>OZ022579.1:15026039-15626039 GCA_963669155.1 Arbacia lixula | reverse complement strand
ATGCACCTCACGCTACTGGGCGTGTATTTTATCAATTAATTAATTTATTTTTTCATTCCTGCATAGGTCACCAATAACAATGTGATACGAGCAATGACATATAAAGTATACATGTGACAAATAACAACTTATCAAAGATATGTACAAAGTATTAAGACATACTTATACATGTACTTGTGCATAGCATAACATACAGTGGTCTGACAATATAAGCTTACAGCTTTAAGGGTTGCCACACCTTTTTTTATCAAAAGAACAAAACAAATGCAGATAAGATAACACTTAATATAGCATGTGCTCAAAGCAATATTTGCTTGTTTTTATACATAACCCTTACCTACACCTTATACAAAAATGTTGTAAAGAAAATACAAGCGAAAATGGGAAGAGATGGTGGTAGGTGAGAGAGAAAGGAGAAGAGGTTGCCCAAATAACAACATTAATATGGAGTTGTTGTATCCATATCAGAATATACACATCAATGATATGAATAATACAAAAAACAGATACAAATCAAAACGAAAAATGTCAGGTCGGTGTCGACTTAAAAAACAAAAAAAATAAGAACATTACGAAACTACGATCCACATAATGTAAGATAATTTCACATCAAGTACAAGTAGAAGCACTGTATTAGTCATGATGGGGTATGGAGTACCGCGTACTATGGGCGGTGCATACGGTTGTGGGGTAGCTAGCATAGCATTGCACCTCGCAATCAAACTTTGTGATAACATGTGCAAGTACAGTTTGTTTTCTCCCATTTGTATGTACATATAAAAGTAGAGCAGTGCATGCATATCATAGCGCAAACGTTGGGTGTCATTTGTGAAAACAACAACATGCAGAAATATCTGCAACCCCTTTATTCGCGAAAATATAGGCTCATACAATTTACTAAAAGTTGTGTGCAGGATGGCCCATTGAGTATCTTTCAATGTTCCAGATATCAAAAAAATATAATAATCAACACCATCAACATCATGCATTATTCAACCATTATTGGATGAAGCCCTCCTCAATCTGTTTCCATTCACTTATATTTGCTGTCATTCTGTTTCATGTTGCTATGTTTGTGTATGTTGATATTTCATCTCTCCACCTTCTCTTTTGTCGGCTCCTTCTTCGACACCATCACTGTCACCATAATCATCACTATTCCATTACCACTTCTAATACTCCCCCACCACAACCAACATCAACATCAACATACAGGTGTAAAACTCAAACAAACGCTTAGAATTGATCTAGTACTCGTATTAGCACCAATATCAACACCATTCAAAATGAAAACACCAGAACTAATACCAACACCAACATACACTTATAATGACAGGAACAGTAACACTAACAATATTAATCATAATATAGTTTTTACAAACTAGTACATCATGAATACATGAATACCAACACCAGCACAACACTGTTAAGCACCAATGCCAATACTTAAACTAACACTAACACAACACCTACATTCACAAATAATAACAGGAACAGTAACACTAACAATATCAGTAATGGTAACATATTCACACACACTAGCACCAAATTTGACACGAACGCAAAGACCAACACACCAATAATAACAAGAAAAGAAACACTAATCTTGTTAGCAATATCAACATTAATATTTCACAACAATATTAACACCATGATCATGAAAGTTCATATGTGTTGGTATGCAGATAACATGGAGTTAAAAGCTTTTGATCTCAACACAAGAAAAAATCGAAGACTTACTTAGAAATTTTCGGCTGCTAACTGCAGCCTTCCTCAGCGATGACCGAAGAGATCCGATTCGACCTGTTGACATAGCGATCGATAATCGGATCGTAGACATTCGGAAGCTTGTATCGCCCTCCGTCCCTATTGAGAGAAGGGTTGAACGCCCGGATGTAAATCGCTTCTTTCACACCTCTCTCGAAGTACCGAACCCTTCTCTCAATAGGGACGGAGGGCGCTACAAGCTACCGAGTGTCTACGATCCGATTATCGATCGCTATGTCAACAGGTCGAATCAGATCACTTCGGTCATCGCTGAGGAAGGCTGCAGTTAGCAGCCGAAAATTTCGAAGTAAGCCTTCGATTTTTTCTTGTGTTGAGATCAAAAGTTTTTAACTTCATGTTAATATTAACACCAACACTACACCACATGGTTTATGCCCATGACTGCCCCCCCTGCCAGCCACTCACCCGATGACAAGAGCAAAGCACTTGACCTGGTCCATCCTGCGTCCGCACGATGAGATCTCTGGGTAGCACTGCTTCATGATTTCTTCCTTCGTCTCCTGGTCGTAGATCACCACAAGGGTCTCCCCCAACTCTAAGATCACATCCTGCAAAGAAAAAGAAAGGATTGAGTTTATCTCTAATTCATGAACAATTTACTGGTACTACAAAATTTCCAAATTGCTTTAAAAAGAAACATGTTGGATAATGAAGCTTTTCGATCTGCAGCTCATCAGGTTATCACGCAGATATGAGCAAATTACAAGAAGAACCAATTATTCATGCTGAAAGCTAAGGATGACCTCTGTTGTTAAAGGTTAAAGGTTATCTCTGATTGTTCACTGCACTTCTTCCACCTTGTCGGTTTGGCACCACATTTCCTTAATAGCCTCAGGGTATTTTAATTTTTCTTAAGACTGGAGCTCTAAGCCCTGCATTTTATGGCTTAATTAATGAAAGGGTTTTCTGGGGTAATTTCAATTTACAAAGAAATTTTAGGCATACACCCAGTAGTAAGGATAGCGTGCTCCATCCTGTGAATGAACAAAAAATAAGTCAGAAAAAAAATCTTGGAACCAGACAGGATTTAAACCTGCAGTCTACTGCTTACCGGGCAGCGACTTAGCCACGCAAGCTATTTCTAGTTCACGGGGCAAGACACAACAACATGGAAACAAATACCTGAACATTTTAAGGCTTAATTAGAACTGCAATTGCAGGTTTATCACTGCTTTTTGAAGGGCCAAATAGTCTGGTTCTATTGGTGGGGCAAGTTAAATTTGGTACATCCCAGTCCAAACAAGAAGTGGTCCAAGTTTAGTCCCATACTCTCGATGGAACTAAGCCCCCCCCCCCCCCCCCCCCCCCCCCCCTCTTATTCCCACTGATAGTACAGGGATGAGGATTTTGTTGCCAGTCTAAAAAGGGTTTAAGAAGTACAAACAACAGCATGTACCCCATCTTTCTGCCCACAAGAAGGAACTGTGCCCTCAAGAGGGCGCTAGACCATTAACTTCATACATACACACTGTACTCCCAAAATAGAACAGTCAATGCTGCCAATGTGCAATCAGATCATCAGACAAGCATTATTTCCCTGGCTGAATGTTCCCAACTGCTACATGAACTTTTTACTCCCAAATTTTCTCAAAAAAGAATTACCATGGCAACACAATGAAACGACAGACTCCTCAATGAATTAATGCTGCTAACACTTACTCTTCTGACAAATGATGTGTCTGCAAGGATGTCTCTAACAGCATCTTGAATAACCTCAGTACCCCCGTTCTGTATGAGTAGTAGGGAATATAAACAAAATGAACAAACAAATGTATAAAAAGCATAATATGTATAGATAACACTTCCGGCCACTTCGTAGCAGAGAATTACAAATATTTTTTTCAAGGTTTATATATATATATATATATATATATATATATATATATATATATATATATATATATATATGGACAAATTATGTTGATCATCAACATGATAAAACAGTGGTATGTGTGTATACATGTTCCGATTGCAGTTTTTATAACAGACTCATAATTTTAAATACACAGACCACTTTCCCTGTTGTTTCTTTGCAGTATGCAGAGTTAAATGTGATTCATAAAAGGGTACATCATTTGGGTTAAAGACACTACTTGTACAACAAGAAATGTGTATATTAATGAATAAAGTTTGACTTTCTAACCATGAGTAACTTTAAAATCCAAAAAGTAACTTTTAGCAAAATAACGAAAAAATTATCTTTATAACTAGCTTCAGATGTACATGTAAAGCAGTCATGCACAGATAGTTTTAAATTATGATTTTCAGACTAATATTTCTTTCATATGTTAGATTTTCAATCCCAATGTTGTATAAAAGGAAACTGTTTTGAGTAAAGACATTTGAAGACACAATCATTTTAAAATCTCTCTACAACGCAAAAGAAATCTAAATAATGATTAATAGCACACTTCATTTTTCATGTTTTAAATTAAATGCAGGGACAGTTTTAAATAACGATTTTTATTTCTTTTGTATGTTAGATTTTAAGTCACAATGATGTAGATAAGAAACTGTTTTGACAGTAAAGGCATTAGAAGACACAATTATTGCTGTGTTAGTTGTATGGGACAGGAATATGAATAAAGAAGATTTATCATTGGCCACTGCAGACAATACGATCAAAACAGTCCCATGATTCTGCAACTGGCTGAATCGTAGGACCCGGGTATTAGATTTGTGCAAGATATTTTCCAGTCGCTGGCCGTTACAGCTGAAGAATCGTTACAAAAATTGATGTGAAAAAACATCAGACAGGAGTACTGTACCTCGCCCGTAGAGTGCTTCCCAATATATTGCACACGATGAAATGAACTATGGTAGAGAAAAAACAGAAGAGGGAATAATTGCATTGAGTGTAATAGAATCTTCATTTTTTTTAAAGTTTTTAAATAGAGATTCAAAATAAAAAATGAAACATCAGATAACAAGAAACAGATTGGTGAATATAATTTCAATATAGAGTGGTATAACTAACTACAGATTTGATTTTGATTTGTTTTGATTTATTTTTTTGCTTAATTTCCAATACATCAAATGATAATACAATAGAATATAAACGTGTCAATTCGTACATAAATATTCTAGAACATTGAAATAACAAAATTGAGTGAAATACAAATAACGGGCTATTGAAGATAATGCAAATAATGAAAAAATAATGTTGGATACGGTTCTTCCATTTGGCAAAATAGCTATTTTATAACATACACATAGTGTGTGGAAAGGAAGCACAAACAAATAAATTTTCAAAGAGAATATACCAGCACATAGTGGTCACCAGAGCCATCTATACACAGGGTTTGGCCAACTGGACTTCGATAGATGAAAATATGGTGCATGTTGCTTTGTAGGGCAAGCATAACAAAAGAATTATGTCATCTTGTTACCTACTGACACCATCATCAACATTTAAAGTCAGTTTTTCCCACTTTGTGGGGTTGGATCAATCATTTCCTTGATGGCTCTCCTCCATACTGTCCTGTAATTTGGGTCAAAGTGGGTAATGTGCAACACTTTTCTGTCTGCTTTGATTGTTTCCTCCCATGTCTCGCAAGGTCTCCCAGGTGGATTCCTCCCATCAACTGTGAAATCTAGTACTTTCTAGAGCCAGTGGGTCTCTTCTCGCCTAGCCACATGACCATACCATCTCAGCCTGCTCTGTCTCATCACCTGTCCTAACCTTACCAGGCCCATTGACTGGAGGAGGTCTTTGAGTTGGCCAAACTCAAGTGTCTAGATGGCTCTGAACCTCTCATCAAAACAGCGCCCTCTAGGACCTACCTTCCTGACAGGCTCTCCATTGGCGCTTCCTGGTCCTCCCCAGCCTGCTGGCCCTGGATTGAGCCTGACCAGTCCCCGTTGGACAGCCGATCCTGCGGCTCCACAAAGGACGGGTACTCGGCCGCCATCTTGCCGTATCTAGCGCCAAGCGGTGGGAAAACCTTCCCCGTCAGCAGGTGACACTATGGAGGAACGGCACAAACTTTGGCGCTACTGCTTGTTTTGGGGGGCATCAACTATTAAACAGCCAGACAGTTTGACCTCCAGGCCTAGCATTTGACTGGCCAATGAAAACAACTCATAGCAACATACTGCTAGAAATCTGCACGCCATGCATACTGTATACACCATATATTTAGCGAGTCTAATTTTTTGCAAATCGGGACTTCCCAACAATTCTGAGAGTGGTTAAATTCACAATCGTGAAGTACTGGTACTAGTACTACATGTGCATGTGCACATCATATTCATGTCGGGATCCAAGTTGATATTTTTGCATGAGTGGCACCGTCTCGCGAAATTCGCAAAAATAAAAACTCCTGAAATAATAGTGTATCCAGTAATATATGAATATATCCATACCTGCACTGTTGTATGATTGTAAGTTGTATGATTAATCACACACAGAGGTAATGTGAAATGCTTCTGTGATGATTTTGAACTATCATTTGTTTACTTGTATCACGTTTTCTATATTTTTTTATATGGATAGAATTAGAATAAAGTTAAATTCTTTCAAGGCAATACGCACTCTTGGGGCTCACTTCCTTACCTTGACAATTGCCAAGCTGATTGGCCAGCCAACGTGGTTCTTGAGCAAAGATGGGATCTGGGCAAAAATGATCAAAAGGACAAAAAAACATGAGGTTAGACTTCAAAGGGATAGTTCACCCTGTAATTAAAATAGTTTTAATAAAAGAAGAAACATTAAAGAAACATATAAGTAAAGATTTGATGACAATTTGTCAAAGGATAAGAAAGTTTAAAGTTTTGATTTTGTGACGTCATGTGCGAGATGCTCTCCCATTTTTTGTATATCAAATTTTTTGAAAATGTTAATTTTCTCAAAAGGATATGCACTATTTTACTTATGCATTTGATATATCATTAGAAACATGTTTTTACACAAATACCTCTCTGAAAAACATATTCCTCCATCAAATACAGAAAAAGGACAACTTATGGAATCATGTGACATCACTGAATTGAAATTTGTTAAGATCATAACTTTCTTATACTTTGACGCATTTTCTTCAAACCTTCACTGATAGTTTCTTTCAAGTTTCTGCTTTTAGTTAAAATAAACTTAAATGCAGGGCGGACTTTCCCTTCAAATGACTTTGCAACTCATCTACGGCTACAAACAAGTCATTTTAAGAAACCTTTATTGAATCAATTGATTGAGACAGCATTGCTACAAAATGTAACATGACACATTGGATGACAGTTTATGGTTGTCTGTCCATCATCATTATCATCATATTCAGTTTGATTTTGGGATACCATGGACCATATTCATGAAACCTTACTAGCCTTGTTAGTTGCTGAGGTGCATTCAGCTAAATGGCATTTTAGTAACTAACTAGGGTAGTAAGGTTTCATGAATACAGCCCAAGGAAGCAATTATCTTCAAAATGATAAAGTAATTTCAATCTAAACAAAATCCTTGCCCATGTCCATATTGCAAAGAAGTTTTCAGTTATTGTAACTCACCATCAATGGTAACTATCATGACAATGACCAATGTTGCCAACTGTCTCCATGGTAGTTACCATTGACGGTAAGCTACAATAATTGAAAACCTATATGCAACATGGCCCTGGTGTGGGTAGCACAACAATTCTGGAGTGATTACAGCCCGTAATTGATACCATTATTACCGCTTACCTTTAATATCACATTTCCAAAACATCATAGTCCCATAACTTTCCCACTTAATTCCAGACAAAATTTTGCTCGATCGGATTTGTGTTTATTTCCTGAGCCAGCTTGCATCAATGGCATATAAAGGGGTAAATAGGTTTGATTTCCTGTCTCAGGCAATGTGTGTTCCTGGTGCAAATATGGACATGTGGGACATAGAGAATTAAGGAACATATAAGGTGCTTCTCTGACCTTTCCTCTCACAGTAGCATATAAACTCTCTCCATACAGCTCATCTAAGACGTCCCCTGGCTCGATCTTGTTCTGTTTAGTAACAAAATACATACATTAATTACTTGCATGAATCAAATCATGAAAATAATAATACATAATAGGTTCTTACTGATACGTTACAAGGGTCTCCAAGAAGACTTGTGCTGCTTTGCGGCGCAAGACCGATCACTCTATGATAAAGCTGTAGTATGACATGGGCGCCATATGAGGAGGCAAGTTCCCAGATGAAGTTTGAAGTTCAAAATTTTAGGTTTATTTATTATTTCTGTCAACCACTTTTGAGGTACGAGAAATTCAAAATAAATTGTAAAATAATATTTATAATATACACATATGTTTTTTAAGAAAAGAAAAGAAAATAGGATGGAAGCAAATATCATTGTGGACATCCTACGCTATGTCGTCTGTTTTTTACTAGATCGCAGGTATAAATAAGTATGGGCCTGGATGTCTGAGAGCAAAAGGGGGGAAAAATGAGAGGTGAGGGTGGGGAGATCCGTTTATACATGGCAGCATACATTTTTAGAAATATTCCTGGATTCACCTGTCATTTTTTTGTTATTTTGTAAAAAATATTATACGCGCAGTGCATGCGGCAATGCAGCCAGCGCGCTGCTCTGCATCCTAAAATGGCGGCGGTATCGCCCCATGGCATACTACACTTTTTTTTGTGCAAATACAAGAGAGTGGTTGGTCTTGTGCTGCTTTGCAGCGCTCTACGGTCTTTGGTATATACTGCCATCATCAATTGAAACATTTTCTGAAATGTTGTGCTTAACTTTTCTTTGAAATAAAAACATGGGAAAACCTTTTTTCTGATTTCAGTCTATACATGTGTCTAGCACAGATGTTTTATATCACATGCAGAGAACTAGTTAGGAATTTACATTCGCAACTCCACAGTATCGACATCCAATGCTTCTTCAACACAGAACACAATCTATGATGCCACATATATGACTGTGAAATTTAAACCGCATGGTAGCACCATTTGATATGTGATATCCCATATGGGTGAGTAACAAATATGCAATATTTATCTGTGTGAGATAGCAATGGCTGCTTTGATTTACTCAAGAGCAATGCGACCCTGGGGTGGTATCTTGGAAGTTAACATAAGTTTTGGCTTAGGTCCTCCATGATTTATAACTATGAATGGCTTATTGGTGCATTTTTTTTGTTTTACTTAGGTCAGTTTTTAGGATACCAACTGATAGCTCACACAGTTTGGGCTTTACGTTTCATTCAGAGTATCACCCGACGTAAGGTTATAACATAACTTGAATACAAGTGGACAAATCAGAATCAGAATCAGGAGAAGAAGAAGAAAAAATCAGAAGAAGAAAATGTAGAAGAAGAAGAAGAAGAAGAAGACGGAAGAAGAAGAAGAAGAAGAAGAAGAAGAAGAAGAAGAAGACGGAAAAAGAAGAAGAAGAAGAAGAAGAAGAAGAAGAAGAAGAAGAAGAAAGAAGAGAAAGAAGGAGAAGAAGAAGAAGGAAGAAGGAAGAAGAAGAAGAAGATGAAGAGGAAGAAAAAGAAGAAGGAAGAAGAAGAAGAAGAAGAAGAAGAAGAAGAAGAAGAAGAAGAGAAAGAAGAAGGAGAAGAAGGAGAAGAAAAAGAAAGAGATGAAAAAAGAAGAAAGGAAATCAAGACGAACAATAATACAAGTAATGAAAAAGCAATGGAAAGAACCATCATACTGACCTCATCGGCTGCTACACTGCCTGGTTTCACCTCGGCAACAATGATGCGATCCCAGATGTGCCTAACGATGACGCCTAGCGACTGGCTAGGGACCAGCTCAAACTGCTGATAGACTGGCATGAGCCATGTCTCATCCAGAAAGCTGGCATTCTGTCCACAGTCAAAGGAAAAATGAAAAAATATATTCCGAAAACGAACTGAGGAAAATGTTTATTGTATCTCAGGGACTAAGGACAATTTATTATCTTTTGGTATTCTGAAAAGCCAACTTCGGAAAATGGATAAAATTCTTATGCAAATGAGCTAGAGAAAAAAAAATTATGTTAATGAGCCTCCAAGATAATTTTTTTTTTCAAATTTGCTAAATCAGTATTCCGAAGCGCACTCAGAAAAAAAAGTTAGGATAAAAGATAAAACTGCTCCCAAGCAATTTTTAACTCCAGACACACGTGCCTAGGCCCATAGCATTCCGTGTGAAAATAATTCATGTATTCAACTTTTTGCACATAAGCGCATCTAATGCAATAAGGCGCACTGATAGACAATGATGCGCACTGTCACTGTCAGTTTCTTGACGTCACACCATCAGCTTGATGGTGTTAATGTATGCAAAAGACATGAGAGGACATTTATTACTGGCTGCCTCTGGGATAGGAGCGCAAGGCATGCTTCATTGATACTGGTTAAAATCTTCCTAAAATAATTTTCGGAATACCAAAGATAAAATATTTTAGGGACATTGTATCTTAGGGGAGATAAAATTTGTATCTCTGTGTATTTTTGGACCCCCCCCCCCTCCAGCTACAAGGATGCTAGAACCTTTACTTCACTTAAGTTTGACCTGTTTGACCTCTGCATGAAGAACTGAATTCTTTATAGCTGCAAGGTCAACCATAGGATATCATTTGTATTCACGCAAACTACCAATTTAAATTGAATTGAAAGGTGTTATCAAACTTTGAAACTGCAACTAATAATATCATTAGCTCTTGTTAAGTATGATGCACAAAATTCTAATTCTAATTCCTAGGCCATACATAACTTGAAAAAAACACACTTTTATCTCACCTTTATGTTTAATTCAAACTTGACTTGCTTAGCCCAGAACAGAAGCGATGTTAGACTCTCTACGGGAAAATGTGTTAAACATATGAATATCAGCAATTCATATACACATGTATCATTTACTTCAACCAATCACTTTGCTGGATTAGTAAATTAGATATGAAGAAATGCACTGCACTTTGTGGATAAAGCAAGAGCTTATTTTTGAAATGTTGTAAAAAGTCCAAATAATGTGGAGCTAACTACAAGGACTTTGCAAATCAAATATTTTGCAGGGCAAAAATAAATACATCATGACTTTTTTTTATGTGGTCTGGAATGCTGTCAAAAAAATGTCAAAATTAGCAATATACCACATATGATTTTTAAAACATGTTGTAAAAGAACAAAATTAAGCAAACAAAGAAGCACTCTGCTTTTCTACATGTCATTAAAATTCTACAATGGTATTTTTTATGTTTATCTTTTTGTTTAAAATAGTGTTTTGTAAAATGTACAATGGGACAATGTTAAAGGTAAGGAGTAGAAGTGGAAGAACTGTTTAAAGAAGGTTCCTTCCTGGCATCCTGCAATCAAACAAGAATAGGACCCATGGTCGTGGCAGAGCCGTACTCCATTGACATAGGCGTCACCAGGAGGGGGTGCGGATTGTGCGAACATACCCCCCTTCAGACAAAAAACGAAAACCCACCAAAAAGAAGGGGAAAAACAGAAGAGGGAAAATTGGGATGGGGGTGGACGGGGGGGTGGGGTGGGGGTCTTCCTGCGCCACCTACACCACTGTCTGCCGTTTGAGTTGGTAAGTTTTGTCTTCTTTTTCTAAAAGGACCCCCCCCCCCCCCCCCCCCCCGAAAAAAGCAGGTGACAGCACTGATTGATTACAGAACCCTTAATCTTCACCACTTCTACTCTTCCCTTCAACAGGTGTACTGCACATGAAAGCTTTAAATAGTGCAGCTGTATACTATTTGAGGAAATTGAAGAGGCTTACCTACTAAGAGCTCATTGGCAATGATAGATTCTAATGGGTCATACCACGTCTGCACACATTGTAGGTCATTGTGAAGCATGCAAAAATGGGAAAATAAAATTTGAAAATAAAAACAGTTATAAATCTTATTAAGTATGATATTCATATTACCAAAGTATTTACATCACATGCTTTTATTGGATATAGTATCAAAATTCATGCGGTAATTACAACAAAATGATTATTATAACAATAATGGGAGTTGTCTTATTGGTGGGATCCCTAGAATTATCATGGATCAGTGCATCTTTTCAGGTCCCTCCTTTTTTTCTGGGTACGGATCAGCAATGTGCATTAAATGTTTAGAAAAAAAATGCAAGTGGCAGCTGCGGGGTTTAAAGCTCTAGAAGTCATTGAAATGATGAACTGCACACTATTTCCTCTAAATTAGACGCAATAAATGTTTGTAAATGATTATTATTTACATTCTGTCTATGAAGGCAAATTTGAACATTTACATGTAGGATTTGAGCTAACTGGTGGCACTCATCATTCTAAACAATGACAAGAAGAATGCATACATATTCTTCTATTTCAATAACACTGTGCAAATGGTGCATCATGTGATATAATAGGTAAAACAATTGCTTTTTCACTACTTATATGAATATATTGCTTTTAAGTAAAAATGCAAAGCATTTAAAGATGAACTTAGAGATGAACGAATGCTTCAATAAAATCATTCAGATATTCATAATCAAGTCACACTTGACAAAACAAAACCATGAAATCTGTTCTTTAAATACGATAATCAAAAGGAAAAAATACACAAAAATTTCTTCTGATGCAAACTTAGAGCACTCAGTCTCAGGTGAATACTAGCTGTCACATCAATGGCAGCCCACAGCCTTTGCCAGGTATAACACTGAGGTATACCCGACATGTCATCATCTCTTGTACTACACATTACTGTTGAATGAATACATTTGAAGCAGCTATTAAATAAATATTTGTTGATGACTATTATTTACATTCTGTATTTTAAAGTAGGTTGCATTCATCAACTCTTTTCTTGCCTATAATAAGCGTTTTCAAACATGATAAGAAAAGTTTTTTCGAATTATAGAAAGATGATAATCCTAACCTCTGTCTATGGGTGTGCTCATATATTGTTTCAAATTAGAATCATCATTTCTTAATAGGTATTTCTAAATGTGAGTTTCACTATGCACTGAAACATGCTGATTCTACCAATAAAAAGTTGATAAACACACTGCTCTTAGATACCATAAAGCACTCAAAACATTTGATTATCTTGATGACTTGAAAAAGAAAGGTAATAAATAAAGTGATGTGACTGACCTCTGCCAGCTCTGTGTTCTTTGTGATGATGTCAATGGGGACTCCAAGGAGACCCTCATTGAGGGCGAGTCTGATGAACAGTCTGCCACGACCAACATTCGTCTTCACCTACAGGAGGAGGAGGAGGAGGAGGAGGAGGAGCAGGAGGAGGAGCAGGAGGAGCAGGAGGAGCAGGAGGAGGAGCAGGAGGAGCAGGAGGAGGAGGAGGAGGAGGAGGAGGAGCAGGAGGAGGAGGAGGGAGAGAGGAAGAGTTAAGATAGGGAAAAGAGGGAAAAAAGAATTGACAGGGTGGAAAAATGGAAAAGAAAGAAGGAGAAGGATAGTGGATAAGAAGAAGGGGATGGAAAGGAAAGGAGATGAGGAAGAGGAGTAGAAACACGGAAATTCAAAAAAGAGGAAGAGTTGGAGGAAGGAGATGAGATGAGAAAGAAGGGGCGAAGAAAGAAGAGGAAGAGGAGGAGGGGAAATATGAAAAGGAGAAACAAGGGGGAGGAGGAGGAACAAAATGAAGACCAGAAATGGAAGTAGACATAGTACAATATATTCTCTGTTCCAAGACGTAATAAAAAAATGTGATAAGTAGTTTTTCACATCTGTAACTCTTTAAAGTGTGGCCTTCTTCTCTTTCATCTTCTTCAATTCCATGCTCTGCTCTATGTACACAGATCTCATTACCTTAATGTGCATTATTCTCATCTTAGCGCTCCTCATTCTCCCTTTCCATTAAGCATCTTCTTTCTCTTCTTTCTCTTCTTTCTTTCTTCCATCTGCGCCATTTTCCTCATGTCCTTGTTTCTCTTCTCCAATCTTAATCCTACCAACATCACTGCTACTTCTACTACTGTTCCTAGTAGTAATACTATTACTATTACTGCTACTAAAATATGATTTCTACTTACCTTTTTACATTTCCGCACAGCTTCCAGTATGTGGCCAAATTTGGCACTTGGTCTGTAGCGTTATTTAGGAGAGAGAACAAGACAAGTTTATAAGTACATACATATTGCAGGGTCACAATGATTGTCAACTGTACTGAACATTTGTGAAATATTTACAAAGACATCTGATTCTCCCTCTCATCTCCTTTCCACAAACCCCCTCCACCCCCCCCCCCACACACACACACACACATACACATACCCTTCCATATTTCCTCCCTCTCTCTTTCATCTCTGATTACCTCTTTCTAGCTATGAAAAAATGGGAGACTGAAAAAATAAGGTTAATTCATGAATATAGAGCTCTAAACCCATTTTCATATTGCACCACCATATTGAAGAAACTCGCTCATATCCAACAGCTTAGATGTAACATTTTCTTTGCTTGAACAGTCCTATACATTTCCAAATAATCTATGCTACTGCCATCCAGTCAATCAACATGCCAATGCAAATAGTACAACAGCTAATACAGAGTTACTACATGTAGGTCTCGTGGTGCATTAATACACATTGATGGGTTGATTAACGATGTGCTAACGAATCTATATTATTACAATTTAATGAACATAGATGGATGAATTCATTGGATGAATTAATTCAAAGTTAGATAGAAAGTTGAATAAGCACTTTATACTTGATCCTTTAATCCTCCAACTTGAACATGAACGAGGCGCTTCCTGTTGGACACACACACACACATTGTCAGCCATAAAAATAGACATGCATAAAATATCAATGAGCTGTAGGATTTTAAAATGAATATAGCACACTTAGCACAATGGAGGTGGGTACTATGAATAGCAAGATTTAAATACAATGACTTTTATCCATCTTGTTCTGGAAGGGCTTTCTTGCTTGCAGGCTGGCATTAGCACGCTTAATATGATAAATGAGACAAAACTCATTGTGAAGTGCATTACCTCTCTCCCTTAAAATGCTCCTCAATGCCATTTATCCAGTTCCAGTAGTCTTTCTTGGACAACCCAAATACTGTGTTGGTATCTGGAGAGAGAGAGAGAGAGAGAGAGAGAGAGAGAGAGAGAGAGAGAGAGAGAGAGAGAGAGGAAGAGAGAGAGAGGAGAGAGAGGGAGAGAGGAGAGAAGGAGAGGAGAGAGAGAGAGAGCAAGAGAGAGAGCGACAGAGAAACACAGAGAGAGAGAGAGACAGAGAGAGATGGAGAGGGGTGGGGGAGGGAGGGAAAGGAACACAACAAGGAGGATGGAAGGGATGGATAGAAATAAGAATAAGAATGAAAATGTAATGTGAAAAGGGAGAAGCGAGAGGCAGAGACACACTGCATTCACTCGTAACATGTGATGATTAGCAATACTGAGCTCGCTATGCATGTGCAGTAGAAATATTTAAGCCAGATCACGATTGACTAGTTTCTCTGAAACTTCAGCATTTTGGCACTTGACACAAATTAATCTTACCCAGTTCAGATATTTGTTTTAATCCATATTTCTTTCACTTTAATCAAATAATTAAGGATATTTCTCATTTGTCAAAGCGCCATGTCTCTAGGAAGTAAGGGGTTTTGATACTTGCATCATTCACCAGCCCTTGTTTTGAAAGCTGACTCGCCCTCTTAGGTAGCACCTCCTCATAATCACTCTAATTCCTTTTTCTTATTCTTACTTCATCATCTTTCTTTCTACTTCATTCCTCTTTCCTGTATTCACTTCTCTTTTCCTTCTCCATGAATCACACATCCAGCCCCTCCCCCCCCCCCCTTCCCACTCACCCCTGTACTTACTCTTGAGCCCTTTCTTGAAGATATCTTCAATAGTGGTGAAGAGTTGCAGAGTCTCTGGGTGGGTGTCATCTACTGGTCTGGTCACTGCTTTCAACTTCAGCAAGACCCCTGAAGAAAAATGCATAGTTAACACAGAATTAATTCATCAATATTGACGTGATCTAGAAAAAAACAGTGAGTGATTCGATTCATGCATTCATTTACTGCAACTTAAATATAAAACATAGTTTGCTTGATACAATGTAATAAATAATATAACATAAAATAAAATATGCAGTTAAACAAAGACTGTATAATGACAAATACATTGAATGCATAAATGAATCTAAAAGAGAGCAAAATTGAGAAGTAAAGGTTGGTAGAAGGCCTGTTGAATATGTGAACAAGTTTGATTCTGGCAAATCAAACATAAAGTAATTAATGACGTAGGCTACAAGTTTTCAGGTCGAGGTTAGCTTCTTAACGATCACAACAGCTGCACATATGATTTCCAAAATCTTTATTCTGGCGAGCAGTTATTTGAACTTTGTCAAATACAAATTTCTAAAAATATTTCATGATCACTTTCTTCATAATCGACACCTTCTATATATGCAATTTTTTTCAAATTTGCACAAGCTATGTACAAATGTGCCATCATATCAGCAGTCTGTCTGGCACAACGAGTTACTTGGAACTATGCTAAGAAATTAATGTCAATGGAAGGCCAGATTATATGCTGAGAGAAATATGATAGCATCTTCTTACCAAAACAGCCATCACTCCATTACTGTGCTGCTATAGACCATTATCAGTGTGCTTATATGGCATAGATCTAGTACATAGCAAGTACATAATTGAGTGTGATTAATACGCGCCATGTAATCACCAACCAACAACAACTAAAATCGACAATACATCATGTTTCTACTTCTAGTTCTACAATGGTACTTGACAGGATCCATCATCAGTCAGGATATTACTTCAAGGATATTACGTCATGTATCTCAGACATTGTAGATATGATGACAAAAAATAACTGTGTCGAAGTGGACATCAACAAAGCAAAATATCACTTACTAAACAATACACACAGTGACATAGGCCTAGGCCTACATCACATAACAACAGCACAAACCCCCAAAAATTTGCTCTACGAGACCAACCCGGAGAGGCCGAAGATCTTGGGAAAAGCAGCAGAGGCGCATCCCCGTCATCACTCATGCGAGGAATGAGATCCCGAGAAATATAAACACACATCACCCATCTAACTTGATACCTATACCACTAGTTCCTGCAGCCAGTGGTCACAACAACGATCCCACACGTGTTGGCCTTTGGAATGCACAGTCGATGATGAACAAGCCTGCTGAAATCTGTGACTTTATCCTGACTGAGAATCTTGACATTCTGGTCATTACAGAAGCCTGGCTTAAAGGAGACGGTCGTGACGGTCCCGTCATAGCCGACATTAAAAACACTCTTCGAGACTACAGTCTAGTGAAACTGCCACGTAAAGGAAAGAGAGGAGGTGGAATTTGCGTTATTCTACGCAGCGGTTTCACCACCAGGAAAAGAACCCATACTTATGAAACCTTTGAATGCCTCGAGTTAACGGCCGGCACTCCCAATCAAGATACACTGTCCTTGATTTGCATTTACAGACCACCTGCTAGAACCCAGGGTATGACAAGCTTCTTTGCTGAGTTCTCCAACCTCCTCGAATCTGTCAACTTACTGCAAAGCAAGCTGCTCATTTGTGGAGACTTCAACATACACG
The DNA here is from genome assembly GCA_963669155.1 of Arbacia lixula. NCBI lineage: Eukaryota > Metazoa > Echinodermata > Echinoidea > Arbacioida > Arbaciidae > Arbacia > Arbacia lixula. The sequence continues at coordinate 15,608,754 of OZ022579.1, read as the reverse complement.
TAGACAATCCATCGGACACTGTTACAAGAACATTCTTAGATCTCCTCGACTCTGGAGGTCTAAAGCAGCTGGTCACCGAACAAACGCACTCCCGTGGGCACATCCTTGACCTGCTAATTGTACGCGACAGCATGAACTTCGTCGATGATGTGAGTGTCCATCATGCGATGCCATCAGACCATGCCGCTATTACGTTTGCAGCAGCACTGGCACATCCCTCAATAACCAGAAAGCAAGTCATTTTTCGCAGGCTCCAGAAAATTGACTATGAAAAGTTCAATGCAGACATCGAAAGCTCTTTTGCTGAATGCGACAACCTCCAAGATATGAATGTCTCGCAGAAAGTGATGTCTACAACAGTACCCTTGCAGCCACACTAGACAAACACGCACCAGTGATGCAAAAAGATGTCCAGTTGCGTCCACATGCGCCGTGGTATGACAATGCTCTACGAAACAAAAGACAGAATCTGCGTTCTAAAGAGCGAAAGTGGAGAAAGACAAGGTCTACCATAGATGAACAAATCATGGAAGAATCTCTCTCTGACTACCGATCTATGCTGAAACAAGCTAAAAGAGCGCATCACAGAGAAAATATTTCTACTAGCAACACTAAGGAACTTTTCCAGATTGTTGAACGGATGACTGTTGAGCGAAGTGACCAACACCTTTCTTCTCATGATTCTGAGAAAGAGCTCGCAGAACGATTCTCGAACTTCTTCCACGACAAGGTCCTCAAGCTACGAGAACTTAACACCAACACGAACCACACATCTTCAGGTGACACAGCAGACGATGGTACTACGTGCAGTCTGCAGAAGTTTCGGCCTGTTCTTGAGAATGATGTGCGCTCCATCATTAAATCAAAGACAATGAAATCCTGTTCCTTAGATCCCATCCCGGCTGCTGTCTTCAGTAAATGTATGGACACTCTCCTTCCTGCCATCACTGACATTGTGAACCAGTCTCTTGAGCTGGGCACCCTGCCTGCCTCACTGAAGTTAGCATTAGTAACTCCTATACTAAAAAAGCCCAGTCTTGATCCTGACAACCTGAAGAACTTCCGTCCAATTTCAAATCTACCATTTCTCGCAAAAGTCACAGAGCGTGTCGTTTGCCAGCAGTTGATGACATACTTCTCCGAAAACCAACTCTTGCCATCCAGACAGTCAGCCTACAGGCAGCATCATGGCGTCGAGACAGCTCTTCTGAGGGTATTCAATGATCTCCTGATAACGCTTGACAGTGGTAATGAAGCTGTGCTGATTTTACTGGACCTAACTGCTGCTTTCGACACCGTAGAACACCGTTTGCTTCTCTCGCGATTAACGGAACGATTTGGAGTGACAGGGGTAGCTCTTCAGTGGATTTCCTCGTATCTTTCAGAGAGAGTGCAAGTGGTCAACGTCATGGGAGCCTCATCAGAGCCCTCTTCACTCCAATGGGGTGTCCCTCAAGGGTCGGTGCTAGGCCCAGTCCTCTTCATTGTTTACACATCCCCTATACAAGAGATAATCAGCTCACATGGTTTCTCAACAATGTTGTATGCCGACGATACGCAATTATATGTGTCCATCAACTCGAGCAGGGAAATCGTAATCGAGCGGTTAGAACGCTGTCTACGGGAAGTTCGGAACTGGATGGTGAACAACTATCTTGTGCTCAACGACAACAAGATGGAGGTTCTTCATCTGTCATCAAAGTTTAGACACTATCAGGAATTCCCCCCAATTACATCAGGCAATGATCAGGTCCCCCCTTCCAACTCAGTGCGAGATCTTGGTGTTGTTCTAGACAAGCATTTGAATATGCAAACTCATGTTAATAAACTTTGTCGAAATGCCTCCCTAGCACTTAGGAAACTTGGTAGTATTCGTCCGTACCTTGATAAGTCCAGCACTGAAGTTCTTGTACATGCCTTTGTCTCGTCTCTACTTGATAACTGTAACAGTCTTTTAGTAGGCCTTCCAGAAAGACAAGTAACAAAACTGCAAAGAATACAAAACTCAGCAGCTAGACTTGTCTCCAAATCCTCTAGAAAAGAACACATCACACCAATTCTTAAAGAACTTCACTGGCTTCCAGTCAAATTTCGCATCCGTTTCAAAATTCTCATTCATGTCTTCAACGCTATCCATGGTCTTGCACCGAGCTATCTGTCTGATCTATTGTCTATCCATACCCCAGCAAGATCCCTTAGATCATCCAATCAGCAGCTTCTTCATGTACCACCTCAAAAAACTAAACATTACGGTGAACGCTCATTCTCTTTTATCGGCCCAACTTTCTGGAACTTGCTGCCGTATGAAATTCGCTCACAATGTAACCCCAATATCTTTAAGAAACAACTTAAAACCCATCTATTCAAAGAGGCATACATGTATGTGTGATTATGAATTGTGTCACGCTTGCAGCTGCATTTTTAATAATCTTCTTTCCTTTTCTGTATCTTGATTAGTCAATCATGCAAATGTTGATTAGTCCTTTATTTCTGTAATTTAAGATGCAAATGTTAATTAGTCACTTACTTCTGTAATTTGAGATGTACCTTGATCTCTGTTCAATTAGATTGTATTGTATGATGTACATGTATGTAGATAAACAAGTAGATGTAAAATGTAAATCTAAGTCCCTCCATGTAAAGCGCATTGAGAATTCCATCGGTTTTGAAATGCGCTATATAAGAAACATTTATTATTATTATTATTATTAAAACAACACACACAAATATTCACATGCAGGACTGTTATGACAATACATCGTATCGACATTTCCACGATACATGACAGCAAACAAGAAGAGATGAAAGAATACCAACGAAAAACACGTGAAAATTTCTTACCCTTGAGATCTGTGAGCAAAGGGTCTTTTATTGACATGGTGGTGAGATGTTTTACGCTGTACAAGACTGTTTTTTAAACGAACACACGGAGGTTCCCTATGGCTTTGCCAGATTGCGCAGAACGTCAATTCGAGTTACGGTATACCAGCGACTTTCACGCCGCATAAACACAGCCCCACCCCGGGGCCCCAGCCCGACAGGCCGGGCTCGATCGGTCACCTGCACCCGGTCGGTCGGGTACCGTTGCTCTGTACAAACGGGCTCAGTCAGCGTAAAGTGCAGGGGCGGGGCCAATGTTTGGGAATGGGCAAGATAAGGGTGGGATTGGGATATTGGGGGCGCAAATGGTGTTTGGCTTATAAAGAGGTTGAGACATTGGAGGCATAAAATGTGAAGGAGAATGAGACATCAAACAATAGGATAGGTAACGACGGAAAGGGGAGGTACAAATGATGTATCTATTAGTACAGTGTTAGTAGCTTACTGTGTGGGAATTGTCTTACGAGGAGAGATCATGATTTTTATTTCCCGAAGAAGCAAGCATATGTACTGTGTGTTTGTTTGTTGTTTTCTCAGCGGAATACGACGAGGAAGGCAAGGGGTGCGGGGTGGAGGGGGGGGGGGGGGGAGGGGGGCGGGGAGAGGTGACTAGATACATGCTCTGGCAGAGAGGATTTATAATATGCACCTTTTTTATTTTGCAGAACTAGGTATTTCACCAAGATTATGTGTTCTTTCTTTTCATCTTTCACCGTTTCATTCTTTTCAATCTTGTTGCTTTCTCTCAATCCCTCATTAGGCACCTCCTTGGCCGTTTCATTTTATCCCCCTTTTAAAGAAAATGCTTATTTCTGTCTCCCATGCTTTTTCTCATTTTGCATTTTCTTTCTCGTTCTCTCTCTCATTTCTACTTGATATTTCCTATACACTCCCCGTCTCTTGCTATCTATCACTAATTCTCTCTCTCTCTCTCTCTCTCTCATTTTTACATTTTGATACACTGTATTTCTTATACACTTTCTTGGTTTCTTGTTATCTATCACTCATTGTCTCTCTCATTTCTACCTTTTGATATTTCTTATACACTCTCTTTGTCTCTCATCTATCACTCATTGTCTCTCTCTCTCTGTCATTTCTACTTTTCGATATTTCTTATCTCTCTCTCTCTCTCTCTTATCCTCTTAAATTTTGGTTATGCTTTACCCCTTTATTCAAATTCTTTCTCTTATCTGTTCTGAACTCTTTCACCTTTCTTGCTCCCTCTCCACCAACCCACAACTGTCAATCACACACATGCAATACCCATATCAATTGCTCAACGCGTTTGTTTGTATTTCATTTATTTGCAGTTATAACTTCCTTTTCATAAATTCATGAAACACAACAAATCTCTCAACACTTGGTATCTCTACCAAACGAGCAATTCTTTCAAACAGTGCAGACAAGCATATTTCCGTGTTAATCATTTTCTTGATAAATTGATGTCATTTGGAATACTTCCACAAACAGGAGCAGTAAAATACCGTCCTGATGAAACAAAAATGTGTAACATTTTCATTTTGATATGAAATAAATATGCTACAGACGTCAATAATTAAACCACATTCTGACACCAGTATTAATATAACCTTAATCAAGTTATCTCAACCATTTCTATGTTTGCATCAGTAGTCAGATATTGCTCAGAAACCAATAGTGAACAGCCAGAGAGGCTAAGCAGATATTTCCACTACTCAAACATTAGCTATGTAATGAAGCGTATCTAAAGTACATCAGGCTGAAATACTTCACTCTTTCAAAATCTGTGGAATTAGGTGGGGTAAAAAAAAAATTGGGTACACATATAACAGAAGTGGTCTTATATATCTTCAAGCTGTTTGCTATATTCAAACTGTTTGCTTTATTCTGTGTGTGTGTTTCAGAAAATCATCTGCAGTAAACTTGCTTCAATTCATAGCATGTAAAACATGTCTCGGAATTTGTCAAATGTGGAAATATATCAGCACAACTAACTCCTGGTATAGGTCTCAATATAAGTTAATCTTTGTAAGGGGGTTTCATGGTGCGAGCAGCTGATCCAGGTACGGAGTGTTGACCAGGTTGCCACTGGCGGCCATGGACGGCTTGCCGTTGAAGACTCGCTTCGCCACCTGACAAATCATAAACACAGAGAAAATGTGATTATTGACATTGAAAAGAAAACATTAGATTGGTGTGCAACTCAAAACCTTTCAAGATGATCAACTCAAGTTTATATCAAAATGATACATGTACACATTTTGCATATGTTTTATTATTTGCGATATGAATTTTAATAACAAATTGTAAAGTGTGACGTAATTCATTACCATTCATCAGTACATTATTTGATGATAATTTTTTTGTATTTGTTCTTGTAGCCCATTCTTTAAAACAATTGATGCACATTTTTATTTTAGTCCAGTAGAATTGTATGCCCACGGTAATCTTGGCATGGTTTCAACACACTCTACTGCACATCATGTGTTTTAACCCTGGGGGGTGTTTCACCAAGCTGTTCGTAAGTTACAAACGATTTTATGAATGACTGGTGATCCTTTCTTGTGCTAAATGTGATACCACACCATAAATGCTAAATGCAAAATGCGATACCACACCATAGAAGGGATCACCAGTCGTTCGTAAAGTCGTTCACAACATACGAACAGCTTGGTGAAACACTCCCCTGCAAAGTGACCTCATGCACACAATTCGTACCAAACCACTCAGGCTTGTGCATCATTTGTACATTTATCACCACTCACCCTGAACACACCCTTATTAATCCCTACTCACCCTGGACACATCGTCAGCAGTGATGCCATCGATGGCCTTGAGGACTTCAGCACCACTGGTGTAAGAGCCGGTGTGGAGGGCCTGGATGGCAATGTCCTCAAGCAAAGCCTCCCTGTTCTCCATGTTCATACACAGCGCAGCCTTCAGCTGGTTCCTGCCGAGCACAAGCAAAATGTCCATAGCTTCATTTCAATCTTTCTTTTTAACATCTATCCATCGCTGTTCCTTCCCTTTGAAGATGTTGGATGTCATGGTTTTCCATCTTTTCCTTTTCAGTGCAATCTCACACATTCATTTATCTTCTTGCCTGTCATCTCCTCAATATTTCCCAGCCAACTTTTCTTGGGTTTTTTTCCCCCTCTTCTTCTCAGGTCTTCTGGTATGGCCATAATATGCAAGTTTGCATTTCTGTTATTATCTTAACAATTCTATCCGTCTAAGATTCATGAGTTTCGGGACCTCAAAAATACATGACAAGCATGTACAGGTGGTTGGTCAATCTAAGGGAAGTGGTAGCAGTGGTAATGATTATGGGAAATATTAAAGGCAAGACCATTCTGCCATAAATGCAACTATCTTATCACTTTGAGATGATTCCTTCCTAGTATCCTGAAATCAAACAAGAATGATACCAATGATCACAGTAGGGTGGCACTCCACTGATAATGGGTGCCCATTGTCTTTTCTGCTTCTACCTTGGGGGTGTTTCACCAAGCTGTTCGTAAGCTACGGGCGACTTTACGAACAACTGGTGATCCCTTCTTGTGTTAAATGTGATACCACACTTTGTTCCTGTTTTGACATATTGGGAGTTAATTTCTAACAATCCTAATAAAATTTGACAAATCATAAGTTTTGTATTCAGACAAAGTCTTGTTAACAACCAAAATTTTCATTTATAAACATCAGCTTTGAACTTGAGGTGGTGGGAATCTAAATCAGTGAGAATGTGATTTAGCACAAGAAGGGATCACCAGTCATTCATAAAGTCGTTCATAGCTTACGAACAGCTTGGTGAAACACCACCCTGTTACCTTAAAATATACTATGCTCAGTATCTATTTAATATTGTAACAGATCTGTCAGGGCCGTAAAGTCACACTTACTTGGCTCTCTGGAGCTCCTTGGCATCAATGTTTCCTTTGGTCAAGGCAGCAAACTGGCCCATCAGTGCTTTCAGCACCTGAGATGGAATAAGTGAATAAGAGTCAATAATCAAGGAGAGATGAAAGTTTAAGTGCTATTACATATAACAGGGATGAGCATTAATGGTTTGTCAATACTTCACCTGACATTTTTCTTTTTCTAAAGGAGGTCCTGTACAATGAAATTTCTCCTTGTCTAGTTGTGTATTGTAAGACACTTACTAAGGACATCTGCTCCAGAACAAACTGATACAAGACATATGCTGTGATTAATGTGGCTCAGAACTCTATTACAAACTTTCACAAACTTTGCATCTGTGATGGTACATATTTCAATGAAAAAGTAATGTCAACCATCTCAACTCCTTGTTATATACTTTACACTTTATAAAAGCTTGAAAATTTCACAGAATTTGACAGGTTGCTTGCATATATATATATTAGATTGGTGTCCAAAGTGTCCAAACTTAAATATCCTTTATGCTGAAATTGCCTGGTAATGTTAACAGCAATATCAAGGCCATTTACATCTGCTAAAAGAGTGCTTTTCAACCAAGTGCAAGATCAGAAGAATTTAAACATTTTCAATGGCCACATATAACAAGCAGTTTAAATGTACACATCCATATTTGTATCAGATGCACGTACCGGAGCCATGTCGTTGGGTTGGGTGATGGCGAAGACTCCAAAGAGACCAGAATCTGAGTAGGGTAGGTTGAAGCAGTTCACCTGTTTCCAAGAAAATAATCACAGATGCAAGGCAATTATTCATTTAATTTCTTACAGCAGCGCATGATATAATCTGATATACAAGCTAGACCATTCTTGTGACTTCTGAAAACTTAGAGTGTATTTGATGAATACTTCTGCACTATATGTGCTCCTGTGACTAAGTAACATCAACATCTCATTCCATTTTTGAAATATTTTATATCCAGCAAAGCCTTGAATATTTGCGTAATTATTGAGAGAGTGAGCATCCAGATTCTGCCATATTCTTCTTTTTTTTCTTGGATTGAAAGATCTGTTTCTTCTACAATTCATGACTTCTTCTTTGCAATCCCCCCCCCCCCCTAAAAAAGGGAAACAAATAAAATGTCAATAGAGGCCCCCTCCCCCTTTTCCATAAGCAACAAAAGAATAATGATGAAAAATTTCATTCTGGTGAATTATGCTTCATGTGATTGAGGATGCCTGTTTCATGACATCACACTTGGAAAAGAGCCCCCACAATGTTAACATTTTTCTCTGCCCCCTCCCCCTAAAACTATTTGATGGGGTGACTACTTACCGCATGTGGGAGTGAAGTTGCTTTGGCAGCGGCCTGGGCAGTGCGGGCCGTGGCCAGGTTGCTCCCTCGCTTGATGTAGGGGGTGCTGCCCATCATCTGGTGCAGGATGCCCGTCGCCAGCAGGTCCTTGCCAGACAGACTGGCGCCCTCTACGCCCACTGCTGCAAAGGCCAGCGGGCTGTCGCACTGGGTCCTCAGCTCTCCTCCTGCACGGGGTAGTGGAAAGAGATAAGATCAGACAGTCTCTTGATAAGGGATTAGTCAATATGATCATTGAGATAAGAACATAGGATGTCTCTATAAACTATCTATATATTTCAAATGCACACAGATTTATCTTTACTCAATTCTTATTTATCTGGAACTACAGAAAAATGTTGATGACAACTTTTCCAGATGAGAAACCATGGGGGTATTGGAAAGAGATGAAATCACAAGATGTCTTGATACACTTTTAGGGGTAGCATCTGCTTGTATAAGAATCATGCATGCAAATATTTTTCATCTCAGTTCTCATTCATATTGTAACTACTGATAAATGTTGATGACAATATTTACAGATAATAGATCACAAGAACGGAAAATTCACACATGACAAGAAAGATCATCCAATAACATTTTGTAACTATTTAAAGCATACAGTACAAATATTCAAATTTCTTGGTGATCCATGCTTCTTATAGCAATTAAATCAAATTAAATCGAAATGGGACATTTGGGAAATACTGACAACAACATGATATCATTTAAGTAAGATTCTTTTTTTTTTTTTTGTAAATGTATTATTCAGTTCACAAGTGTTGGGGAGTTTTGAGAGAGCATACCGGCATATTTCGCTGGAGCTGACTCAGCACCTCCCTGCTGGAGCTCAAAGGTCTCTCCAAGAGCTTTCAGGTCACTGTGGTCCACACCTAGTGGGAAGAGCAAATCAAGTATAAAGCAATTCAGTGATTCATGCCACCTTTATTACCAACCAAACATTTGCATTAACCCTATATAGCCCGGGCTATTTTGAAATCGCATAGCCCGGGGGGGGGGCAAAAACAGCCCCCCCCCTAAGATCTCGATCGTTGATCGCGCGATCGCGACGAAAATTGGCACATACGTCACCGATGCCTAAATCTCCACAAATCAATTGTTAATTGCACCAAAATTATTCAAATTTATTTTTAATTAATTAATTATGCTAATTAAATGCATAAAAATCATAATTTGGTTGTAAATCTTTAAATATAGCCCCAAAACTGCTAGATATCAGTCCAGACACTCTTCTTAGGATCATTATCAAATTAGGATTGAAAAAAATGGCAATATCAAAGTTTTTCTTATGTATTTTATTGTTTTTTTTAATTTCTTATGTATTTCTTTGTTTTTTCGACTTTATGTTTTCCATTGTTTTTTCGATGAGAATCGTTGCCAACACTATTTCAGTGATAAATAACATTAAATCTATTGTTTTTCATCAGTAATAATAGAAATAATGATACATTTATGAATTTTGGCTAGATACAGAATTTGCATTGGATTTGTACATGAAATCATGTTTTTGAGCAATTTTGGGTCGGACATGCACATACAAAATGTTACGTAACTTCGGAACCGTGTACCCCCGCGTTGCAAATTTGGTCTTAAAAGTTGCGTGAGGCTTGAAGGAAAATAGTCATGAAACGTTGCGGCGCGATCTTTTCGAGTTACAAATTTATTGCGAAAAATGTCGAGGGGGGGGCTGTTTTTGCCCCCCCCCCCGGGCTAGATAGGGTTAATGCATAATTCAAACAATGCTTCTGTACATGAATACTGATTAAGTGCTCTATGGAGTACTTAGGTATCTTGTACACTGGTATTTCAAGTTCCAGGCATCTTAAACCATGAATGCACTACTCTTGAAGCACAAATTGTTGCACTAGAAACTAGTTCATAAAAAAAGTCGCACAACATTTAGCTATCAAGTCCTATGCGGTGTTGAATATGTTATATTGATTTCATGATTAAGTCAATAAATCATGAAGACATGAAATGACTCTAAATACTTCAAATATGGATAATTCACTCATTTTTATATAAAATTTATACAGCCAAAAGCAAAGGCAATTTTTTTTGCAATGGAAAAAATTAGTAAACACCTCGCACAATAACTAATGTGACGTGACATGCGCAATACTACATATCACTTGATGATTTGTTCGAGACTTACCAACACCGACCAGCGCCATGTTGCCTGCGGTGAAGCGGCTCCTGACGTAGTTTGTCAGCATGTCGGTGCTGAACTTTGGGATCATGAATTCTGGGGTATAGATGGACCGGCCCAGCGTGTCTCTGAAGGCGGCAGTGTGGAGCTGCTCCATCACACCTGTGTAAGCAACGCACAGAAAGTCGGTGCAGGGATTAGGGCATGTTAACACGGAGGCTGTCAGCTGCTGCTTACCATGATTTTAATGTTATTGGGCCATCTGCTTCCAAAAATCTGTGAAGTAGTGGAGATGATCAACATTTTCAAAACTGCTGCATGTGACAATTTACTTCCTTTCTATGGTGTACAAAAATATAAATTATGCTAGGGGCTCTCTCGGGTCATCCCAATTTGGAATAAACAAAATCAAAGAGCGATTATGACGACAACTTCATGTCCTATCATGTATGTTATGACTGCCATACTGTAGGCACTCATCTGTCATCATCGGAAAGTTCATTCTCAGAGGGAAAACAACCTGGCATGTACTCAAGGAGTTGGGGCTCATTCTTGATGCAGGCAAGATCTAAAGTGCTGACATTATGACTACATGTACACTTATATACATGTGGCTAGGATATTGTAAGCAGTCATCTTTAGTAATCACTTTGACTGTACGAACCAAGTTAGAGCTCGCTCTTGAAACAGGCAAGATCCAAGTGTAGACATTATGACTACATGTACACTTAGGTGTCTAGGATATTGTAAGCAGTCATCTGTAATAATTGCTGGGTCTGTACTCACCAAGTTGGAGCTCGTTCTTGAAGCAGGCCAGGTCAAAGAGCAGGCGTTCCTGGTTGTCCTTGATCTCCCAGGGACGGAACTCCTGGGCGGTGGCCACATTCTTCAGGTAGAAGACCCCAGAGTCTCTGTACAGAGTAATAAACAATCATGAGGTTTGAAAAGAAATTTAATGCATACACCCAGTAGCATTCTTCCACTTCCATTATATACTGTATACGCCAGGTATATGGATTGGTTTATATTTTCACGGATTTCACGAGTCGGGTGCTATTCGCAACTTTATCAACACAAAAAAATATTAACTTTAAATCCCGACATGAACATGACGCGCACATGCACTACTAGTACATGGTATGCAGTAGACAGTACTGAACAAGGTGTGTGAAACATGATGGTGTGCCTTTAGAAGCGCGCGCATGATCACAAATATAGCCCCTCGCGCAATTGTTGAGAAGTCCCTATTTGCAAAAAATTAGACTTACTAAATATATGGTGCATACAGTGATCAGAATGAGTAACTCTAAACAAATGGGGGAGATGAGATGGAAGAGCCAATGCATGATTCAGCAGCTTTATACCTCATCCGTGAGGAGAGTATGGGTATACTTACAGATGGTCTCTGAGGAATTGCACGCTGTATGTGACATGTTCCCTCGTGGTGCTTGTCTCTAAGGCTCCGCCGATCTCCTCCAAACCACGGGTGATGCTGAATGTAGTGGCTCCACTGGTTGTCTAGTATATGGACATATTTGGCCAGGAAATTGACATGTTTCTACAAGGATTGTTTTATTTACTTAAAAAACGTACAAAGTCAATACATATTTACAGGTTATATCTAAAATAACACCAGTTTGAGGTCAACCACAATTCATCTACATGTAGCTTTCAAACATCTAGCAGTATAAGGATAAATTTTTTTCTCCATTTTTTTATTGCTTCAAAAATATGGTGGGGTAGATTTTTACAATTGAGGGGGTAGGGGGGGGGGAGGCTCTTTGTTAGCTTTTAAGGGTAACTTCTCCACACTGAAACAAAAACATAGCTTTCATGACAGAAGGAAATCTTTAATCATGCAAAATCATAATGCTGATGTTCTGTTTGTTCTTCACCAAGCATTTTTCACTTCCTTGTAAAGATGAAGGATTGGAATAAACTATACAATGCTTCCATTAAAGCTGTTGGACACTCTTGAGATTTGTAACCCCCAACAACATATATTAGATATCATAGATGCCATAATTTTCAGACATACACATGTATCTATAACGATTGACTATTTCAAGTGGTGAATCTGTGAATCAGGAAAGAAGAGCAGTAGTCCTTCATCTTAAGATTTCAATGAATTAATTTGTAGATAGGATACTTATAGACAATTTATATACATGAACAATTATCCATGACTACCTCAGATGCAAGTGAATCTGGGACCTAGGGCTATATTCATTAAACTGTTATAGTCTAGCTGATTACTTCAAATTCATCAAAGCTGAACAAAAATATGCAATTTGCTAACTGTTTAGTAATGTTTCACGAAAATGGCCCCTGATCATTAAATTTGCTTACAGAACCACACCGACATAGACAGTGTGTAGAGAACCTGCACATCTTAGTACTTACCAGATGGCCGAAGGCGCGAAGACAATGAGATACTCCCAGGTTTTCTGTGGTCTCATACCTCGACCCTGCTTTCACAATGACGGCTACTCTGGAGATGGGTGAGTTATTCTCCACAGAAGCGACCGTTAGGCCACTTGGGAGTTTCGTCACCTAAAGGAGAGGGAGCACGGAAGAAATTCACAAAGAAAGATAGCTGGAAATTTTGACATTCTTCATTTGTCTTTTTCCATTTTAATATAAACTTTAAACATGGTTTCCTCTTAATTGGCAACATACTATTTTTAGAGACCACAAAAGCACACAACATGGCTCTCCTCACGACAGTGATATGTTGAGGTATGCAGATTTAAAAAAAACATATTACGCACTGGCTTATTTCATGGATCAGTGAGACTGGATTGCACTCATTTAACTTTGCAAACAGTCTAAAACCCACGATAACATCAACAATTATTTCGGACATGTCATGTTGAGGGTTTAAGCCATCATAATTTCTCAAACACACTTAAATTCAGAGCGTGAGTGAACAAAAAGCAACACCTTACCTGAACATCTTGATTGTCTTTCTCCCCTTGCCTGGCTTGTACAGCAGCTTGTGCTGAAAACCACCGCCTCTGTTATAATCAAATGAAAATATAGAAGAATGCGTCACATCAAATGTAAGGAAGGTCCGCTCAGCTAAGTTAATTCTTAAATCAAGCCCAAGGAGTCAACAAATACATGATCTAAACATATCCGGACCCAGTCTGGAAAACTTGGATTTTTCTTATAATTCTTGAAATTCAATTAAATTCCATCAAGCACAAGTCAATGTAGGCTACATGAGATTAAGACACACCTGTTAATGTTATGATCTTTTTCATGTTTTTGGCACATTCAAAATATTCTTTTACTCCAATCTACAATAGAATGACCATTATTTCAAAGCCCATGGAAATCTTACTAAAAACACCATCATGACCGTACAGCTGACATTGCAGCAAATGCTGATTGAACTAGGCCTAGATTTATTACATGAAACATGGCATGCTCTGTAGGTGCTGGTGGGCGGGCCACAGCGGAGGCAATTATCAAATAAAATACAATCCTCAAAAACTACAATAAATTGCATTTGCTATGGCTAATAAGCTGCTGAAACACTGTGCAGGTAAAACATCACATTTCCAGTTCGGTACCAAATACTGACAGACTGACTGGCACTGACAGATTTCATTTGCCCTAAAAAAAAATTAAAAAAATCAATTCCAACTTTTCAGTTTTATAAAGTGTTCACTCAAATATTTAGTAGAGCCTAGGCCTATTGTAATTTCATGAATGTGTGAAGTAAAGCATCAAAGCAAATATAAATTATCCTAAGAGCATATGCTAATGCGCATTTTTTTCGTCTCAAACCGTGTGTGTGGGAAGAAAGGGCCTCCATCTATACTACTAGCTACTCTATCAAGAGCACAATGCGGTGTTCCCTTGCAGTAACATGAGTAACGGAGCCGAAGCCTCAATGCTGCCGTTTCCTTCCCGTGCATCGTGGGCAAGTGAGCGATGAAGGCAAAGGCCGCCTCGCATTGTTGCAGCTTCCGAAACATGATTCCGGTTGCTCATACCGGCACATCTAAATCACTACAATAGTTCAGTACAGCTCAGTATGAAACTCTCACAACACATGGATTAGATTAGGAATTTGAAAAGTTATTGATGAAATCTACAATTTTGCTTCAAATCTTACCGAAAACGAGATAATTGATGGCCTAAAAGTTGAGACTGACATTGCAACCGGCGGTCTTTCACAACGCGAACAAGATGGCAGCTGTAAATATCGCCCTCTTTAGTCGACATATGCAGTAGTTAGATAATCAACCTTATACATAGTACTCGTGCTGATATTGCACACGTACGATCAATCTGAACGGTTTTAGAAAACGATATAGAAATACAAATTGTCTACTTTTATTGATGATTTGTCTTGTACTTTTTTAATAAGGAAGGTACCCTAGATTCAGTTTTGGTAAAACATCAAAATAACCAGTTAACATCATGTAATAACAGTAATAGTCCATTCTTATATAGCGTATAACTGAAGAGAAAAGGAGAAAGAAATAAAACCAAAGATAAAGTGATTGAAACTTACAATTCACTAACAAACAAAATATGACTTCAATTTGGAGCGAAATTGATCCTCAGTATTAGATTGTCGAACAAAGTCTGGAAGCTTATTCCACAGCATAGCTTCAGAAAACTGGGATGTAGTAGGACGTAGTATAAGAATGTGTGAGATATAAAAGCAGTTTACACGTAGGATTATTTCAATTTCCTTTGTGGAAAAGAAAGATTGAACTTGACATACAACCCAATTTCTATGACATGTCCCAGATTTATTAAAACTGTATTAATATCACTTGGTACTTACATAATGGCTTTGTTAACCAAATCATTTGAGGACTTGAAAATAAATTATTGAGTGTGACATTTCCATTAGACACCGAAATAAAATTTCACGGAGTGTGGAAGGCCGAGAGGTCGAAACATGTATATTTACCACATTGTAATCTTTTTAATCTTTATACTGATTGCCTATGTACCCCGGCAAGTTCACTTTAACCGAGAAAGTGTTCTTATATTTCCACATAGACTACAAACGATTGTGGCAGAGAGAGAAAGAGAGAGAGAGTGAGAGTGAGAGAGATAGGAGACCGAAAGAAAAATATAAGGTCAGGTGTGTTTCTTAAATACTTTTTTTTTTAATGATCTTTATTCTGATTCCATAATAATACAAATTAAATTCATCTAATCAGTTTAAATATATTAACACAAATTAAACAAAACAATCATGCAATTTATATATATATGCATTTGTAAGTACAAATTAATTATAATAAAATAGCTGAAAATATTAAATATAATTACTCAATTGTTATAATCATGTAACGATGTTTAATCAAATAAACTGAACGAATAGCTTCCGGAATCAAGTTTTAAATAAACAAGTCCACTAATCCCCCAACCTATAATACACCCCTAAAATTAGTCCTAACCATTCCTAACTCCCATCTGGACAGCCACCCCCCCCCCCCTAACACCAACCCCACCCCAACCATATACATAACCGCTTAAACTACCCTTCCCTTAAATTCGCTATATACCCCCCCCCCCAAAAAAAAAAAAAAAAAAAAACACACAAACAAACAAACAAACAAACAAACAAACAAACAAAAAACACTGACTTCTACATGCATACCCCCTTCCTTTTAACCCTCCCATCTCAACCCCCCACTCTTCCTTTCCCCAACCTGCTCACGCTCACCTCTTTACTCCCGCGTTCACAACTGTCATAGTTAAAAAAAAAAAAAAAAATCTTTCCATAACCTACCAAAGCAGTATCATATAACCTTTCCAATTATATTTTTGTAAATAATCATATGTTACATAAATAACTTATAGTGTCTATTAAGCTAACCTTTCCCGTTATTTTGTTGTAAATGATTATACATGTTATTACATAAACAACCTACATAGTCTATTAAATTAACATGTCAATATATTCCCACTTTTGCAAATGGGTAATCCCAATTTACCCCTTTTAATTGCCAATTTCTTTTCCTCCTCTCTATAGTTCAAAATATCCCGTTGTATTTTCCTTGACGAGGGAAGAGTAGATCCTGTTCTAGATTTAGATATAATATATTTTACCATAACTATCAACGTATTAACAAATTTTATTCTTATAGATTTACCTGGAAGACTGACAAATACATCCTTTCATTCTAAAGTTGCAATTTCTGTTAATTCAAATAATTGAATCATAATTTGCCAAAATTCCTTAACTTTTGGGCAGTTTAAAAACACATGAATATATGTCTCAACTTCCTGGTGACAAAAGGAGCACAGATTATCTCTTACAAAACCAAATTTTGAGAGCTGCTCTTTCGTATATATAGCTCTATGTAATAATTTATTTCGGAATTCCCTGTGTTTCCTAATGAGAGTCATGCTTCTCAAACCACTATATGTCTCCGTAATTTGCTTTTCAGTAAACTGGAAAACAGTTTGGTTATCACTAATCTGCAAAACAAATAATTTTCTTAATTCTTTAACCAAGTAATCATAGACCTTTCTGGATTTTATGTCTCTAAACATTACGTTTTGTTCGGAAATATTTAATCCTATATCAAAATTCGCTATATCAAAATCGTGAAATTTAACCACAACCGTACACAAATACACAAATACACAAATACTGCATCCCATTCACACACACACACACACACACACACACACACACACACACACACATACACATACACACACACACACACACACACACACACACACACACACACACACACACACAAACACACGTAAACATACCCCAACTCATTTCCGGCCAAATGCCTAGTTTCGTAGGATTATTGGCTGATGATTAAAAGAAAGGGTGGACAATGTGGAAATGCATTAACGTAGTGAAAGTTTTTGTTCAGCTTTGTCATCAATTCATTTTGATTGTGGAAGTCGAAGTGAAGGGTCTTCCTGCTCCACCGTCTCCTGCTCCCTTCACCCTCTTTTCATTGTCCACTAATACACATACACAGACACACACACACCTTTGCAGGTGTATCCTTCCCTTCCTCATTTTCGAATACACAGACACAGACACACGTACACACACAAACGTATCCCTCCCTTCGCCGTTTCTTTATTTCCCTCTTAGACAAAACACACACACAAACACACACACACACACACACACACACTTTTTTTTTTCCATATTCTCTATTTGATTTCATTCACATAATGAAATAAACAATTTCACTTTATAACAGAATTACAAATCCATAAACGTAATATTTCTATTGATTCAATAAGCACAATAAAGTATGATATACCACTTGTATATAAACACAATATATATGTGCCATATTCTACCTGAATATGCAACTTATAAATTATATTCCTATTAAATAGAATAATAATCATAATACTAATAGATATGTATAATAGTAATGATAATAAAGCAATTCCATAATACATAAGAATGAAATCTTTTCTGATACCCCCCCCCCCCCCGAACATATAAATCCACCTCAACACACAACATGTAAGTCCACCCCATCCCCCTACACACACACACACATACACACTCACATACATACTCACACACAAACACACACACACACACACACACAAAAACACACACACACACACACACACACACACACCACTCTAACCTTATGTGCTATTTTTTAAAAGGTAACATTCTCCCATTTTAACAGATGTAATCCTAACTTGTTTCTTTTTAAAGCAATTTCTTTTTCTTCATTCCGATATTCCGTTATCTTTTTAAATATTACCTCATGAGATGGAATTACACCCTCCGATCTAGATCGAAAAATAATGTATTTTAAGATAAAAATGACTGTATTGCAACATTTTATATTAAGGTCTTTTCCCTTGATACCTACATGAATATCTATCCACTCTGCATTTTCAAAAACTATCGCTTCCAATCTTTCTATAACTTTTTGCCATAAAGGTTTGATATACACACAATCCCAGAATACATGTTGATACGTTTCTACCTTAATGCCACAAAAGGAACACTGATTATTATCAACAACCCGAACATAAAAAGGTTTTCTTTTGTATAGATAGCTCCATGCAGTAATTTATACTGAAATTCCCTGACTTTTGTTAGAAGTGTTGTACTTCGTGGTCTTAGAAAAATATCTGTAATCTCTTTCTTTGAAAATGTGAAATCATGAAGATTATCTTTAATTCGTAAAGTGTATAATTCTTGTAATTTTGTAACAAATACTTCATACAGCTTTCTGGATGGGAGATCTTTGAGTAACATTGTATTTTCAAAAATCTTCAATGAAATACTATATTCCTGTACATCAACTGAGTAGAAGTCATATACATTCCCTTTGTATTTCCCACTTGTTAAAATTGCATTACATATTTCCAAAACTTTCAATATATTTTCAGCTCCTAATCCTAAATTTTGAAAATATGTAAGTGCTCTTATTTGATTTTTTTTCAAGAATTTGATCAAATAAATATATATTTTTCTCAAGTAAATCTCCATGAAAAATCATTTTACCTTTACACAAATACTCCTTATTGTTAAGAAAGATTGGATTAATCTTTCCTTCTTTAAAGTTCCTAATATACTCCATATCTTGCCATACCCTTAAAATGTCTAAATAAAACTGAGAAGTGTTTAGTTTCAAGAATTTTGTATCATAATTGCACAGAAAGATAAATCTTCCCCCCACTGTCCTTAAGGTGAAGTCAAAAAAAAGTTTCCATCCCATTCTCTTTTCACCATATAAAAGCCTTTTTAACCACATAATTCTTTGAGTTTTAACAAATAATTCATAGTCTATCATTCTTAATCCACCATCACCATAGTCCTGGAAACAAATAATTCTTTTGATTCGATCTTTCCCATTCCATATAAATTCAAAACAGATCTTATTGATCTCAGTCACTACCCACTTTGGAACCACTAATGATGAAGAAACATAATTCAATTTAGACAAAGCATAAGTTTTCAGTAAATGTACTTTCCCCATGATAGTTAAATCTCTTTGTTTCCA
Organism: Arbacia lixula; assembly: GCA_963669155.1. Classification (NCBI taxonomy): domain Eukaryota; kingdom Metazoa; phylum Echinodermata; class Echinoidea; order Arbacioida; family Arbaciidae; genus Arbacia; species Arbacia lixula. The sequence continues at coordinate 15,589,479 of OZ022579.1, read as the reverse complement.
CCAACCAAGAAGTCTTTTTATTTTACTTAGTATCTCTTTGTAATTTAATTCCTCTGTGATTTTTATATCCATTGAAAAATACACCCCTAAAATTTTCATTTCGGTAACCAAATTTCCCATGGGTAACTTTCCTAACTCCTTTCTATTTTTCCCTATCCTCATTATATTTGTCTTCTCTATATTAACTTTAAGTCCACTTAATTCAAAAAAAGCCCTGAAAATTTCCTGCATTCTTGTAATCGATGTCTTATTTCTAACGAACAAAGTCATATCATCAGCATATAAGATTTGCCGCACTTCAAAATTGTCAAACTGAATTCCCTTAATTACATCATCCTTTCTCAAAGCCAGCGCTACGATTTCGATTGCCAACAAAAACAAATACGGTGAAAGTGGGTCACCCTGTCTCACCCCCCGCTTAATATCAAAATAACCTGTCGAAAACCCTCCATTCATGACACAGCTACTAATTCCGTTGTACATTGTTTTAACCCAGGAGCAAAAAGACTGACCAAACCCAAATAATTCTAATACCTTAAACAGAAAACTATGTGAAACGGAATCAAATGCTTTTTCAAAGTCAACTGCTATTATGAAGGCCTCTTCATCACAATCATCACAATAATTCTGACAATGAAAAATCATGTCATCTATTAAGCACAAAGCTTCACCAATGTATCTACCTTTTATGTAACCCACTTGATCTAAATGAACAATTTCATTTAAAACTCCTTTTATTCGCTTTGCCATTATTTTTGAAAGTATCTTGTAATCTGTATTTAACAGTGTAATTGGTCTATAATTTTTAATGTATAAATGATCTTTACCCTCTTTTTCTATTAATGTAATTACACCTTGTTTTTGAGAAGTTGCTAAACAACCTCTCTCAAATGCTTCATTAAAAACTTCAACCATTAATCTTCCTAACTGTGACCAAAATGTAAGATAAAATTCAACAGTGAACCCATCGTTACCAGGTGATTTATTAAGCTGCATACTTTTTAATGCTTCTAAACATTCTACTTTAGTGATTTTCCCTTCACAAGAATCCTTACTTTCATCACTTAAATGGGGGATATCTTTGAAAAATATTCTTTCTCTAAAACTATCATGCGTTTGTGTATTCTCTGCATACAGTTTTTCATAAAACTCTTTTATCAACCTTTGTATTTCATTATTTTCTTTAATAACTTCCCCTTCATCATTACACAATTCCTGTATAATTGTTTTCTTTTTATTGGACTTGAGTAACTGCTCAAAGTAGTCTTTATTTTATTCCCCCTCTTCCCACCACACTGCTCTTGATCGAACCTTCAGCCCCTGCATGGACACATTGTATAATTTCTTCAACTGATCTTTTTTATCATCTATGTCCTTAATAATTTCACCTCTACTCGGAGAAGATAAAAGTTCTTGTTCAAGTGATCTTATTTCATGTTCAAGTTGTTCTATGATCAATTTTCTTTCCTTTGATTTTTTCTTCGAAAAAATATTAGCAAATGTTCTCATTTTCATTTTAAGAAAGTCCCAAAAAGAAGATTTACTATCAAATTCCCCTAGCCACTTCATTTCTATATTTCTAATTTCTTCACACATTCCCTGTACAAAATCTTTGTCTAAACACAAACTGTTGTTAAATTTCCACACACACACACACACACACACACACACACACACACACACACACACAAACACAATGTATTTCGTTTACACCCATTCGAGTTACATAACTGCACAAGTAGCAAAACATGCAATACCATCTTTGGCCTTTATTATCATTCACATGAAGTACAGCAAATGTAGATTTATATCACAATTATCCAAAATAGTATCACTAAGATTTTTTTTCAGCAAGTCGATTAAAAAAATAGCAGTACTCCCTTCACCAATTATGGCACAATCGTAACAAACTTGATAGCGCATACGTACACCAATTACATATATATAATTCTTCAACTGCTACGGCTATGGAATATATGATATTCTGCTAAAAATCATGCGACAGCTTAGAAATAACATTGATATTAGAGGAGCATAAACATGTTCAAAGACTTCAACAATGATTTATACGGTAGTATACAATGTATAAACTGCAGGAAAAGATAAACAAATGCTGAAAGACGAGCCAATAGACTTGCATATGGGCTTTTTAAAAAACAATTTGCTCGAATTCCCAGACGGTTTCAACAAGCGTTACTAATGAGGACTACAATCACGGAGCGGGAAATGACAACCAGGAAATATTCTGATTCTATCGCGATATCAACAATTCATCTTCAAATCATTTTTGATTTTGTCTACATCATAAATACAGTGAGTGACTGAAATCACGCATTCAGATGATTTAATGTTGCAAGCCATTTCGTTAACTAGTCTAAGCTAAGTACGCAACGATTATTTTCAAACCGGAATGAGAAGAATAACCATTTTCGATGCACTATTTGCAACATATTAGCATTCTACGTTTTATTTTAGCTTCAAATAAAAAACAACACCACACTACGTAGATATGTCTATATTTTTTTTTCAAAAGAACACAGAAACATTGATCAACATTATACGAAGAGTTGCAGCAGCGCACGAAACGTCGTGACCATACATTGCGAAACAAGCTATTATCACGAGCAAACATTGTACTTCCACATCTTGATATCACTGTTATTATATTTGGATACTCATCACGTAATTATGTGTATTGTATTTTTTTTTTACGCTGTCAATCTACAAAAACAATTAAGACATGTTTGTAGCCCGACTAAAAGTTAGGGCGTGACTACAGAAACCAGTTTTATTCATTTTATGTCTCTAAGACTATAACATGATACACAAAGCTTTTCTTCAAGGCTTGTACCACAATGTCAAAGTATTCATGTTGAACAGAAAACCTGTGAAATATACATGTAGGCTTATCGCTAGTTGCATTTTAATCATTAAAGGAAGTACATGTAATTAACTATTCAGTTTGTACGATTTTCTCATTTAGTGAACTAACAAGGTGAACACGTGAATTTTTTTAGAAGTACAGTATATAGATTAGAACATGAAGCCATTGACACTTCTCGCACATTGAGACATCCGATAAGTTGTTGAAATAAAGAAAGAAACCAATGGTTTGTTGTAAAACTTACTATATTTCCAACACACACATTTCCTCTTTCTTTCATTATTTCTGCACAACTACTTCTTGACAATCTCACAACTCACATCACCACTCTCTCTTTCTATTCCATTTTATCTCATTTATCTACATGTATGATTAACAGACCGAAAAGTAAAGCTTACAACAGTCTTGTGTAGGTATAATGAAATACAAACTGAAAATTAATCTCTCCTTGTACACTCATTCATTTTCCTTTCAACGAGTGGGTCAAATATCCTACAAGAATACAACCACAAGGTGTTACCAAAAGTTTCACTATTCTTTTTTAAAAAAAGTATTCATTAGTATTCACGCTCTCACCATGGAAACATTCAAAGAACATTTAATCAATTATTTGGTGTTCACTATTAAAACACAAATCTTATTATTAAATGTTCTTTGAATCTAACTCTATATTGATACAAGCATGCACATACATTATCCAAAACATCAACATAATTTATATCTATACTTTGACAATACACATCCATATTTGATATTTCTATATGGATGTTAAACATCTACATGTATTTTTACATTGTTTATTGGCAATAAAATAACTGCTTCAATACATCTTGGCACGTTTATGAGGTCTATAATCCTGGCTGCAAATCAGACGTTATATTCAGCAGATGGTGAATACCTCATCCATAATAATGTGCCCTTCTGACACATTCTCCTTAACTCAGCCTCATCCACTCCTTAATATCATCCATCCACTGACAACATGGACACCCTCATCCTCTCTTCCCATTAAACCTTCCTTCCAACAGCACTATTTGAAAACCATTCTTTCTTTTAATATGCCCAAAGTATTTGCATTTTCTTTTTTTAATCGCATTGAGCAACTGTTTCTATGTCTTCATCATTTGTAAGATTTCTTTGTTTGTTTTACGTTGTGTCCATGATTTTTATATAACCACATCTCAAATGCTTCAATTTTTCTTCTGTTGAGATTTGTAAGTGTCCATGTTTGAGCTCTGTATAAGAGCGTCGACCAAATATAGCATCTTATAAGCCGGGCTCTCATGTTGATGTTGATATTTCTTGAGGTTAAAATACAGAAATAATTGCAGTACAAATATGTGCTGATATCAAACGATTGTAAGATACATTGACTATTGATTGTCACTTCTGTGCCAAATGCCACATTTGAAAAAAAAAACATAATTTGGCTGTTCTTCTAGTAGAACTTACTAATTGTTCATCACAACAACTGTTCATGTTTAATTAACATGGACTAGAAACATACATGATTTTGTTTTTTAACAATACTGTTGCCATTATTATCTATTATTGTTGTACAGAGAGAGTTGCCTAGTAAGTGGCTTTTATCAAGTGGAGAATGGAAAATCCTTCTTGCAGATAATTTTGGAATGGTTTTTAGCGTGTTTAATAGACGTGCTCACAGTCGGGGGAATGTCTTGTTTTAAAATAAAAAGTGGTCATTTTCAATTAAAACATACAATTCTTGATATATATAGTATCAGGGTATGAGGGTGAAAAACATCCCGCGGTGTGTGCAATAGTGCATGCACGCAGTGGTAGCCCCAACATAAGATTCAGACATAGCAGACGCCACAGTGGTTTCGACATGCACTTCCTACTCTAAACATTACTATTCCATGTCAAGTTCCATATGCAACACATTACGATTGCAAAGGCCCTGTCAAATTTCAGATAGAAGACAAAAATCATTTTAAAATGCATCCAGCCTCATTCTTCCTGGAAAAGCACTGTATACTGTCAACTCGGGATCTTTTGAAACTTAATACATGTATGGAGAAACACACATGTATTTTACAATTTATTTTACTTTTTTTTTTTTTTACTATTTATTTACTATTTAGCGCATGTATGCGCTGTCCATCTGCTCCTAATGTAAAATCGATGCCACACATGTTTGATTTGTTTAATTTTGAAGACATTATTTGATTTAATACCAGTTCATTGTACTAACGTCTCTACAGCAGATTATTCCCACTGCTCAGTATCTGTGTGGAGAAGAGCTAGCCCGCAAATACCGTACGTGGGTTCAGTAAAGATTGGGTTGATTTGTTTGAGAACCATTTGACAAAACGAACATCAAACAACCAAACAAACACATGTGAGTTTATAACTTGCTTTTGGGCAGAGCGCACACCATCTTGTGAAAGTGCAGACATGTACATGTATATTTGTAAATCATTTCACATATGATTCATAATAATAGCTGTCAAGCACCACGTAAGAAATGCCAAAACTGTTTGTGTGTATGTGTGTGACCTGCAGTACCAGTATGTCAAAAGTACTTACATACAAAAATTATTCTATCACACCATGTACTTGTATAGTCAAGTGTACTGCTAATAAACGTAACCATGACCTGAGCAATGTACAAATTAAGTTTGATCAAAATTTTGAAAGACGAGTTATATAAATAGCTAATTATTAATCTCCATTCATTAAGTTTTCCCTCCATTATGACTCCAAATTTGAATAAATTGCAAATTTATATCATACAAATTAATCATTCAAAACATTTCTTTTATAATCTCTATCAATACTATCTGTAAGTATATGTACATCACTCAGCCTTTGGCATTCACTTTTCCTTCACAAAACAAGTAATAATTTTCAGCTGGCAAAAAACATGACAGGTTGACCATGTTTGAGTTTCCGTACGGCTTACATATCTAATGATAGTACTACTGCACGCCACAGTTTACATGACAAGAAAATGAAACACGTAAATAATATATTTTACAGCTAATTTCAGGGAAATAAACCAATACCATTTAACACTATAAAAGACCAAAATTGCTGAAAAGGTACATGGCAACATAACATAGAAACAAAAATATACTTCTGGGTAATATATTTATATGGCAATAAGAAAAATGAATGTTTTAAAATGAGTTGGATAATAAAAGTATTTGAAACTAGAGTGATTCTACTGCGCACTAGAATGTATGCCTCCACCTTTTCCCATGAACAAGTAAGAAGTGTCATAATCCTTCATACTAAACATTATTTGGACTATGCTTGGAAGTAGCCTGGCCTCCAGGCTGTTAAGACTTTTTTTTTTATCCAAACTGAAAAATAAAGTCTACCATTGTACTTATAAGACTAGTTACTCTGTCATTATCTTCCTTTATCAGCCAGTTCTACAAGACAAGCCAGGAAAGACATGGAGGACAGTTTACTCTAATGCAGCCACGCCCCTTAATTGAATAGTTTGGTTTAGAAATGCTGGGCAGCCTTGAAGCCAGGCTACCTGGAAAGGGTGATTTGACTTTGGGGAATCTTGATCACCTTTTCCACACCGCACCTCAAGTCTCTCCATGCAGGCTTACCAGTACTAAGCACTGGTATTGGCACTGTCGCTGGTGTTGGCCACACCCCAAGCATTGGCTTGTAACCTGCGGTAATGCTGGCTCAGTAGGGGATGTTACCAGAATGACAAAAGGGTGGCATTCTGAAAACAATCTGAAGTTTAGACATAAGTTTTGACTTACTTCTACTACGATCTATAACTGTACTGCTTCTATTGGTAGAGTATTTGAGTCAAGTCAGTTTTCAGAATGTCAACCGACTTAGATAAGACAGTCAGAATTTCACCAAACTATTCTTAAGCTAAGAACGACTGGTGACCCTTTCTTACGCTAAATCAGATTCACAATGACTTTGATTCTCATGAGCTAAAGTTCAGATCTGATAAACTTATAGATTAAAATTCTTATTCGTCTGAATACATAGTTTATGATTGTCAAGTTTGATTCGGATTACTGGAAATTAACTCCCACTAGGTTACAACAGGAATTAAGTGGATTATCTCACTTAGCACAAGAGAGGGTAACCAGTCGTGCGTAAAATTGTTCTCAGCTTAAGAATAGCTCGGTGAAACATCCCCGAGGGCTCTTTGCAATGGTTTGGAGAGAGCTAGCGGGTGTAGGTTGCGATGCGGTACTTGCAGACGGGACAGGTGTGATTGGCGTTCTGCATACCATCGATACAGAAAGGAATACAGCAACACAGCCACAGTCTGCAAATGGAAAAACGAAGCAGTCATATAAAAATGTGCAAATAAAACAACCATAATCAAGTGAAATCGGAAAAAAATTCCCCTTTTTCCCCCTTTTTCTCCTTGGTTTGCATTCCGAAGTTAAGTACCACAGAGGGAATGTACTTCAGACAAATATGTGGAGGAGTGTTATTCATGGTGACTAATTCAAGGGACACCACAGTGGTCACCTGACTTGTATGGGCGATCATGATACAGACAGACATACATACACACAGACACACACACTGGTAGACATACATGTCCCCTCAGATAAATATGATGAAGCAGAGGAGCTAGCCCATGGTGCTTGGTTGATGGGCTACCACAGTGGTAACCGGACTTGCATGCATGATTATGGTACAAATAGACAGACAGACAGACAGACAGACACACACACACACACACTGGGAGACATTCCCACAGATGAACATAATGAAGCAGTAGAGCTAGGCCATGGTGCTTGCATGGTTCATGGGACACCATGATGGCTACCTGACTTGCATGGATGATCATGGTACAGACAGACAGACAGACAGGCAGACAGACACGCAATGGTGAACCTTACGCACAGACAAACATCAGCAGGAGAGTATTTAAGATCATGGTGCCTGGATAACAGGACATCATGTTGGACAGCTGACTAGCATGGCTGATCATGGTACTGACTGACAGACCAACAAACATACACACAATGGTGCCTGCTTCATGGGACAGCACATTGGTCACATTGGCCTTTACATACAGACAGACAGACAGACAGACAGACAGAAAGACAATATGTTGAGACAGGCAATGGTGGACATACCCGCAGATGAACATTATGAAGCAGGAGAGCCAGGCCATTGTGCCTGGTTCGTGGGACACGACGGTGGTGACCTGGTTCTGGCAGTTGGGGCACTTGACGTTGGCGGGGGTGTCCCCAAAGTGTTGCACTATGGTGGTGACGGTGTGGCTTGCCGGGCCTACAACCACGGTCTGCCCCCCTGGGGGGATGCCTGGCCCAGCGGGTGGGCCACCCTAGATGGGGATTAGGAGGGGGGGGGGGGATAGGTAAGGAGGAAGAGGAGGGAGATGAGTAAGCAATGTCTGGTGCAAATGTGTGACATGTATATGAGGGTACAATGGTACAGAAGCGCTTTGACACTGATGGTAGCCATATTGGTACTCCAATTGGGCTATTCACAGTTTTCACTCTTGGTACTTACATGAAACAATGTTCTGTGTAGCAATCACATGAATGTTCCTTCACACATCAGCAATTTGGAACTGATAGTAGCCATATTGGTGTACACCAGTTGGTCTGTGAACACGGTTTGCAGTCTAGGTACGGACATGAAACGATTTTCTTGCAGACACCAAGTAGCAGTGAAACTACCACTTCTCCAAGACTGAGCTACGAGCTGTTAAGGATATATATCGCATCTAAACAACGGCCCCCTTCTGCCTAACACTTTATATACTGTAGTTCTAGAATCCTGTTACCGGTACATGATTGGTTGAAAGTCCAGATATACAGTAGTTTCATCCATCCACCAGGCTATGGTTCTACAGAATGGACAAGTTTGTAGTATTTGCTTAGCACAAATTTGTGGCAACAGCTCGTGTCTATTTTTGTGGGAATGCGCCAATCGGCATTTTGATGATGTCACAGAACTCTCTGTTCATCATCAACATGACCTATGAAATGTGTTATGAGAGCAACACCAAATTTACTACTAACATATAGCCATGATTTACATCAAAGATACACTATAAAACAACTTTGTTTCATTGAAAAAGATGATGAACGGAATAGAAATGTGGGCTTGATATTAACATTTTTCAACAAAAAAATGAGTACAAACAAACAAAAATGATTGAACGACTGAAAAATCAATGACTGATCACAATAAATGCATAAAAATCAGGAGAATTTAACTTTGACGAGCTATGTTACTTTGCTTTAACAGACACATATTTTTGCAGCAAGCACCTACAAATATCACAAACAGTACTAGTCACAACAATTATGAAACGCACATGTACTATGTAATAATGTTTGTCTTTAACGTATGTACATGTACACGTATCACAAAACAAATCATAGTACTCAGACAAATAAATCTTTACAGGAAAAAGCATGTTTATGAACATGTGCATCTGGTTGTGTATATGAGCAAGTTACATCTAGATAAAAAGTTCTGTGCTGGTCCACTGAAGTTTTCATGTAGTGATGAAACACAGATGAATCGCTGATTGAAGTGTACACTCCTGGAGTACAGGAGTGATAAGGTACCAACATCAGATTGTAAAATGAGCTATAAGAAACACAGATGAGGTTCTGGTTGAAACGTACACATATTCCTGGTATGAACACAGACATACATGTAGAACTCTTATGTGAATACACCTCATCAGATAGCACAACTCCGCCTTCACACGCATGATGAAGCAACAACATCTGATTCTGTCAAAGATGAATCACAGATGAATTACAATATAAAGTGTAAAGAAATCCCCAGTAAGAATACACGGACGTATAGTTCGTTTATGAATACACCTCATCAGAGAGTCAGAGACTACAACTCCGCCATCACACGCATGATGAAGCAACAACATCTGATTCTATCAAAGATGAATCACAGATGAATTACAATATAAAGCGTAGAGGAATCCCCAGTAGGAACACACTACATCATTTATAACTCTTTCATGAACACATCTTATCAAAGAGCATGATGAAGCAATGACATCATATCTGGTCAATTAACAATCAAGATGGACATGTTCACAGATTTCCACAATTTTGGGACGGTGCTGTGATGCTGAAGAGATGATCGCTGGTAAAAGCGTACACACATCTTTGGTGAGAACACACATTTAGCTCTGATGTGAAAACACCTCATGAGAGAGCGTAACGCCACCTTAACATGTGCTATGAAGCAACAACATCAGATCTTGTCATTTACATGGACATGTAAACAGATTTCCACAAGTTTGATAGGATGGTGCTGGGATACTGAAGAGATGATCGCTGGTAATGAAAACGTACACAAACCACTTGTGAGAATGTACATCAGCTCTGATGTGAAAACACCTCATGAAAGAGCGTAACGCCACCTTTACATGTACGATGAAGCAACGACATCTGATCTTGTCAATTAACAATTTACATGGACATGTAAAACAAATTTCCACAGTTTTAACAGGATATTGCTGTGATGCTGAAAGAGATGATCGCTGGTAAAAGTGTACACACATCTCTGGTGAAAACACAAATTAGCTCTGATGTGAAAACACCTCATGAGAGAGCGTAACGCCACCTTTACATGTACGATGAAGCAACGACATCTAATCGTGTCAATTAACAATTTACATGGACATGTAAAACAAATTTCCACAGTTTTTAAAAGGATATTGCTGTGATGCTGAAAGAGATAATCGCTGGTAAAAGTGTACACACATCTCTGGTGAGAACACAAATTAGCTCTGATGTGAAAACACCTCATGAGAGAGCGTAACGCCACCTTTACATGTACGATGAAGCAACGACATCTAATTGTGTCAATTAACAATCTACATGGACATGTAAAATAAATTTCCACGGTTTTAACAGGATATTGCTGTGATGCTGAAAGAGATGATCGCTGGTAAAAGTGTACACACAACTCTGGTGAGAACACAAATTAGCTCTGATGTGAACACACCTCATGAGAGAGTGTAACGCCACCTTTACATGTGCGATGAAGCAACGACATCTGATCGTGTCAATTAACAATTTACATGTATACAGATTTCCACAATTTTGACGGGATGGTGCTGGGATACTGAAGAGATGATCGCTGGTAATGGAAACGTACACAAACCACTTGTGAGAATGTACATCAGCTCTGATGCGAACACACATCATGAGAGAGCGTAACACCACCTTTATATGTGCGATGAAGCAACAACATCAGATCCTGTCATTTACATGGACATGTAAACAGATTTCCACAATTTTGATAGGATGGTGCTGTGATGCTGAAGAGATGATCGCTGGTAAAAGCGTACACACATCTTTGGTGAGAACACAAATTAGCTCTAATGAGAACACAAAATTAGCTCTGATGTGAACACACCTCATGACAGAGAGCCTAACTTCACCTTTACATGCTTGATGAAGCAACGACATCAGATCCTTTCAACAAGCAATTTAGCTTTCCACAGTTTTGATGGGGATGGTGCTGGAATGCTGAAGAGATGAATCCCCAGTAATGAAAACGTACACACACCACTCATGAGAACGTACATCAGCTCTGATGCGAACACACCTCCAGAGCGAGAGAGAGAGCGAGTGAGAACATACCCAAACAAGAAGAGGACCAGACAGAGAAGCCAGGCGAGAGTTCCTGGGTCGTGGGTCACTTGAGTGGTCACCTGATTATGGCAGTTTGGACATGTGACGTGGGCTGGGAGGTCACTGAACTTTTGTGGCTCTATGACGGTAACATAGGTGGTCGTGGTGGTGGACGGGGTGGGCATAGGGCTGGAGCTGGGCTGGTCAGCAGTCAGAAGCATTTCAATCTCCTCTTTATCCTGCGAAGTCTGTAGTTATGGTTACAAGTAATTGTGGCAGGATCATTTTTAAGGTCAATGCTGCCATTTTGACCTCATAACTTGTAGCTATGTTATTAAATTGAGGATAACCTAGGGGTAGCCAATGAGCTATTTTTGTGATGTGTTCACATCTTTCGCCCAACCTGCCTAGTGATGCGTTATTACATGCATAGATCTGTACTTAGTGATTCAGTTTGAATAGATGGAATGCACTCTGAATAAATTAGTTGTTGCTACTCGGACAAGCCTTGGACAAGCTTTGGGTTTACAATTGTTGCTTTGTTTTGATTTGTTGCATTGTTGCATTGTTGAATAATATGAATGAAATTTGCATACATAACGAAAATGGTCAATTAATTGGTCTGTGTACTGTTCACCAGAATACAAGGTCAACTTATACCAATACTACTGGTATGATTCCAGCCCTGTTCATGTAGGTATAGTATCCTAAGAACTATACATTCGCGCATCATGTAAAATCAATCTCCATGATAATCCAATGGGATCCTGAATAGTTGAGGCTTTCAAAGGAATGAGATGGGAAATGGGAAATGAAAACAGCAAAAGAAATGTGAAAGGACATATGATTACGTTGAAGGGAATCTCTTCGAGTCACCTGATTCAGCACGTAACCTATGAACTGTAAATTTCACACATATTATTAACCTTTATCCAATGGGTGTCCTGAATGATAAAGGCTTTGGAAGAAACAAGATAGATTTACCGGAAGCTATGGGAAATAAAAAAACAGCAAAAGAAATGAGGAAGGAATATTATCACGTTGAAGGGAATCTTTTCCAGTCATCTAACTCGCCATGTAACTTACATGTAAGAATTGTACATTTCAGGTACACTGTATGTTCCTATGGGTACTTGAACAATAAAGGCTTTCTGAGGAACAATACAGATTTACTGGATGCAACGGAACATAAAGAACAACAAAAGAAATGAGGAAGGAAAACAAATGATGTTTTGAGGGGTATCATGTCTGGTGTCATCTGATAAGCCAAGCCTCCTCCAAAGCAGTCACACCTGGTGGATGTTTATAAGATGTATAAGTCCTATTGTTCAGCCTATAAATGGCCCCGCCCAGGCCTAAAAGCCTCCACAGACGACACCTTCCGATCAGTCGGATAACTCTGCCACTGGATGAAACGCAGGACCTGGTCATAGAATTTGTATTTAAGAATGTAGCATCTAATTTAGGCCCTTACAAATGCAGAATTGTGGCAAAATCATGTTATTTGCATTTTCCTTTTTTTGGCCCGTCCCTTTTACAAACATCTGAAACTTCATGAAAGTTTGCACATACTTAGCACGTATCTTTGGGATACCAACTGTGAAATTTAAAGGTTAGGGATACAAAACTCCTGTAAAATATTTTTAAAAAATGAAGATCTAACTAGTTTTCACTGAGATTTGATTCCAATTGATTGCCGACCGTTGACACAATTTAAAATTAGAATTTTTTCATGGTACGATAGAAGAAAGCTCCATCAATTATCGAAGATTATTTCCTCAAATCCAAATATTACGTTCTGTTGATTCCAGGGAAATGTTATAGAGCCACTCTTTCTCAAATGACGAAAAAGTCAGGGAACTTTCAGAATTAGGTCTGCAAAAGGGACTTGCTTCCTTTAAAAGAGTCCCTTATGACAGAAGAGGAAGTAACTGCACTTGAGAAAGAAGGAAACACATATTGTTAACATTTCATGAGCTCAAGTGCCCGACATATAATCATCTTGCATCATCAATCAAAATGTGATATCCAGTTTCCCCATGGTTGTTCTATAGCCACCATTTGAGTGCCATTAGAAATGGCACTAAATGAACATGCACAGTGTACATTGTGTACACCTCTTGAAAAGCATGTAGTGAAATTACACTTTGTGCATTAGAGTACAGTAATAACAATAATACCACACTACATGTTTATGTACAGTATACCTTCGTGCTCAAAAATGTAATACTACTTCCTCACAGGTCCCTCAATTGAATTTTCTTCAATAACCATTGTTGTAATATATATTTAATGGCGAACATGCTATATACGAGTGCACATGTACAATATATGTCTGGAATTTTTCTCCCTGCAGAGTTTCGTACCATTGTAGCCTAGAGACACAATAGAATTTCTTTCATAACAATGTACGGTAGGTTCAAGGATAACCGCCATATACAGGCACAGAATCCAATATCTCAAACACGTTTATTAGTTGCGCAGCAATGTCAACACCTATCAAACAACAGAAGGGACATGTACAAGAAAAGAGTATACTGTACCATCAATTGCACTGAAATTACAATAGGATAGGAAAATAAAGTATGACTTTGAAACATAATCACATGCATGGATGTGTACAAGGTACATGTAAAGTGTAGGCATGGGAAGAACCAAATTAAAGAATCATAAGAAGGACCCCTACATGTACATGTACGTGTATGTAGCCATACCCACAAAAAAAATATTGTAAGATTTTTATAACCCAAATTATATTCAATCATTAGACCACGAAACCCAGAAATTAATGAAGCTACATGTGCTGTGGATTCATACCATGTATAGGCCCACCTACAACTACTTGGTGTTAAAAAATAACTTTTGATAATTAAATTAATTGAAAATGAGTTACAACTAAAATGAACACATCCATAAAGTCAAGGGATGCCACTTTTTTTGTAGGTTTTGTGTCACTTTTATTGATTTCCTTGAAGTAGTCATGTGTATATTTAATGAGATTTTCACTTTTGGACAAGCTTGGATCAATATTGTGTGTATCAGATAATCAATTCAGAACACAACAATGGTCACTGTGCATCACATGTGTCAACTGACAAGTTCTTTTCTGCCGGAAGCATTAGGTAGTACATGTATTAATGACACTGTGATGGCAGTTGCTAGTGGATCGACAGGTGTGACACACAATGGCCATCGTTGTGTTCTGAATTAATCATCTGATACAAAGGTCCCAATTTGTTCAAAAGTGACAAGATGAACTATCACAAAACCTGCTTCGAAAATGTTTACATCCCTTGACTTTTTATAAAGATGTGTTAATTTCAGTTTGATTTGAGTTGTAACCTTTTTAAAACAATTTTTAAAGTGTCAAAAGTTTTTGTTAACACCTATACATGTACATGTACGTGCACATGTATTACCCTGAGCTTGACTGTGAAAAATGTCTAAATCAACTGTTATTTAGATGCTTTACAACAGACTGGCTTGTCTTGCCTAATGATATCATTGATGTCAAAAGAAACTGTATATTTACAGAACTGTACATACATGTACATGGGCGTGTTTCATTTATCGCTTGTGTCACAGCTGTCCCCATCCCTGTACTGTACAATAAGAAGCTGTGTAGAAATCACGAGCTAAAAATACCATACATATATCGCACAAAACTCATGCTATACACTTTCTTTGTTGTAACAAATATTTGAAGTTGGAGAGTGCAGTTAAATAAGCAAACATAAGTGCACCATATACTCTACATATACTGTAAATTATATTCACATGACACAGCAGATACATGTACATGTAGGTACATTTAAAGAAAATATTGAGCATAAAAGGAAAGAGGTTTCCTGGTTCTGATCTCATTGGAATTGAAGCTATACATTTTCTGTTTTTTAACGAGTGTTTTTTTTTTGGTTAAATATAACATACCGTTTGGTGAAAGGTAAAAAGTAATATGTGTGCCTCCTCACAACAAGTTTTAATGTTGATATTGTATAACATTACAATATTGTCATTAGTGTACGGTACACCTTCCCTACATGTAACTCATACCTATAAACATGAATCACAAACTGGACACAACTGTAGGCTTTTTCATTCTTGTGACCCAGTAGTATATCAATACAGTCGTCATGTCATTTACAGCTAATACATTTTCATGCAGACATGTATTGGACAGAATCAGAACAATCTATATTGCACATGTGCAAAAGCATGAAGATTGCATTCCACTGTTTCTCTACTCCATTAACTCTTCATGTGTTGCTTTAGGAGCAATTTTTAGCTAATTTTTGGCAAAGTTTATTGACCTTTGAACTCTCAGGAGTTTTATCCAAACTTTCACCAGTCTACCTCCAAGAAGTGATACATCTCTGTACCATGTCTGGTTAGAATTGCACAATTGGATTTGGATTTGGGTGTATTGTGAAATATATAAATTTTGGCAAAGTTCATTGACCCTTGACCTCTGACCTTCCAGCAATTTCACCAAAAATGTCACCAGTCTACCCCCAAGTAGTGATCCAGCATTTCACTATGTTTGGTTGGAACTGTACCATTGGATTTGGATTCATTGTGAACATTTTTAAGTTTGGGGCATTTTCTAGCCAATTTTGGCAAAGTTAATTTACCTTTGACATCTGACCTTTCAGGAATTTTATCAAAAATGTCACAAGTCTACCCTCAATTCAGTAATCCATCTTTGTACCATGTTTACGGGTGGACACATGAAGAGTTAAGGATTCAATACAGATGCAATACAACAATAATAATAATATATTTGTCACACACAAATCATATGCTGTAAGATATTGTAATGAAGCAAAAAAAAAAAGTTCTACATAGAATATTGTATTGTCTTTACTTACGTATACTATTGATCAAATACGACAGAAAGGTGGCAATGCAGTAGTTGTTGTTTCTTACCTGATAAGGGGGGCCTTGAGGATGATATATTGGCTACGTTAATGAAATATTGATAATAAGAGATTGAAGACACAATTATAAAAGAGAGGCTTGTGCGAATGCATTCAAATCACGGATTCAAATGCAAAGTTATTTGTGGATTATCTCCCCCCGTTCCCCACAGATAATAAACATAAATAAAATCCTCTCAAGAGGTTTAAAAAAAAGACAAAATCATCATCATCATCACCAAGGGATCCTGTCTTCAACGCGGGTGATGTAACCCCTGTGACCGCATGAATAGTCCCAAAACAGGGGCTATTGCTAAAAATAAAACTTACCCTCTTATTCTTTGGTTACATAATTTGTTTACATGTATGAGTGAAAAAAATGCCTCTGTTGGCTCACCCCTGCCCGTATGTAGCCCCTAATAAAAATAGCCCCCATGTTTTAGATGCCACTTACGAATAGCCCCTGAAGAAAAAATAATTGAAAAAAATGCCCTTATAGTCTAATACTACATTTTTTCTTTGATAATCTGTGAAAAATGCCTTTGAAGACCCCCCCCCCCCTCCATTCACACACAAAAAAGGATAGCAAACATGTGTAGCCCCCAAATGATAAAAATAGTTGCTCTATTTATAGGTGCACTTTTAAATGGCCCCTCAAGAAAAAACGAAATCCTTGGTATTGCCATCATATCTTACCTGCTGATATCCTGGCTGAGGGGGGTACGCCCCCTGTGGCTGGCCGACCACTGGTTGCCCATGTTGAGGGGGGTAGGGGTAACTCCCTGCCTGAGTTTGGGGAGGTGGGTAGACGCCTGGTTGGCCTTGAGCAGGTGGGTAGACCCCTGCTTGGCCCGCTGGTGGGCCAGCAGGTGGGTATTGCCCTGTAGGGGGGGTAGAGGCCAAATCAAGACAAAAGAAGGACGATATTAAAAAAAACCACTTTCATCAAGTCATACGAGTCCTGCTAAAAGCTTCCAAGAAGCAGATATGAGGCAGCCAAGAAGCAGCTTCAAAGCAGTTAAAGGGCATATACTGTACTGGGAAGGCAAAAAAGCCTTCAAAATGTAATTGTTTGCAATCTTCTTGCCAATGGTCTTAAATTCATGTATTGTCTATTTTAGAAGCTTGCTGAAAGTTATTTGCCCTCAAATCATCTACATTTGGAGTAATGAGTGATTAAATCACAAATCCCAAAAATGTTCGGGCCGAACATTTTGAGGATTTAATCATTAATCATTAAATACTCCATATGGATCATTTGAGGGCAAATAACTTTCAGCAAGCTTCTAAAATAGACAATACATGAATTTAAGACCATATGCCCTTTAAGCGCAGCCAACTGGCACTCTTGGCAGCTTTTAGTTGGACCGTGTCATGCTTATAGCCAAGGGAAGTTCATACACATTGTGCTGTCATATTCTTTGTGTAGTACAACATCGCAGATGCAAACTAATCCAGTATTAACAATGTAGAACAAACCTTAAATCACACAAAAAGAAAAATAATCACTGGTAACAAAATCATGAAATGTGTCAGAGAGAGCAAGACGGGGGTGGCATTTGTTACCAGACATACATTTACATGTGGTTGTTAACAGTCTCTGTTGTGTCCATACACACTCCACAGCCTTAAACCTAGGATAATATAAAATCCAAACAAGGAGACCTGGATGTGGTCTACTACTGACGCCCCCAAAAAACAGAACACCCTTTTATGGACTGATACTTCCTCTTACAGAAAAAAGGACACTCCCGTGATTCAGTGGCACAAAGGAGGAAATCATTTGGTACAAACAAATTTTATGTGAATATAGAAATGCTTCGTAGTGCTAGCTGCATTGGCATTTGGTACAGGTACATCGTATCCTTTCCATTCTGTCTCCATGCTAATGATTTATGGACTAGTGTCGTGGCTAAAGTTACAGTAATGGTAGAGTTTTTTTATAATGATTTATGCAATTAACAGATTTCTACATATCTAGTTTTCGTTCTTAAAATGTCCTTCATATTACTTGAGTTACTCTTTAAGGTACATGTAGTTATAGGTTTGTTCTATGAAAAAGAAACAGGAATGAAACAAATTGAGAACAGACTAAATGCGAGTGCCAAAGACTAAATGTGATCTAGACTAAGTAGAAGAAGACCAAAGGGACATAGACCAAATGGGTGTACATGTAGCCTGAATAGGAGAAGACCAAATAAGAATTAGACTAGGTAGGGAGAAGACCAAAGGGACTAGACCAAATGGGAGTTGACAAGTGCCCTCGTGGGCAAGATGAAGTGATGAACGATGACAAACCTTTGCTCTCATCGCCTGGGTAGGGAGGAGGAGGTTGGTTAGGTGGTGGGGCATCCATTGTGCTTGAGTCTGCTCTACCGGTAGTCAGCTACAGATGATTCTACACAAAGGTAGACAACACACGAGGAGTAAAAGAAAATTATCACAACATGACTTAGATACCTGTGTGAAAATGAAACTTATCCTTCTACATCAAGAGCCCCGTTCATATACCATATACCGCTATTATTACCGATGCACATCGGTAAGCAATTTCCAGTGAGCCGCAAAAGCACCGTTCATTTACACCCCCAAAAGCCATAATGTTGCAGTGTTCTGGACAGCTGGACTCTCTCCAAACCAATGGTGACATGTTCCGCTCAGCCAAACGAGCGGTAGGAATAGTGACCCACATTCCAGAGTGCGGACACAGTTTACAAGATTCGCTTACCGCAACATTGCGGTATTATTACTAGGTCTCGATCCACAAAAAAGCCACAAAATAAGCGCAAAAAAGGAGGAAGCAAATACCGCGTTATTTGAGCGATTCCTGTTCATATACGCAGCTATCAGTAATGCATCGGCAAAATTGTCGCAAATGTTGTGCCTTTTTCGCGGATAGGCGGTGTATATAAAAAGTGTAGATAAAAAATACCTGTTTTGCTTCTTAAAGGGTGGACTTTCCCTCTAAGGATCAGAGGGAAAATGAATTCAAAATTTTGGGGGCTACTTTTTTTAGCACATTGGCTGTTTGGCTCCAATTTTACATTGTGTCTATGGGAATTTTTTGGGCTCCTGTTACATTTTCCATGGCTGTTAATAAGCATTTCGGGGGCACAATCGCCCCGAGCCCCCCGTGCATTTTTTCCCTGCTAAGGATAACAGTGGCCCAGTAGATCTAGACCCCTATGTGGTGATTAACTCTTCATATGGTAGGCCGCACACTCTTCTGCAGCACATTAATTTGGAGGGTGCGGTTTTTATCTGTCTGAACATGTGTTGCATTTCAATGGCTATAACTTTGTACATGATTGTTATTTCTGAAAATGTTAATGCAGAAAAGAAAAATAAACCCTCCGTCATGTAATTTGCTTCAAATTTTAAAATGATTAACTAGCTAATGTCAAAAGTTAAAACATTTCCTATACAAGCAATGATAAGTAAAGTCAAATGTTTCCTATACAAAGCAATGCTAAGTAACGTCAATGACGATGACTTAACTTATCGTTGCTTGTATAAGAATCGTTTAACTTTTGACATTATATTATCATTCTTCATTTTGTAGGGTATAACTTGTCATATCTGTTCCAGTTGTAATAAAGGCGTTAAGGTCAGGATATAAGCTTTCTATTTAAACCATGAACACCGTCCTTGGTGACATGTTCCACATCAGTTGATTTTTTTTTCATTATTGTGTTATTTGTACACAGGGCCTCCAGGGAGAACAGTGCCAAGCTCACTGATTGGGCTACCCTGTTAAAAAAAAATGACTTCATAAATAAATGAATAAAAAAAAAAATATGTGAGAGCACATGAAGCCCATGGCAACACCATTTATTTGTCATTTATTCAATACATTTTGTTATTACACTCAAAGAACCTGGTGTTCCATCCAATAATGATTGGTATCAAATTTAATGTACATGTACAACATAATAACAGAACTTAAAGCACATTGTACACTATCATTTTGCAGTTTAGCTTTGCGAGTTCCTACCTCTTGAATATTCATTTACCTTAAAAGAGCAATAATAGAGAATTAATGTCCATTTCAATGTCAAACAGGCAACAGCTATCAATCCCAAAAGATGTCCATACCCTGAACACACACAAACACACAATCTCAGCTGTTCATGCATTGTTCATATTGAATTACCCAATACATGTACCCAATACAAAGGACAAAGCCCACAGGCAGGCACTCACAGGTGATCGAACAGTCAAAGGGCCGCTAGTTCAGTGTAGGTTCGCATCACTGGGCGGTAACAATACATTGCAAGACAAAAGATTATCACTAGCGATTCATCTGCAATGAGTAACATATTTAGCATCAAATTATTACTTCTACCCAGCCGTTTTCCCATATGGCTTACCATCCCAAATGGAGGCTGTTTTCAATAGTTGGTCATGAGGTCCGGCGTAGGGCTAGTGAGGGTCCTAAATAAGCGTTTTCGCATTTATCACTGCGCATGCGCGAGAATGCAGCTCTGGAGATGAACAATGCGAGGGTGACCAATTGATGCAATGCTGTTGGCTTTCGAAGTCAAAGTGGACGCCAGCGGACGAACATTTTTGCGGATTTTTTTTCGTGAATCTTGGAAAATGTTGGAAAAGTTGTTTACATTGTATATTTCTAAATTTATGAGTGATCTTAGTTTGCTTTTGGTTTGTAAGATGTATGACAGTCACCGATCATAGGCCTTGGATATCGGAAAAAACATTACATGTAAGTGAATGGGGCTGTCATGAAGATTGACCAAAACTTTACTCCTTCTTTTTCTGTCATCCAGTCATCTTTCAGGTCAACCAAAGGATCTGGAATTTGTTTCCCATTTAAAAACAGCAATTCGGCATACTGTTTTGACCGTGACCGTTCTTCAACTTCGTGTGATTTAAAATCGTAACCAAATTGGACTGCACTGTACAGTGGTAGCTGTACACGAGCGCTTGTAGCTCTGCTTTCAAACCCATTGTTTTTAGTCCTCTTATTCGCAGAAAATCCTTCAAAGCGTCCACTTTCCAAAGTTTCATTTCTTCCTATTTTCTTCCATTTTTCTTGGTATAAACTAAAGAACAATAAAGACTGAGATCTCCACATAAAAATACACATAAGACACATGAGAAGTTATGGGTTTGTCTCCAATGACCAATGACAAAACCCCACAATGCAATGCGCAGCGAGATTGCGAAATGGCTTATATAGTGCAGCCTGTAGTAACCTACTACTAAACATACTGCAGAAAGGGATAATGAAAAGTGTTATTTGTCTTATGAATAAACAACTCCATTAAATTGTCAACATTGCCCGACTAAGGCAGCCACATACAAATTCAATGTCAATGCCAATGAGACCAAAAATTCTGTCTCTGTACTGAAGGTCATTGGATCTGCTGAGATTCTATCTCAGTTTAACTGGCTCCCCTGAGCACTTCGGGGTATGTCATAAAATGTAATTTCGACTAACAACTGCCCAGAATGAGACAGTTACTCCTGTCTAGATTACTCTAGACAGGCATCCCAGGCTTTGGCTGGGCCAGGCCCACAGCAAGTCCAATGCAAGGCACAAACTCCATCCTTCACACAACATCACACTCACACAGTCAATTGACAGATCATGTAAACAATTATTCATAACAGCGCACCAGCTACAAACTCCATAGGCCGTGTGTACGAAGTATGGCGAAACGGCCCAAAACTTCAATAATGTGAAACAAACTAATTTAACTAAATAAAAAAAAATCACTCACAGGTCGTCTTCCTTATAGAACTCTTCATCTTAAATGGAAGTTACAGTATAATAAAAAATATAATTGTTTAAGCCTACTCACAATTTCATGTGGTTCTTGTAATCAGGGTTTGCCTCCCACCACACTCTTAATTTCTTCTAAATCTTGTCTAACTCTTTGTTGCTCCCTCACTTCTGGGTTTGAGATACGTACAGTGCTTCATTAATGAGTCAGCGAAAACAGTGCCTGCAGCATGTTATGGTTCCATAAAGCTGTGCACACAAAAAGCTCTCGCGATGTAATCTTCTTGAAATACTGTAAGAATTAAATTGCGCCATTGCAAATCATAAGGTGGAATAATTTAAATAAGGTATTACGCTATCTATATTGTATTTGCAAATTTAACGATTAACTGCACACATGTTTTATCACATGTATGCTGTCAAGTAAAAAAAAAAATAGATTACCTCTTCCACGTCTTACGTGAGAAATAACTCAAAGAGACGTGGATAAAGGCTATGCTTGAAGCACATTTCTTTTTGTATGCAAATAGAGCTCATTTTACGTTCCAGCGCAGTGAAGAGTGCACAGGCCGAGGAGGCTGCTCGGAACCTAAAATGATTTTCGCGAAATTAATTGGTAAGTTGCCACAATTTTCACTTATTAAGTAGCCTTTTATTATAGTCGTCTGTGAGCCGGCATTAATTAATGTCAGGAAGACGTTTAAACGTAGTTTGTGGATGCATTTTTTCTAAATATCAACAAAAGGCTATGGACCTGAACATGTGTTATACAGCAAGTATATTACATATGTAACAGGTATGTAAACTAACAGTGTAGAACTTACGTGTAGACTAGATCTAAGTTATCATACATCATAATAAACAGAATTCGTATCTTCTTAGAAGTTCCGAGCAGGATATGTACAAAACAGCTTCTAGTAGTTCTACACGATTAACTATTTTGATTAATGACTTCCCCGACGAGCGTCCCAGCACAGCTACCAACATTGAAATTCAACATGACAACACTCAGGAAGATCTGGGGAAATTTCATCAGAAATCAGGGAGATGTCTTTTAAATGCATACTTGATACTAGTACTACCTAATGACAGTAATCAATCAATAACTAGGAAGATTGAGTGATGTGATGAAATGTAATACAGTAATATTGGTCGATTTTCAGGAAGTCTCCTGCGAAATCCAGGAGACTTGGCAGCTCTGATCGCAGGCTTTGGCCGCTGGCGCGGCGCGGGCCAAGCCCATGGCAAGTGCACAGCACAAGCTCCCATCTTTCACATCACTCACATAACAAGTCACAATCACACTCACACAGTCACACTCAGACAGATCATATAAAAACGAATATGACTAGATCAGATGTATGTAAGTTAGACCTATACACCGTACGTCAGAATAAAATAGAATGTGTACCTTTCAAGAAGTCCCGAGCAAGATGCGCACAACTCAGATTCTAAACGATAACAAGAATCAGTAGCATTCAGTCCTCGTTTATTATTACATGTATATTACTCTACTCAATAGACTGTACTGTGCATGCTAAGCTGACTGTGCTGTAAACCCGTACGGAGAGTCCTTCTTTAGCCTTTAATCAAGGACAAACAATGTTAATGCAAGGTGGATCGTATCATTCTTTCTTCAATAATTGGACTTAAAAATTAGTCATTAAGACTTTGATGTACAGTATGTACCAACTAATAAAAGCATTATACACTTTTAGAACTTCTCAGTTTTTTCGATATATTTTAAGTAAAAAACTATACCCTTATCATCCATGCGCCTCTGAAAGCACATGACTATTCCTGTAGTTTGGCCTTCAAACTGTTAAACATTTAAGATATCATAAAAAATGGGTCTTATTTCGACAGACTTGTCAATCTAGATTTTTCTCCAACGGAGTGTGAAGAGGATATTACAGGATAACGATAAATGGGCTACTCTTGTGAATATTCGATGCATTAAACATATCCAACATCCTGGGAAGCAGGCTACCCTCTGCAAGCTCGCTCAATATCGCATGCCTCTAAAAGTAGGAATGACGTAATGTGTTTAAAAGTGAGAAGGTCTCGTGCCAACTGACGTCACGTTTCCGTCACACTCAAGGACATAATAAAATTTTTGGATTGCAACATTATCTTCTTGAAAAAAAGCATACGTTATTTATTTTTTTTCCTTGTATAATGAATCATAAAATAGAAATTTAGATATAGATCGGCCTATCAGGTGACAATGTCACGTCAGTGGAAAGTAAAACGGGAGATAAGAACTTTCCACAGCCAGTGGTATCATCAACTAAACCAAACTCAATCTTAAGCCCTTTACATTGATTCCATGACCATAAAGTAGATTGGATCGATTTTAAGATCGAAGCTTTGATGAAATACCCCAGGTAGTGTTCCATTCATGCCTTTTATCATAACATCATGACGTCTTTAATGGGGAAGAACGGGGAACGGCAAACGATTGATGCAATTAAGTAGTTTATGCAAAAACCGACTAACTAATGCTACATGACGGGCCCCGCTCATAATAGCAGATTTATTTCTTAGGGGTCTTGCTGTAGCTGCTGTTTTGTGCATATAATGGTTGAATAAATTAAATAAAATGAAACGTACATATAAAAGAGCTCTCTGTACCGTGTGTCATATTGAGCCATCTTTACATAATTTTTATAGAATTTTATGACATCTCACCCAGCTCTTAAATATTCTCAACAGAATATGAAGTGCCATTCTCATTGGGCTTAAAAAATCGCGAAATTAGGGTAAAAGTTGCTTAGCAACCGTACCAAAAGCCGAATAGTCCTATTGTCCCTGTCCCGTAACTCCGAGATTTTTCTAACTCCGCGACTTTTTAGGCTCAATGAGAATGGCACTGAGCCACTCA
This sequence comes from Arbacia lixula, assembly GCA_963669155.1. NCBI lineage: Eukaryota > Metazoa > Echinodermata > Echinoidea > Arbacioida > Arbaciidae > Arbacia > Arbacia lixula. The sequence goes on along the minus strand of OZ022579.1, from coordinate 15,564,431 downwards.
TATTGAAATTGAGTGCCGTGTTTCATCAATAAAATTAATGTATTTCTTATCCATTCACGACATGCCATCTTCCCGTTTTCTATATTTGCTGGTCAGCGACTGCAGTAGGCGCTTGTTGACTTTATAAGACCTTTTCCATCGAGATGTTAAAGGGGTAGTTCACCCTGAAATTATTTTTGTTTTAATCAAAGGAGACACACGAAAGAAACATATTAGTGAAGGTTTGACGAAAATTGAAAAGAGATTTATTTGATTTTCAAGTTTTTATTTTCTGACGTCATGTGCAACGTGCTCTCCCATTATGCTCTGTACATTTGGGGGGGGGGGAATGTTCATTTCAATGATATTTACCATTTCACCTGTGCGTTTCATATATCATTAGACACATGTTTTTAAACACATATAATCAAAGAAAAAAGGCAATTTATGGGGAAAAAATAGTACAAAACATAGGGGAGAACACCTCGCACGTGACGTCACAAAATCAACACTTTAAAATCAAATAACTTTCTTTTCCTTTGACGATTTTCGTCAAACCCTCACTAATATATTTCTCTCACGTGTCTCGATGAAACCAAAATGATTTCAGGGTGAACTGTCCCTTAAACCAGACACATTTTTGTTTTGTAGATTTGTAGATTTTATTCAGCTCTATGAACCACCTCTTGGGGCATGAGAGTAATACGTCTATGAGAAGAGCTTTCATAAAACGATAGCCAACATAAATACAAGTAATTGTTCACTTCAAAACTTGAATCATTCTTATTCTTTGTTGAAAGAATATTTATATGTTTGGTTAATGTCCGAGATGATATAAAACAAGACATGTGCTTACCAGTTTTTCCAGTTGTGCAAGTGATGCAATGTAAGATATGCTTTCAGTTGTGTTATTGCTCACTGCCAAAACGGATATTGTTTTATTTTTTTTTAAAAAAACCCAAAAAAACACAAAGCCGTGCCAAGTAGAAATGATACATGTGCTTTCCACTTTTACAAGTGATTCAACTTGAGATGCATTTCAACTGTTATTGTCCACAGATCATGATGCAAATTCCAAAATGGTGTTTATTTCTCACTGAACCACACATGTTATTTGTTTGTATATTATGTAAACCATATGTGTTATATGTCAAAGCAGGGCCCCCTGGTAGAACAGTGTTCAACCACTGAAGGGGTTATCCTGGGTAAATGATATTAATAAATAAATACATAAATATATAAATAAATCAACTTCATCATGGAATATAAAACATAACAACAACTTAATATATTCTGAGTAATGAATGTACAGAACTATATAACACAAAATATCTAGTACTAGTAACGAGTTAACACTTATAAGTCACGCTTCTTGTTGTTTGACTTTCCCACTACTTCGACTAGCACGGGTAACTATGTTTGTGTTTACATGCATGCAACTAATATCCTCAATCTTTGTTATGTTAATATTCCCAGCGAAAAAACTCTATGATAATATCAACACATTTGAGAAGTTGTTTACCGTGCTAAGACTCTTCCTGTCATTTTATGCAAAAAAAAAATCCACTTTTCGACTCGGGCTTCTTCCAAATTTATCCTTCATCAAAACTTGAACTTGATGCTATGAATCTATTTTTCAAATCCACAGCCAACTTCTCGATCTGCTCCAAAGTTAGCTGTTTCTCTCGACCTAGTGTAATTTTTAAATGTCATAGTGGGTCATTGATTGGAATAGTAAGTTTAGAAAACAACATGAAAACTGCAGAAGAGAGAAAAAAAGTAGAGTAAGGGCTGAGATATCGTACACAGCAACATGTAGCTAAGAGATGAAATGAGAATTTAAAAGAACATCAAGAAAAAATGTTGACAATGAGGCTTTACATATTTTTGTCTCAGGTAACTGTAACTTATTATTTAATATTTACCTCATGAAAATTTGAAAGACAAGTCTTCTATTTGTTTTTTGTTAAAAGCCTGAAACTGAGGCTACCAGCCAATTTGCTCAAAGTACCAGGTGCTTGTACGACTTTAAAAAGTCCCCACGATTTTAGTCAGGGACCAATCTGTGCTCAACTATTTCCCTGCTCTGAAGCTATATCACTCTTTTAATATTAAAAACAAAAATTAAATATAATAAATATAATATATAAATAAAATAAGATATTAAATTGATTGTATATGTTATTTTTTCAATGATGATTTCATCATTGGTACGCTTTAGAATTTTCCCACAAATTGAATTACAGGTATACGCAAGGAAGTCTAAGGTATACTAGAGTACAGGGGGGTGTTTCACCAAGCTGTTCGTAAGATACGAACCACTTTACGAACGACTGGTGATCCCTTATTGTGCTAAATGCAATACCACACTCTGTTCACTGAGATCTGACTTAGCACAAGAGGGGATCACCAGTCGTTCGTGAAGTCGTTCGTAACTTACGAACAGCTTGGTGAAACACACTGAACTATACCACTACGTAGTGGTATAGTTCAGTGGTGAAACATCACCCAGGTCTGCATAAAGATTCTAAGGTACCTACAGGTTTATGCAGGTACATGTACTAGAGGTATACAGCCGTACGCCGCCCTCTTTAGAGGGACATCGCTAGTGACTCGTAGCCTAGGTACTAGGCTGTGAGGTGCATGGACACAACCCAGTTGTCAACAACAAGGTCTGGTAACGCAGACTATGCCTCAATTCCATCCTCCTCCCAGAGGAGCTATGACGTCACTAGGGTGTAGTCTGTGTTACCAGACGTAGTTGTTGACAGACTGGGTTGTGTCCATGCCCCTTACAGCCTAGTACCTAGGCTAGTGACACGCCGTATACACTACTAGTATTACTGGTTGCCCAAGTGTCGGCTCCGCATGGTGGATACTTCGAACGAAAATCCAATGGTCCGTGGAATGGTACATCGTAGACTATGTGGGTTCGATTCCCACGTGTTCGCTTCCACCGGCGCCATCCGACGCCTTTTACTTTGTTTTCATCTTAACCATTTAAGTGCCAGATGAATTTCTGCCTTCTGCGAATTGTGTGTTATACTTCTTAAAAGTGTCTCACGTGGCAGCAATGTGTCAATTACTAAGGGCCGAATGTTTTTACTTGTGTGTGTGTGTGTGTGGGGGGGGGGGGGGGGGGGCTATGTGGCTTAAACGGCTAATATATGGAGATAACTTGTCAGGATGGAAGATTTGTTTTGAATATTTCTGTAGGTCAAAAGGGGGAAGGTTCATATTTTTATGTGATTACGATATGAATAAACTGAATTTGAATAACCTGGCACCTTTCTAGAGAGAAATTTTAAAGGTCTGGCAAGAATTGGATAAATATAGACACTTTGAAGAAAATAAACATAATCCCATTCTTTTGAATAATTTATACACATTTGCATAAGAAACAAAAATATATTTGATTAGGATCTATGGAAGAAAGGGGTTATTCAAATAAATGATATAACTAATTGAAAAGAAATCAAACCATGTTCTCATTTTTTGCTTTAGGAATTGAAAGCAAAGGATTATTGAAAATTCTTGATTTGTTTTGAAGCCATTCCTGATGATTGGAAAACAGGAGAACATATGCACGTTGATATTAATAACTTTGGCATAAGATTAAACATAGAACGACAAATAGGTCAATTGTGTAACCTAAAATCTAGAAAAGTGTACAATTACTTCATTAAAACATTTCAGGAAGAATATAATTTACAAGTGCGAGATGGATATAATCAATATAACTATAATAAGGAAGAAATTAAGGATAAATTTTTAACACCGAGCAGTGCAGTAATTTGTTGTAAGCATAGAGAATTTCAATTTAAGTTATCACATGGAGCCCTATATACTAAAGATCACCTCTTTAGATTTGGATTTGTAACTGATAAATCGTGTTCCTTTTGTTAGCGCGTGAGGGAGTGGGGGCAGTTACACCCTCGGACATGCATGGGGGGGGGGGGGGGAGGGGGCTGGACTTACATGTTTTGTGTGGGGTGGATATGTTGGGGGGGGGGAGAGAAGAGCGAAGTGATGTACGCTATACATTACTCAATCAAATACCCTCTTCTATTTACACACACGCCAGATACCACATTCACAGACCCATGATGCACTCATACACGAACACAAACACATGCATGGCGCTCATGTCACGTGATCTCAAGATGCATTCTTCAACGGGGGATCGTGCCATTCGAATCATGCCGAGAAACGACCAGAACTTGGGAAACATGATCTTCAAACAGTTCTTTCGCTGAGTATGTATGTGTGTTTTACTTCTTAAAAGAGTCTCACGTGGCAAACAAATCGTGAACTATAGGGCTGAATATTGTTTCGTGCACGAGTTAAGAACCCTTACACTGCTACCTGACATTTATGTTGGTTCACTCATCAATTCTTTCATTTATTCAGCCGGTACTATTTTATCAGAGAAGCTACGGATAGGCTCGATCAACTAAACAAAATATTTCGCAGCAAAAATTTATTATTTAGAATTTATTATAAAAATATGTGCAGTATTTATCCGGGTTGAATATATATTATAATATCTGCCATTCATATATTAATTTGATTGACAGCAATTTGACAAATTTGATAGGCTTTCTATTTGCTATTGATCATTTTCTTTGTATTGTTTTTTCTTGTGTTAGTTATTATCTTTGTAAAATGTACAAAAAAAGGTTTTTTTTGTAAAATTTACAAACAAGTTAATAATTCATGTTCGACTGATTTTATATGAACATTTTTGGTCCAATGATGATGTTATCTGAATTGAAAGCTTACCTCAATTTGAATTACAAACGTGCAGCCGTATACAGTACCGAAGTGGTGTCGTCATATGAGCGTGTTTTCAAGACAATATTTTTTTGGCTCTAAACAAGCTCACTCCAGTGAGAGTTGTTGCGGTCCGGTATTGTCTATCGGGCTAGTGTCGGGCATTCCCAGTTACAGTCCCCGATGTGATCACAGCGGCTTGCTCTACCCGCATAACAAGTTGATATGCTCAAATGACGTCACGCTTCGGTACTCTATGCAGCTTCCTGTGGAGGGACACCAATGGTGACTCACCGCATACTCTTTAATGTAATTGAATATGTGCGACGCGAGTGTCGGCTACGCACGGTGGATACTTCGAACGGTAATCTAAATGGTAAGATACTTCATGTCGGATGAGGAAATTGTGGGTTCAAATCCCACCTGTTCGGCCTCTCTCTTTCCATCGGCGCCATCCGGCATTTTACCTGTTGTCACCATAACATTTTGTGTTCCAGATGAATTACTGCTTTATGCAAATTGCGTGTTTTTCTTGCTTAAAGGGCGTCTGTCATCAAAATGTGGACTTAAATAAATAATTCTTTGTATTCTCTCTTGGTATTGTTTTAACAGAGCAGCTACGGGTATATATACTTGATTGCCATGGCGAAATAAAATATTTCGGGGTGAAAGTTTGCTGTGATGAGAATGGCGGCCCATAGAGGAGTCTATAGGCGGTTGAGTATGATTTATTCGATTTATACCTCCATTTGATTGTCACTAATTTATTAAATTTAATAGTCAATTTACCTGCTATAGTTTTATATTTTTTCATTCATTTGTTTTGATATTTACTATTGATGAGAGTAATATTTTCCTATTTGTGTTATTTCCACTTCTAATTATCATTACGCATATTAATGTTTTATTGCATATTATTTTATTGGATGTGTCAATATTGACTTTCTACTCTGTGGATTATGTGGACCCGTTTGAAAGTCAACATCTGTGTAAACGGTTATCTACCTCACATATGGAAATAAATGAATAAATACATCAATTGCTACCTTATGCATGCCATTTATTCAATGTAATGGGTAATAATTTTCTTATCACTTCTTCGATTGCTGTCAAACGTCTACAAGCTACAGATTTGCTGAGACTTGCTTGCTTTTATTGCAGTGATGCTTCATCATGATTTGTGATACAATTTAAAAATGCGATCATATACTACACCCTGTATAAAGCTCTCGCTAAAAAACGGAAAAGATAAGAGGGGAAAGAAGTGTGTGTATGTGTGTAGAGAGGTGAAGGTAATTACAGATAGCGTAAGAGATATGCCTCACTCAAACGTTAGAATATTATGTGTTGTGTTTGTGTGACAGAGACAGAGAAAGGGGAGAGAAGGAGGTGGATAAGGGGAGAGAGAAAGGGGGGGGGGGAGGGGATATATCATATATTTCATACAGAGAGAAAGAGAGAGATAGAGAGAGAGAGAGAGAGAGAGAGAGAGAGAGAGAGAGAGAGAGAGAGAGAGAGAGAGAGAGAGAAAGCTTATTGTTGTCTAATTGTCCCACTACTTCGACTATCACGGGTAATTATGCTCGTGTTTACATGCATATAACTAATATGTTAAAATGCTCCATAGCAATATCAGCAACTTTGTGAAGTTGTTACCGTGCTAGGACTGGCAGTGAAATTTCTTTTCCTGTTCCTGACATTTTATGCAAAAGTTGTGCCACTTTTCGAAGGCTCCTTCCAAGTGTATCCCTCATCAAAACTCAAAGTTGTTGCTATGAATCTCCTTGCCGTTTCAAATCCACAACCAAATTCTCGATCCGCCCCCAAGTCAGCACTCTCCTTTGACCAGGGGCCATATTCCTGAAACCTTACTAGCCTAGTTAGTTACTATAAATGCATGTAACTGATTGCACTTTAGTAGCTAACTAGGCTTAGCAAGGTGTCCTTTTTAGATGGAATGGTGGGTCATTGATTAGAATAGTTAAGGTAAAAAAACAACATGAAAACTGCAAAAGAAAAAAAATAAGGCCAGTAATGGCTAAGATATCGTTCACAGCTAGCGGAGAGATGAAATGAGAGCTTTAAAAAAGATGTCGACAATGAGGCTATGCGTATTTTTGTCACAGGCAGCTTATTCTTTCACCTTTGCCTCATGAAAAATTGAAAGGAAAGTCTTCTGCTCGATGTTTTGTTAAAAGCCTGAAATGAGGCTACCAGCCAATTCGTTCAAAATTCCAGGTGCTTGTACGACTTAACCCCCCCCCCCCCCCTCCCCACGATTTTAATTAGGGACCTATCATTTTGTGCTCAACCATTTCTCTGCTCTGGAGCTATAAATATCACTCTTTCAATATTAAAAACAAAAAATGATCAAAGACATTATGCGGATTTCATATGAATATTCTCTTTCCAATGATGATGTCATCTTTGGTACGCTTTAGAACTTTCCCCCAAATGAGATTATACTCGAGGAAGTATAAGATCTCCTAGAGTACAGGTCTGCATAAAGATTCTAAGGTTCCTGCAGGTTTATGCAGGTACGAGACACTGAACTATACCACTACGTAGTGGTATAGCTCAGTGGTACGAGAGGTACACATAGCCGTATGCCGCCCTCTATCGAGGGACATAATAGTGGCTCGCAGTATACACTATATTACGAGATTGTATACAATGGAAGTGTCGGCTACGCATGGTGGATACTTCGAACGGTAATCTAATTGGTAAGATACTTCATGTCGGATGAGGAAATTGTGGGTTCAAATCCCACCTGTTCGGCCTCTCTCTTTCCATCGGCGCCATCCGGCATTTTACCTGTTGTCACCATAACAACTTGTGTTCCAGATGAATTACTGCTTTATGCAAATTGTGTGTTTTACTTCTAAAATGAGTCTCACGTGGCAAACAAAAGTGGTGTGAATTATTAGAGCCGATTTCTGTTACAGTACGAGTTACGAACCTATACACCACTTACCTACATTTGTGTAGTTAATGAATAATTCATTCGTTCTTTCAGTGGTATCATTTTAGCAGAGCAGCTCCAGGTGTGCTTCATTGTGAGGGCGGAAAAAAATATTTCGCGGTGAAAATTTGCTGTGATGAGAATGGCGGCCCATCGAGGAGTCTTTAGGCGGATTGAGTATGATTTATTCGATTTATACCTCCATTTGATTGACAATTTATACGATTTAATACACTATCAACTTGCCATTGTTTTATATTTTTTCGTTTATTTGTTTAGATATCTACTATTGCTGAGAGTAATATTTTCCTATTTGTTTTATTTCCGATTCTAATTACCATTACGCACATTAATGTTTATTTTATTGGATGTGTCAATGTTGACTTTCTGCTGTGTGGATTATGTGGATCCGTTTTAAAGTCAACATTTGTGTAAACAGTTATCCACCTCACATGTGGAAATAAATAAACAAATACATCAATCACTACCTAATGTATACCAGTCATTCGTTGTAATGGTTAATACTATTTTTATCACTTCTTCGAATTACTGTCAAAAGTAATGCTTTCTAATGCTTAATGTAATACAATTCAAAATTACGATTATAAATTATACTATAAAGCTCTCGCTGAATACGTTTCAGAGAAGGAAACGATAGGCCTAAAATGAGAAAGAAGTGTGTGTACGTGTGTAGAGAGGTGAATGCAATTATAGATAGCGTAAGAGATAATATGCTTGACACAAAGATATCGCCGTTCATCACGTTAGGAGAAAGTTAGAAAACGTGTTGTTTTTGTGTGGCAGTGAGGGGAGAGAAGGAGGGGGATAAGGGGAGAGAGAGAGGGGGGGGGGGGAGGGGGATGTATCATATATTGTGTGTAAGTGTGTGGAAGGAAAGAGATAGAGAGAGAGAGAGAGAGAGAGAGAGAGAGAGAGAGAGAGAGAGAGGGGAGGGGAGAAAGAGAGAGAGAGAGAGAGAGAGAGAGAGAGAGAGAGAGAGAGAGGAAGAGATGAGGGTAGAAATACGCTTTGCAGAAAGAAAGCGACGTTCGGCATTTTGGGAGAAAGTCTGAAAATGAAAACTAGAGAGAGAGAGAAAGATTCATTTGCATGTGTGTGTGTGTATGTGTGTGTGTGTGATAGATGAAAAGAGAGAGAAAGAGAGAGATAAATGAATACAGCGACGTTCGTCATGGTAGGACAGTTAGGAAAAGAGTACAGAGAGCTAGAGAGTATTGTGTATATAATAATTTGTTTATGTGTATAGTCAGATAGGGGGTGTATGTGTATATATATATATGTGTGTGTGTGTGTGTGTGTGTGTGTGTGTGTGTGTGTGTGCGTGTGTGTGTTTGTGTGTGTGTCTAGCGAGAGGGAGGGAGAGAAGAGCGATGTGATGTACCCAATACATTACTCAATTAACCCTTCAGTCAAACAATCGATCATTCCGTTTCACTCTCGCACACACTCTTCTTTATGACACACACGCTCTACCATCTCCACAGTCACACTCATACACAAACACAAACATATGTACTCAAATGCACACTGGCACAATAACTCACTCGCAGACATACACATATAATCAATCAACCGGCCAATCAATCAATCAATCAATCAATCAATCAATCAATCAATCAATCAATCAATCTATCAATCAACATGATCAGTCACTCGGTGAATTCAAACAAAACAAGCAGTGCACTTCTCTTGCGCCCATATCATGCACCATCTGAGTGTGAAGTTTTGAAGGGTAAAGGTTATAAGTAAAGCTGAGGAGGTGGGTTAAGTTGTCTTTTGGGGTTGTAGTTTGTCCACTTGAAATGTTTGTAAACCTATCACAACTTGTTATGAGGAAACATTTTCGCAGTTTCAGAAAGGAACCCGTTCTGTAAGTCTCAATAATTTGCAGTCCTGAACTGTGACCTTGACAAGCAAACAGTTATAGCTTCTTATCAAAATGTGAATTACAGTGCTTCAGAGAAAGACAGAGTGAAGAAACCTCTATGTATGCAGAATATAAGAGCATCATAATTCAAGTTGAAAGGAACGTTCCTCTTTGTATTTTGCGCGGCTTGCTGTATACCTCGAAAACCCAGGGAGTTGTTCGACAATCATTCGACTGAAGTTTGCACCTCGTCACACATTTCCCCATATACACCTCCAACATTCGCTCAGATTCCACGAGATTTCACGAGTATTCACGAGAATTTACGAGAATACGAGGCAAAATTCAAAGGGCACACAGATCCTGTTCAGTTCATTACCAACTCAAATCATATTTATTTTTGTGTTCGCTGTGACAATGAAAGCATGAGTTTACAAAGAAAAAAAATAAATAGATAAAAAAAAGATAAATGATATAAAGCTTCTCTGTTTGATGGTGATCCACAACAAAACGACACATGTCATATTCCTTGCAAATAAGACATGGCGTTCCATGTGAATAGTGTGGAAGAACAAAGTATTTTTCCTGGTTAGGTTCTTGGCACACAATAGCACCTATACTTATAAAGCCCATGCGCACACAATACTAACTAAATAAGGGAAGTGGTTATATATATATACACACACGGGTGGCTTGTTCTTGTCTAGCAGTAGCTCAATTTGCTCCAATTTATTTGTTTCGGGATAAAAGATGATTCCGCTTTCTCATCAAAATGAAGAATGAAATGAAACAAGCCTTCCACAAGCTTTTGTATAGGGAAGCGGGATTACTGACAGTCAAGCTGACAAAAGAGGACAAGACGATATGGAATGGGAGAAAAATCAAGTCGCGAGACTGATTTGTACAAAGAAGGAAAGAATATTCTAGAAGGAAATTAGTATTGGTGTGCTATGCATGGCGCTCATATCACGTGATCTCAAGATGCATTCTTCAACAGAGGATCGTGCCATTCGAATCATGCCGAGAAACGACCAGAAAGGAAACATGATCTTCATACAGTTCTTTCGCTGAGTATGTATGGTTTAATGAATGCTTTGTTCTTACTGTCCTTTCTTTACATGCTGGTTAGATGGCTTGATAGTATAATATCCACACTATTACAAAATTACTGTATAATAAGCACATACTTTAATTTCCATTAAATCAAGTGTAGATGCTTGAATAAAAAGTAAAGTATAGACTGTAAAAATATAGCAGTAGTAGTGTGTCGATATACTATAATTCATCACTGACATAAAGTGCTCGTTTGCTTCGTATCGTATCGTATTGGCCGTCAAGCTGAGGGGTAATGATGTCTGCATACACAATGAATGACATGAATAATTCATGAGCAGGTCATTGAGGAAAAGTGCGCAGCGCGACACTTGATTGGACGGCATACGGCATACGTCATCATGACTTGGCGAAAGTGCAGCCAGTCAGCCTTCGAAGGCTCCGACCTCAATCAGCCTATCAGCAGGCATTCCTGGGCACCATGCATTGTCCGACCCACACCAATAACAGAAGCAGCTTTCCTCAACAATACAGGCACGTAGGAAGAATTTCTTTGAAAAAGAAATTGATAATAAATGATTAAAAAAATATGAAATAAACAAAGAAATGAATGCATCACTCGCACACGTTAGGAAAAATACAGTTTTAGTCCACACATTCTCATCTCGATATTTTGCAATACTTGTACTTTCGCAAACAAAAGATTCATTATCACTCATTCATATTCTGTTACTCATACTAACTCTTACGGTTTTGTAGTAAAATCAATTCCATTAGTAAACTACATATTATTCATGATGATAATATACTTCATATTAAACTCTAGATACGATGAAATAAATTAAATTTGCTACTGCACATAGTATCGGAACTCCAGGTTCCGTTCTCTCTCTTTCCAATCCCTCCTCAAATTTCAAGTGCAAAAATTGACCCCTCTCTTTCATATATAAATACACAATACATTTCTACAAAGTAAATGCGTGATGACAAGGCTGAATAAAATGGGATGAATCTGAAGCTAAAATGGCTAAAATGATGTTACACAAAAATCAGACTCCGTTCCACCCCAACGGAGTGGTGAGAAAACTTTGCAAGCCTCGCAGCGAGCTTCTTTCTCAAAACATAGTTCATTCATAGTCTCAAATAATGAGTTTGTCACATCTCCTTCTCCAAATGATGAACATAACCATGCATTTTGTCAACAATTTGGCAAGGCTCAAAATGAAGATTCATTCTTAAAACCACATGTAAGTTAAAACTCCCATTTCCGCCTTGCAAAAACACGAATACATAAACGCGAAGATGAAGTAGAAGTAGAAGAAGAAAACAAATGCTATAAAACGCGGAAGATTCTCGTTTCATGGGAACGATGAATGTGTTATTTCTTGCTTGGCTTGTTAGTTGGTTTCGTGGTTCGGGTCCCCTCTTTGAGGCGGGGTGGAGACGTCCCCCTTGTTGGCCGACGCGGCTAAGGCACTAATTACTGAGCTATTCCTAGACACAAGCCGAAACGAGCTGTACGGGTTGAAGCCACCCTGTGACGTCACAATGAGGGCCGCGTGAGGAAGGAAGTGGGGAAAGAGAAAAGAGAAACAAAGCATAAGCAAACACATCAAGTAGGTATAGAAATATAGAATGCACTTCAAGTATACATGCATGGTCCAGTGCTACCAATGTGTCGGAGCACAAAGAGCAAACCGTATTAAGAATTGACATTTCTGTAAATGGTTAAATCCATACCCGTGTCTTTAAATACTGCAAAAAATAAAAAAAATAAGTGCAATTCGAACACCAGAAAATGTGTAATCTAAAATTGTATTGTATATCAAATCCTTAGGGAACTGAATGCTGCAAATGATACCCACGATGCCAGATTTGATTTCAATTTGACGAAACTAGTAATAACAATCTTCAAACGTTTTGTGTTGCACTGATGTTTAGCACAGAGATAATGTGCCTCTAATGTTAGTCCTACCATGAGAAAACGTCATGGAGTCCCATATGCAAAAATGCTATTCATGCACACACTTAAAGGTAACCAATCAGGTCGCTTTAAAAACATAACCTTGAAATGATCTAACATCTCTACAAACAAGAATCGTCACACCATATCCAGTAACCTAATCATTCCATGGTGTTTGAAATTAAGAAAAGATAGAGAACAAAGAGTAACGAAAATGATTTAGGGTGGGATGAAACTTCCTCCTCATTTCTGTTAACAAAGGTATCTCCTCATTTCAGCAAGCACTTTCTAAAAGCAATCAATATATTTTGGCTTGGGTATAATAACATTGATTTCATTTCATAGATACAGAAATAAAAAGCAGTGCTATTTGTTAGCGAGTTATACTTTGTGTGGCTAATAACGTTATCATCATGGAGCATTGAATGCTAATATTTTGGAGCTACTACTAGCTTTTCTATGTACTACGACTTTCTACTATTGCATTTGTGTGTATTATATGAATATATATACAACAATAGTACAATGAGATATATAGTTTGCATTTATGTTTTGCATGTTACAGCAGAAACAAAAGAATAACTGTTGTATGATGCGTTAATGCTTCTACGAAATATGGGGGAAATGACTTGACCTTATCTGCTTTGGGTCGGATGCAAATCTGCCACGGCGCCCTCGAATTAAAACCACGCCTATTTTCATTGGAACCACGCGGATAATTTTGGGAATACAAATTCTCTCATAAATAACAGTGTGAAGGTTATAAGCCGTTCACATTGATACATTTCGTGCACCAAAAGTAGCTTTACAGGGTACAACCTCAAAACGTCCAGAACCCAATTTAACTTCATAACGTCACCATTTTGTCAGAGTAATGTCCTGAAGCGTGGTCACGTGGTTTTCCAATTGGGGCGCCATTTGCTACACACACACTGTGATAGGCTGGCTGCGTAACACCGCGGCATCGATTAATTTCCCCCGCTATTTCTCTTTCTCTTTTTAAGTGCGGCGACACTGCCTACCATTGAAGCTTTAAGATGCAGAGTAAGATGATGATGCCGCCATATGTGAGCTTTTCGCCGAGCTGCGTACAACCTTTGTGCCCGACTGGTGTAGCAGAAGAATGGGTGAGCATGGGTTCGAAGAGGAAAATGATTCGGTTTGATTTGGGTGTCAAATCAAATCATCCATGCACACGGAAGGTTGCGGAGCACGGAAGAGAAGTAGATGAGTTCATAATGCATACAAATGGTAGAAGGTGTTGGCAGTATTGGAGTGCGGGTGAAGAATGGTATATGAAAAACAACGAGAGAAGAGAGAGAAAGGGAGAAAAAGAACACATGTCAAAAACTGAACTAGAGACGGTGCACCACAATGCTATCAGGAGCAGTGTCTTCTTAGCTACTACGCGAGTACACCCTTGGCAGCTCGAGTGGGGGTTAGAATGTAGGAACATCCCTTCAATAATGAGCAAAATCTGCTAATGACAAGCAATATTCCCCAAAATTGATCTCAAATATTGAATAGAAAGAAAACAATCGCAGAAGACAAGCCTCCCAGGATTGGATACAGCTAACTCTTTGTTGAATTTGCTTATTTTTTTTATTTTTTTTAAAAAAGGTCAAGGGTGTACAATCGAGTAGAAGACACTCTGACTCTCATAGGGGTCGAGGTGGAAATGGTCACGTGATGGATCCCAGCTTTACCATGTGGAACCTAGAGTTGAGCTACAACGGACATGACGGAAGGCCTCTATTGTTTTGAGATCTTCGTCGATTTCTGTGAGGGTAAAGAAACATGAACAAGTGCGAACATTAGAAGCGACAAGAAGTGAAGCGGAGGACAGGTAAAGATGAGTGGTGACACCTTTCAAAGATACCCCTTACCGAAAGAGTGATAAATAATGGTGATGATCATTTTTTAAAAAAGCGGTGAGAGCAGGTACAATATTTCGTTTAGGGTCGAGTAGGCGTGGGTGGGCTTTTGAAAGCAGTGTCTCTGAATAGAACGTGGTAGCATAGGAGAGCATTTCGGATATATTTGTATTGAAAAACAATTGCAGGTGGCATTGAGGTAGCTATTGCATATATTATACTAAAGTGAAAGTATATATCAAGGATATATTTTATGTGCCCAATTAAGTAATCTATACTATAAAGAGCAATATAGACGGATTAGTGGCCCAGTTTTGATGGGATAGATATTAACACGTGATTATGCTGCGAAGCGGTATTATCTGAAAGAGGTATGGATACTCCAAGCCCCATTGACATCAGCTTGGGCTAATGTATGATTCTCTCTCCCTGTCGTGTAGGCGGCTAGTGATTGTGAGGTGCAGCGATGTGAAGTGGAAAAATATATTGCCATTATTCTGCAATAACGGCTGAGCAATATTCAAACCTGGAATGAAATGATATTGTCGGTAAACGGATGATGGAAGAGATTCAGGATGGAAACGTTGGGCCCACTTGTAGTCGATATGGCTGGTTATCAAGTATACATGAAGTAATATATGTGTCATAATAAAATATATATATGGTAATAGCACTATAATAGTAATAAGAAATCATACGAATGAATATATACACGATATAATGTGAATATATTTGTCCTAATATAGGACGCAGTAATTAATGCACACACACTCACACCTTCACCCAACACACAACGTTAAAATGGTGAAATGGATGGTGAACATAAAATGATCTTTATATTTACAGCTGTATGAAAATAAATTCCCAAAATATAAAATGAAAATAATAGCATTACTAATCCCAACTGTGAGTAGACTAACACGAGGGAAATATTTCTCCCTCTAAAGTTACAATTGGTTCCATAGAATTTGAACTTGAATTTGTATTAGTGGTATTATTGGTATATTTTCTCTTTTGTTAATGAAAACCGATAATTCTTTAAAAGAACAACACTTTTTACTTCTCAAAGTTCATGCACCTTTGAACAATATGTTTAAATCGTAGAGTTTGTAATTTTTGCTGAAAACATTTAAATATCGCTATGGATATGCTCACGCGAAGTCGTGTTAAAACACCTCAGATTGTTATTTCATTTCAAGTAACAGTTGTATTCTATTCAAATAAGTTGGCATGCAACGAAAATGAACTGATAGATGAGGAAATTAAAGCAGAGAGAAGAAGACAAGAAAAAATGACGATATTGTTTAACCAAGAACACCACATGATGGAAGAGGAGAGAAGATTTGGAAAATTGCTGGAAAAAAAGTAAAACGTGGGGAAAAGAATAAAGGATGAGGACAAGGATGGTGTTGGGGAGGAGGAGAAAAGAACAGGGTAGAGAATCACAATACAAAACAATACATAAGGTAGTTGCGCACTTCTAGTTTGAAGTTGCTTGTCATAGGCTTGTTAGGAAACGGATTAAACAGACGAATAGCAGACATTAGCTTTTGCTCCTTGATGTGATTTCAGAATGTGAAATATTCTTAAAACACATCCTCTTTTCATATTATCAAAGAAATACGGGTGAAAACTCAGAAAATCGGGAAGGATGGATTGTTGTTATATCGATGAGTTATTGTTTCCCCAAATAATTAGCGGTGTTAAATAAGAGTGCTGATTTTTCGATCGGCAAAACGGCAACAGAAACCAAGACTGGTCATACGGCAAAGCCGTGAGGGGCATCCCAATTTAAATTTGAGCCTTTTATGTGATCAGAAACTAAAATAAATGGTTCAAAAGGGTAGCAGTGATTTCTTTTGGGTTTGGATTTAGTAGAGATGCTTTCTCCACACTGCATTGCCATTTGACTCTCCACTAAAACAAAATGAACTCATATCGTCACCACCATCAGCAACGTGTGGCAGACCTCGTTCACTATCTACTGTACGTCTGGTCTCAGCCCAAGCAACGACATTCAAACGTGAAGTGCACAAGTACCGTGATAAATGATAGAGCGGGAACCGGATGGATGGATGGCGGACGTGTGTGGAGGGTGGTTAATGGGAGGAAGACAGCAGAGGAGAGAGAGACGACGACCCACCACCACCACCACCACTACCACTAAAATCATCACATCCCTCATCATCATCACTCGTATCATTATTCAGACGGAAGAACTCGTCCAAATCGGAAAAATCAGAGTCTAGCTGTACCGAGGAGACGCGGGTGGACGTGGTGATTTGGCTGCGCTGCTTGGCACGCAGTTTGTTGAGCTGGGTCTCTGCGAGCTCGACGCGCTCCTCGTAATCCTCCAGGTCGCGCTGGGCGTTGCGGTACTTAGCCAGGTTCTGGTTCACATTTTCCTCCTGCACAGGGTAGGGAAAGGGAAGAGAAAGGAGACATTGCGGTCAATAAGGATAAACAGTAGGAATCATTGTTTTGGGTTTGGATTTGGATTGTTTTGGGTTTGGAAGAACATGATTGATGAGAAAAAAAGAGGGCAGAGAGTTGATATTGATATTGCGAAAGTCATATTGATGTTACGATGTAATTTTTATGACCCAATCTGGAACACTGTTCCAAATATTTATGTTGGTTTGAATTTACGCTCTCCGTTGGCAAAACTTAATTGTTAACGGACACCTGCCTAACTGCAGTTGTCCCCGGGGTAACTGAAACATGGCACTAACTATGTGAATTCAGACGGAGTGTTTAACCCTTTATGTTCCGTTTTTGGCACTGGCAATACACAACACTTCATTAGGACAGTATTGAGTCTAGCAAAGAAAGGTTTTAACTTACAGACTCCTCTAGTTGCCTCTTGAGTGTCTTGCATTTGACGGTGAGCTTGTCGCACTGCTCCTGGATGCGCTCCTGGATCTTGCGGTCCTCCTCGCTCTGGAAGATGACTTCCTTGACGCGACGCTCCTGGCGGCGGACGGCCTTCTCGGCGTCGGAGCGGCGGCGTGCCTCGCCTTCCAGCTCTCCCTCAAGCTCGCGCAACTATAGAGATGGGTAAAAGGGAAGATGTTTGATCATGTCAATACAAGGAACAGAGTAAAAAGGATGATGGTGAAGAGCTAATTTTAGAAGAATAGAGATATAGGAGCAAGGGGAATATTTAGGTTAAGAAGTTGGACTTTTTACGCCACGTGTTTAAATGCTCACCATAAGATTTTCATGCTTATCATCTAACAGTTCTCGTACAACTAACTTACGTATGGAGAAAGGGGTTTAAGAAAAGGGAAAGATTTCATGTGTTCGTAACTTCAATTTCACACAAGCACATTCGAGCCCAGAGACTCTTTATGTTTTCATCGGAATTCAGAAAAGTGAGCCTAGCTGCTTCCGGGTATCCGGGTATGTGATCATTGTGGTGGTGGTACTTACCCTAGCCTCGAGCTTCTCGATGGTGCGGCGACCTCCCTTGAGGGCAGCGGCCTCGGCCTCGTCCAGGCGAACCTGCATGTCCTTGATCTGGATCTCCAGCGACTTGCGGAACTTCTCGATCTGGATGGAGTGCTCCTGCTCGGTGCGGAGCTCGTCGGCTAGGCGGGTGGCCTGGGGAGAGAGAGAGGCAACCGGCCGAAGCAATGGGAATTATAAACTCGTTTCACTACATTATGATCCTGATCATCGGATTTCAGCAGAGCAAATTATTACACTGGTTCTTCTAACCATTTTATAACTGACCCTCTTGTAATTTAATTGAAATTTTAGACTAGCATTAATTAATCTCAAGTATACTTTTCCTAATAATGTTTCAACTATTCGCTTAATCATGACATGTTTAGAATAGAATTTTTGAGCGATTCTTTTTCTCTTTCATCTATACAACTTGGTGCTTACATCAGCGATGGCCTTCTTGGCCTTGTCGTCGTTGTTGCGGGACTCGTTGATGGCCTCTTCCAGCTCGGCGGTCAGGGTCTGCAGCTCAGCCTCGGCCTTGCGGCGCTGGTTGCTGAGCACGTGGTTCTGGGCGGATGTCTCGGCCAGGCGGTCGTTGGCGTCCTGGAGGTCTCCCTCGGCGAGCTTGCGGGAGCGCTCGGTGGACTCGAGGGCGGTGCGGACCTCCTCGAGCTCCTGGATGAGCAGGCCGGAGCGGCGCTCAGCCAGCTGCAGCTGGTCGCGCATGTCCTCACGGGCACGGGTTTCCTCGTCAACCTGGGCTTGCAGTTCCTGTACGACACGAATGGAGAGACACAAGAAAACGTGTCAACATCAACTACATTGTATCTAGCCTTTCAGAAACGTGATTATCTTCATATTTATCATAAAGAGAAGACGGTTCCGCAAGTTTTACCTAGCCATTCCGTGGTTTTCATTTTATGTGCACCTTGAAACTTTTAAATACAAAGTAGGATAAAGGGTCATCAGTGGACCATATTCGTCAGGAAGAAGACAAACAATCAGACTATTTTGTATAAAGCTCCTCACCTTGACTTGGATCTGGAGCTTCTTGATGGTCTTGATGGCCTCGGCACTGTTCCTGTTGGCGTGGTCGAGCTGGATCTCGAGATCGTTGACCTCGCCCTCGAGCTTCTTCTTTAGCCTCTGGGCGTCGGTCTTGGCCTTGAGTTCGACCTCCAGGCTGGCCTGCATGGACTCGATTGTGCGCTCGAAGTTCTTGCTGTGAGTGGTGGGAAGACAAGGCAAAAGAAGCGGACCCGATAAAAGGAAGAAACCATGAATACGTAATTATGAATATTATACTACTCTGCTGCAGTGAAAGTGAGCTACCACATCGGCAGGACTATCAATAGCCATGCACAAGCACGATATTACGTTTATATTTCTGACTTTGCACGAATCGAGAGCGGAGGAAAACATAAGGCAACAGAGAGAAGTGTCTTTCTTTTCGCTTGTGTTTCAGATGGAGAGGGAAGGGGAGTGATTAAGAAAAGTGCTCTGGTCTTTAGTCGTAAGGTGTCGCGCTCCTTACCGGGTAACCTCGAACTCCTCGTCCTTCTCGACGATGCGGCGCTCGCATTCCTGCTTGATCTGAGTGATCTCGAGCTGAGCGCGGATGACCTTGGCCTCCTCGTTCTCGAGATGGGCCTCGGCCTCCTCCAGGGCGACGCGGAGCTCATCCTTTTCCAGTTCAAGACGCTTGCACAGCTTCTGCAGCTCGTGCACGCTCTTGCCACCCTCGCCAAGCTGGTCTGTCAGGTCCTGGATCTCGTCTGCTCGGCCGCCGCGGAAGAACAAGGAAAGAAAAAGAAGATGAAGAACGGTGAATAACAATGAAGAACAGTGAAGAACGATGAATATTGCAGGGAATTGAAACAGGTTCGCATTGTATTTATTTCGTTTTGCAGCTGCTTCAGGGAATTCATTTTCGTACGATTAAAAGATATTACCATCGGCTATAGCTCTGTGATTTCAAATAATATCACAGTGAGTCGAAATATTTTCATACGAAGTGGTTGAAATAGAAACGGGATATAGATAACGATCAACACAATTGGTCTAACTCTTTCTGAATATATCTTAAATATCAAGATGAATTAATTATATGTATTTGTAGCTGTATTCTTATTTTCCTACTACTGATGTGTATTCATCTGTTTTTATCGAGTGAAAATAAATGAGTGAGATGAAGACGAACCTTGGAGAATCTTGTTGTCGCGGCGGACGTTGGTGATGACCTCCATGCTCTCCTCGTACTGGTTCTTGACCTTGAAGAGCTCGGTGCTGTAGGTGCGGGCCTCGCGCTGGGACATGTCCAGCTCAACGGCCAGAGCCTCGCACTTGTCCTTCCAGGTGGCCAGGTCCTTGTCGAAGTTGCGCTGCTTCTTCTCGAGCTGTGCGCACAGCTGGTTGGACTGTGGATGCAGGAGGAGCAGCGAAATGGTTAGGATACGTATTTTTAGGAACGGCGTGTTATAATGTTGTTGTATATGCCACTCTCGTCGTGATAACGTTTGTACTATTATTTTTATTATATACATTGATCAATGAAACATCTCTAAAAAAATCTTCTCGGGCGAACCATGAGAGGTCGTATTGACTTGAGTCGAGGATTATAATATTATTGTTTGATTTAATTCATGGTTTGCATATAAGCATTTACATCATGATACCGACATCAGCAAAGACTACCTACCCTCTCGAGATCAAGCTGGAGATCCTCAACCTCACCGGAGAGACGGGCCTTGGCTTTCTCGAGACTGGCGTTCTTGGACAGGGCGGTGGAGAGCTCTTCCTCGACCTGGGCAAGGCGGATCATCAGTTTCCTCCTACATGAAGGAGCGGGTGAGAAACAGGAGGAACAGAAACTCGATAGTAGCCTTGGTAACGGTCAGTTAGAATTATATAGCTATTTGCCACGCTGCTTTGAAATAAAGACATGATCCAAACAAAGACAGCATGCGATGTTTATGTATTTGATTATCTATTATGTATTTATTATTCGAAAGTGCAGCTATTGCATGGAAGACTAACTGCTGCTCTGAGCGTTTTTGAGTGTATTACTTGCGCACAGTGTTATCAATTGCGCATAAAGAGTTAGTCAGCGACGTACTTGGCCTCCTCGAGTTCCTCAGCACGCTGTACGGCCTCTCCGTCGAACTTGGCGCGGAGCTGGTTGAGCTCGCCGTTGACCTTGGTCAGCTGGCGCTGGACCTCGGCGCGAGCTTCCATCTCCTCTTCGAGCTGGTCGCGGAACTGGTCGCAGTCGGCCTGGGCTTGTCTCAGCTGGGAAGACAGGGAGTTCTTCGACTGTCGGGAGAGAAAAAAAAATCAAATCAATATGGGTGTGGAGCAAGGGAAGTATATTTTCTACACCCTAAGAGAATACATATTCATTATTGATCACACATAACTATACATATCATTAATATTTTGTGAAATAAAAGACTACGAATCTTAATTTGCCATTGGCTTATGCGACTTAATATAATAATTTTCTATATCCAATCACTTTTCAATCAAATTTCTTTTATATGATGATAATACTACTACACGATTTCTTGCTTTCGATTCAGATCAATCACAACTTTTTATAAGACGGGGGCCCACAAGAATGAAGGGCATTTACCCTGGTCTCTTCATCCACGCTCCTCTTGTATTCTTCACACTGCATGGTGAGCGAGGTGCGGGTCTTGTTCAGCTGGGCGAGCTGGTTCTCCAGGTCCTCGAGTTGGCGGGAGAGGTCGGAGTTCTCGGAGCCAAGGCGGGACTTGGAGTTCTGGAGGTCGTTGATGGTGCGGTCGCGCTCGCTGAGCTGGGCGTTGGCCTCGCTGAGCTGGGACTCGAGCATGTGCACAGACTTCTCGGCGTTGATCTTGGCCTTGGAGATGTAGTCCATGTTGCTGGAGATATCTTCGAGCTCAACGCGGAGCTGCGTGCGTTCCTTCTCGATCCTTTGAGGTAAAGATTGAAAGAAAGGCGCAATTCATAATTAACAGGTTATGACTGAGCTTACGCTAACACAACAACAGAACGAAAAATGGAGAGGGCGAGCTAGTTTACTATCATTTTTCTATTACAAATGATGAGAGCTCAGAGGTCATTCGAAAACTCAGAGTGCGCTTCATGATCAAAGAAATATAACTAAGTCATAATTTCTTCGAATACTAACTGTACATTTACGACGTTTTATTTCATGATACGTCATGTTTCCAATTTCAGTTGATATTAATGATTAAGTAATGATAGGTAATATTTTTTCCAAAGGATCACTTTATATTGACTTTATATGTGTTTTTAATAGAATTGACCACAGGTCAGATCATAGTGGTGAACGTACTTGGACTTGGACCTGTTGACGCTCTCCAGGTTCTCTGTGAGCTCGGCAACGGCGTCGGTGTGCTTCTTGCGGAGCTGCGAGGCCACGGACTCATGTTGAACGATCTGGTCCTCGATCTCGCGCTTCAGCTTCGACAGCTCGGCCTCGCGGCGCTTGTTGACCTCGATCTGTGCGGCGGTGGCGCCTCCCTGTTCCTCAAGACGGTCGCCAAGGTCCTCGAGCTCGCGCGACACATCAGCGCGCTGCTTCTCGGCCTATGGGGTGCAGGTGAGAGAAGGAAGGGAGAGTTGAAAATTTATCGTCACTCGTCGGGCACAAAGCTCAATGGCGTGAAGATTTCTCGTCATCCATTAAGCAAAACACACTCTGGCGTGAAAATGTATCGTCTTTCATTGAGTAAAAGGCACTCTGGTGTGAAAACTGTTTGCCGATCACTGAGAAACAACGTACTTTTGCCAGTAATTTCAGCGTATAGATTTTTCGTCAGCTACTAGGTTCAATATGAAAATATATCTAGACTTGATTTGAGAGAAAATATAAATTTATGTTCCTCAGCAATGTGATACTAAAAAATATAACAGGATATGGTTTGGATACTTCATTTGCAGCAAGGTTTATATAATGAACAAAATTTAAGGTTTAAAGATTTTTTTTCAATAGAAGAATTTCGTGGCAAGTTTTGATATCTAGATAACACATAAAAGTATATATTTATATAAATATATGATTGGATGTTTCTTATGAACAATGCATAGGCAGTTCTCATTGCAAACATGTCAAGAAACTTGCTAGTCTATTTATATTCAACATACATGTATCACATCTCTTAAACTGCACGGGCTGTATAAAGCTGACCTCAACGGCATGCGTGCTCAGCGCGGTATGGAAGGAGCTCTCATTCCAACCGCCGCGTCTAAGAATAGCACGCCCCTAACCCCGGCGACCTCTTGCTTGGGCGGATTAATAGCCCGAGTTAAGACCGATGACGTCTACATGATCGCCGCATTAAAATGTCTGGAATGAGGCCTATTCAGGGTATGTGTTTGGGTCGGGCGTGCTCTCGTCACTACACGTACATCCTCTCTTTTACCCTCCCCTCTATGGATAATCTAATGCGAGAGCATAACTGGCCTTCCCTTTGCACAATTTCAAGATCCTTGAAGAAGTGGCGAATCATAAGACGAATATAAAAATATCACCTACTCTTGGAAACTATTATGTTTATTTGAGATTAATACAACATTATTGTTCCTCCGATAATATTGATGCAGATAATGAAATAGTGATTGTTGTAACGAGTTATGCTTAACTAATGTACTATACTATAGCACATTAGTTAAGTAGCCTTAATGTTAAATTCATGTTGTAGCCTGTATGAGCAAAGAGGAATGATGTTAGAAGCATCAGTGATCACATGTATAAGTTAGTCTGTCGCCCCCTCCCCCTCTCCAGCCAGGCCCCGTTGTTTCTTTATTAAACATTCCTGGCGTTCCCAATCCGATCCCGCTGGGAGGTGAGATTCCAAACCCAGATACCAGTCTCGAGGGGCACCTAGCAATCCCCTCCCCTTCACCCCTCCCCATCTCTCCTTCTCAACTTCCTTTTGACACGCCATCATTTACGGCGCGATACCTGGATCAAATATGGTCAAAACGAATTCGATGTAATAAATGCTAAGGATTCTATTCTAAATATGATAAAGACACGTTGAACGGAATGAATACTTTGCAGGCATTTTGCTTCTATTCGATGGGGTAAAGATGTATCCTAACTGAATTTTGTTTTATCTTACATGCGCAATGATCCTACATGGTTTAACATGTGAGATAAATGAATGGTTGAATTGTTTCCCAACTTACCTTGGCACGATTCTGTCTCTCTGCTTCCAACTCCTCTTCCAGCTCTTCGATGCGGGCCTAGGAGAGATAAAACAATACAGTGCGTGTTCATGACTGGATAAAACAAAGTGCACCTTGAATATACACCATGTACACCTCAATGATGTACGTTTCCTTGTTAGCACTCTCCACCATTTACAATGCAATACACAATGTCGACCCATGAAGTCTGCACACGCCTCTTCACACACCCACACACATCTGCACCATTCGTCCAGTAAATTAACTCCTTATGTGGACAAACAAATACCATAGAACAGTATTTTGTCTGGCACAGAAGGAGTAAATTAACATGGCATGAAATAGGAAAACTGTATCGAATACGTGAATGCGTAAATGAATATGCATACAATTTGTCAAGCAGTAGCAGTAAATCCATTATTATGCAGTAGAAATATGCATTGTTCCGTGAAAGCGCCATTATGAAAATGCACAAAAGACATTTATAGTGTAATAAATCAATTTCCTTCGCGTATAAGCCCGTTATTGTTATCTCAGGGATGGTCATGACGAAATATGGTCCTTCGGCTAATTTGTCCAATCACGAAGAGCGTACCTTAAGCCGCTGGAAGGTTGATCGTTCCATTCGTATCATTGGTTCCGTATCCATATTTCCACCAATCAACGGAAGGCTTTCATACTGATAAGTATAGCTAAACTGTTTCCAACCCATATCTTGTACCTCTCGAACTTGCCGTCGTATCTTTCCAAAAAACACAACTTCTTTTCTCACTTCGCGAGGGTGAACTGCGCATTTCCTCTACGTTACATTCCCTTCCTTTCTGTGACTGTTTAGTCTATAACTAACCAACAATTGATGACGTTTTCTGGCCATTAACTCACTAATTGCTTGTTCACCTCAGTCAATTTACATATTACATGCGCTGTATGCTCAGGAATGTGGCAACACATTGCCTAGACTTGCGTCCCAGTCGCCCCATTCAATGTTGTCTAAAGAGCAGACCTCCTGCACGCAAGCATTCTTTGTGTACTTCTAAGCTCGTTATTTAGTGAGTAAACCGGTTTTTATTTGTCAATTAAAATGACTCAAGTAGGTCCCCGTCATAACAAGGCTTTTGACCCAGTGACCCCCTTTTGGATGAATTTTACAACCTTTCAATTTCCGGCTGTAATATTAGCAGACTTCGTTCTCTCGACGGTGTTTAACCTCACCTTCTAAATCCACATGCATCGTTTTTCTTTCACATGTATGACAACCCTTGAATACATGCATGACTAATTTATCCTCGTATGCAATTCTTCGTACCTTTACTGTTCTATTACTTATCTTTACGTTTCATTTTGCTATCTCTATTCGAATCGCCCAGCACTTTCCAGGATAGTCTTAACATCGCCTTCTCATGCACATCCATTGCTTTGACTTATTCAGATGTAAGTACAATTTAATGAGCTGCATGCAATTTGATTTGCCTACAGTAATGCTCACACGTTTTATATTGAATCTGGACCGTTTTTGATTCTACGTTGGTTCCATCCTATCGTAGTATTGTATTATTTGATTCCTCCATACTGCATGCATTCCTATTGCTACGAATTTGTATTCCAGCATTCATGCATTTGCTTTTACAATTCACTCCATATTAACAATGAACATGGTGACATTACGTCTTGACATTTTAGTTTCAAGATTTAGCAAGCATTCAATACATTGGTCCAATCCAGGATTACAAGTCAGCGAAAGTTGTACTAGAGAACTTCCCTAAGCTCGTTCGAATGAATAGTACATTGCATATCAGGCTAATAACGAGATGGATGCTTTCTTATCGCACGGTATAACAATTAACAATTGCATTGATACCCCCCATCAAGCATGCAATAAGTTGTACAATACCATCTGGTAACTGTACGATCAAGCCCGCCCTCTTCGGTACATGCAACTACGACGCTACTCCTACCTTGTTGGACACGATTGACTGAGGCTGCAAAACCTCTCCCGGATGCATGCACAAGCCCCAAACCAGTCAAGCATCATGCAATGAATTATAGAATGGAGAGAGAGTTTGGTAGATGCCTACTTCATAGAGTTTCCTCATGCCCGCTGCACTGTCACCCAATTCATAGCTGCGCCTGATGAGTTGCCTCGACTTTGCGCTCAATTTGTTGTAGTTGATGTTGCTGCCGGTGGATGCACTGTAGTCCGTGACATAGCCTCCAGTGACGCTCTTCTGTACCACCTTGGTACTCGAAGAGGAGCTCGCATAATTGCTGCTCATGGTTGCTGGTGTGTGTAGTCGGCTGCTATATCCAAGTAATCAGTGAGAGGGAGGAAAGGCCGATGCTCACTCGAGGACGGCTTCCGGTAGAATGAAAGGCTGAACGGACGCGGGGTATAAGCTCCGAGTATATTCCAGCTGTATTGCACGCTTCCCGGTAGGTGGCGCAGGCTCCAGATAAGGCAATGGCACAAGCAGTGAAGAGTAGTTGGCAAGTGAAGACAGAACCGCCTCGCTGCTAACTCAACTCAAGGAGTACTGATCATTGATGGGATGGTAGCTACGCCTTTTAACATTCCGCGTCCCGAGGGATGGCTAGGCAGGTCGGTTGGTAGGATGGATGGGAGATGCGTTAACTCGCTTTCCCCATGTCTAAAGCCTGCTGATGTCATCAGCCAATCCTGATGAGCCCTGAGATGCTCCGCCAATCAGGGCACAGCAGGCGTGATGCCAGCTCTGGGCTTATTTGGCATTGGTATGCGCCAGGCTGGCAAAGCCCTTCGCCGTGTCTCGGCGCCGTGCATACCAGCAGCCCGTGGTAATCCGACCCTACTCACCCGCCGGCCCTATCGCTATATATGAGGCTCGCACAGACACGTATTAACCACGCGGCTCAATTTGCATCACACTACTATGCGGAGTGTGTCTACCTATCCCTTCCACCTATCTATTAGGCATATGGGTTGGTAAATATCCAGGCCTACATATCGCACCCGTTCCTTGCACTGTTTACTATCTAGCATCCGATACCTCGCCAAATTTCTGGACGGGTTTTGATAGCTCCTCAGTGACCCTAGAGCAATACTCGGCATTCCGAACCAAATGTGGATGCCCCATTCTCTTAATGCAATGTGACATCACGCATCCCATTCACCCAGCCCATCTGCCGGCCCATTTCGAGGAACCGCGTTCCTGCATTAATTAGCACCTACCCTCTCACTAACACCCCCGTCATACCCCTATTCCCTATACCAGTTCATCGACACCCACACCCTCTTCCTAATACTGTAGTCACTGTCATGGATATCCTTTTCTTCCAGTTGCGTCGCCATTCCATCCTATTGTTATTGTATAGGCCCCTGCTGATGTAGACCTCATTCCTACACCAAACCTCTCCCGCAACCCCCCCCCCCCTAGCCCCCCCCCCCCCGTATCCATCCCTGTTTACCTTGTTGACATTGCTATGGCCTTAAACAAACCTCCTCCCCATGACTACATATCTACCCCAGTGCGCCATCTCATCTCGACTGTTATGGTATCCTTATCGTAAGGAAAACAAACCCAAGACTATCTACCTAAGATGTGGATACACCATCAACTCCGGTTTATGCCGTCTAGACTGCTTGTTACGACGTAAATGCAACCGAGACGTCACCATTGCCATATAACACTTTAATATCCATTACAAATTCCTTCCGCGAAGATACGTAAACGTTTTATGGTAATATGTCCTCGTCCATATCTCCCCTATAGACATGTGTTGTCACCACCTTCCAGATAACCCGTTACTGCCTTGCCAGCCCCTTAGAAAACATTCCCCCGATTCTAGGTTATATCTTCCATCTCAAGTACCGTAAATAGAAAACGAATATAATGCAAACATTCATCCTACACCGGTATACTACCAGCACTCTTCATGCTCTACACCCCTCGCCTTATTTTCGTAAGATATTAACCTAGCGTCCTTTTACGTGGCGCGGGACATCTGTAGTAGCAAGGACGGTGCGATGGAGTGGTAATTAATTAGGGCAATATCCCTGTCTAACACCCGTTATTCTTCTGAATCAATCGTAATCATACTGGACCGAGTCGGCCTCGGCATGCCAGGCATCCTTAAAGGAGAGGGCAAGCGTCCCGGAAGAGATGTGTCAAGGCTGTGAGACGGTTGCTCGCAACTCAACCTTTCCCTTTCGATTTGCAGGGGCACGCTGACGGCTATACGGTATCATTGCAGGCGACTTTAACTGGTTCATGTATATCTTAATGTACTATTCATATGCATGGGAGAGGAGATTGTACGTTCTGTACGTACATTAGGAGTGTTTATAGCGCAGTGTGCGTATGTTCTATGGAAAGCCAACGTGCATAGGCCTGTGTGGTACTCTGCACCGACAGAGGCTCGTAGAAACATTGGTGGCATCCTTTGCACGCCAGACTGCACGATGCATCACGTGACATTCCGCGGCTTTACATTCCTGTCTGTGACATACCGCGCTGCTGAGTCGCCTGCATTCCTGCTATACCTCATACATGAATCTGATGAATCCATTAATTACAATGCTTCTCAATTTGCCCCTTGCTCGTGTGCATTAATCAGATCATGTCCAACGCATATACCCTGATATCATTCTACACTATCTGCTGCACCTAATATCCAAATGTACGCCTGTGTATTACCTTTATTAGATCATGTACACACGTTCCCAATTGACATGTACACGTAGCTCTTGCTAACAAGTTTATGTGCACTAATTCGATAATGCAAAGCATGTGCCCAACCTCGCTGGCCTCTGTACATTCTACAATCAACGTAACTCCAAAGTGAGATAGTTTTGATCTCTTAGCTATCTTCTATACCACCCTGTATGGCTAAGGATTCGCAACCTGGCCGTTCATACAGTTTGCACTTCTTCTGTTCTTAGTGACATGTTTTTTTCTTTATATACCAATATACTGCATTGAAGCCGGGTCCAAGAGGATAGCATAGACTCTCATAATCTTCCAAGATTATCAATGGATTATGTCGTTTGGAGGAGAAGATTTCTACGGGGATCAATGCGTAGATTACTCGGAGATGCCTTTAAGTGTTAGCTATGCTACGAGCCATCCGCAAGGGGATTATTTGTTACCTGGAACACTGACATCCAATGTTATCATCTACCATACATGTTATTGCTTCTCAGCACACGTGTATGTATACCGTGTGCATAAATGCGACAGCAGAGCATAAGGGGTTAAAGCGACCGCGCCGTGAACCATCGGCCCCGAATGTAACGACTTAATGTTCCTCTGATAGCGGAACATGAAACATGTGCTGCCAAACACATGACAGAAGATATCCCTACGCCAGAGCTCGTGCCGTTGGCGTTCAGTCATTTGCAGCCGGGGGGCTCTCAATGGGCGGATGGATACCGAGGGGCCTAATCACCCGAGAGACAGATGGAGGTATGTGAGCGCGACATCGTGAAAACATATCGCTTATCGCTACCGCGTGCGGGAATGCTAGCAACACGACCCAGCTGTTTCGAACTGGCTGGGGTTTCCATCATATCAACTTAGCCAGTCTGTTCGGCATAATAACCGTAATCCCGTCTGGGCGAGCGAGTCTAAGTGCATGCGATGAGTTACGTGTTCATCGCATGCAGGCGAAGAGCACTACGTGCGGATATCGTATCTCTGGTAGGATGTAAGATGCTACGGGCCGGTGCTAGCTGCTGGTTATGATGATGTGTGGAACAGATCGGATACACCCATTGGCATCCGAAGAATGCCACTGATGCCCAATTGCAGCCTCCTTTCATTTTACGTGCGCCAATTGGCAGCAATTACCCGCCCTAATTCTTCACTGAATGACAAGGAGGTCATTCTTTGTAGGACAGAATGCCCACCAGCGCCCCTTCCTCTTCCTTCCCATAAAACCAAGGATATACGCTTCATACATCCTCGATCACACCAAGACCTTTCACTAGACTTTCACGCAATGTCTTGAATACATCAAGAAGAAAACAAATATTAGCCTTTAATTCGTCAGCCTAACTGTTCTTATGTATTCAGCAAGGCCGCTAAAAGCCGAGGAATGGAAGCCGGCATTTACTACAAACTACTTCAATGGGTATCATTTTGGATACCGTCCAATCACCGCTGCTGGTGTCATTATCCACTTGGCAGTGGGCTTCTCTAATGGAAATAAACTTGTACCCCACGCAGAGGCTTCGTATGTATGCCTAAGAATGGACGCGACGCAGCCAATTGATTATACGCCAATTCCATCTTTAAATAGCTTACATGATCTGCTTACGACCTTTATATAGAACATCCGGTATCGTCTGCTCCAACATAAAAGTTATGTTGTGACAGACTAACAAGGGGACACGGGCATTCATTATTGTCTGTTTTTTTTCTCTCTTGAACAGATGTCTGCATACCTACACGTACAGCCTACCACACACTGTCCGATGTGTCTACTGCCAGACTATGACAAGAATTTCGAGCCCGAATGTTTTTTTTTTAACCGATGCTTATACGAGGCTTTGTATAAGTGACTATGTATGAGGAAATCACAAGAACAGCCAAGAAGGAAGGGTAAGGTGGAATACGTGTAAATTAAGAAGCAGTGGTGTAGACTTTCAGTCGGCTTGTAGTCGAACTGTGTGGTGTGATGCATGACAGGGACTACGCATCATAACAATACAACGGGATACCTGTCGGATACAAACAGAAATACAAAACCTCGTACCGACATGTCCGAGGAGTATCCCACATGGGATCTGACAAAGACGTATGACGTCACGGCGCCCTTCGTATCAAGTCCTCATTCCTGAATTTTATGTTGTTAGTCACTTACACCAAGGAATGTAGCGTAGATTAAAGGCTGCGGGTTATGTATATCTACTGTACTGCTATCACAACCAAGTCTCCACACGCATACTAGCCTTCGTACTCTCTATAGAAAGAGGGGTGACGGAGGGACCCTTAGTCTAGGTGTCCAGACTAACTTGTTATTGCAGCAGTGCCTAAAAGAGAAACATACAACACTCCACAGCCTGCATGGATTCGAGGCTGCAAGGATAGCCAGCTGCTAGATATGATATTCCGATTGCGTTGCGAGGTGGGTTTGAGTAGGAGTAGCGGTGGGGGTATTTATCCCCGTCAAGATGATATCGATAGTTTGTTTGGCTTTCCCGACACATAACTCAAAACACGTTTATTTTGCGGAAAATTACAATGTCTATGTCGCGGGATAACATTTTCAATGCATGTTATTAGTGAAATGACACTTGCATCCTGCGTCGCCTCAGAAGGCGCGCCTCTAGTACACTGAGGCTAACGAACTCTCGCTGCGCTCATGTGCACAACACCACATACCAATCATTTCGAGACATATGTGGTATTACATGACTAGCGCTGTGTGACGGACCGAAACGAGAATAATTTCCGCTAACGCGTCACGCACGCACATGCTCAATATATTGGATATCGAAACTGACACCAAGGTGTGAATGTTAATCAAATTCTTGGCATAGTTTTGGTCTGTCGATCCTTTTTTGTGACGGAGCACTCGAACCCCCAAAGAGCAAGAGTTCACCTTTTCCAAAGATAGCACTTTCCGCGGAGAAAGAAGGTAGGCAGGCGGTAATGCGAGGAATGCATTGGATAAGGATTTAGTGAGACAAAGTTCTCGGGTACCTTTCGTTTCGGGAAGTTTGGATAAAATGGAGTATTGTATCAGACTTCAGTAAACGCATGTTTAAAATGTGTGATTTCCCTAAATTTGGTCAATTCTCCATTTCACTTATTAGCAAAAGCTGTCCCATGATGAACTGCTCAGCATTTATTTTACTTGCAGTCACGTCCACTTCCGGTCCAGTATACTCGTGTATGAGACCGGAAACGGACATGACTGTAAACATAAGTTGAATGTCTCTGCGCATTGTATTTTGGGACGACGTCACAGTTACCCTACACGGGGTATTGAGAATTATCATCCAAAAGGGATTCACACAGCAGTTCAACGTATGCTTTTTGCTCTGCTAAGGCGTAAAAACATGTGGTACACGAACTCGAATGCGCCATGTATTTTAAAAGAAAATGCATTGTCATTAGAAGAGTGATAACATCACACATTCTGGTGACAATAATCATGTCTATTGGAAAGGACAATATTTTACTGCTGTAGCATTCATTCAGTCACGTATCTTGTATTGCGTATGTACCCACCATACACACACACACACACACACATACACACACATACACACACACACACCATATGCTCACAGTATAAATGCATACACTCACATCAACATTCATGATCACGCTAATCAATCATACATCAAGGATTACAAATCAAAGAATATCAAGAACTTTAAAAGTACAGAAACATATCCAAATATTAACACCAATTATTGTGAGAGATATGTTTAACTGTAGGAAAATCCAAAAGAGGGCATAGAGCCACACGTGATCTCAGAAATGTGAGATGACAGCAATTCTGTGTTAAGGGCGCCTGGTATTTATCATGATTTTGAGTCCCATTTTAAGATCGAAATGTGAAGTATTGAGAAATTACTTATCTTGACATTTTTTTATGATTATCATCCTCCTTGGGACTTTTCAAAAGTGGTTTGTCTTCATAGGCGCTTCAAATCAATCCTTTCCTACAGTCATGTCCTAATCATTATAACATTTTATTTTGGAATATCTCGAGTCCTGGGACATTGTGTCCTTAGCTCAATATTCAAGATGTATAAAATCATTAGTATTTTTTTCCAGCAAATCAAATATAAAAGGATAGTTCAAACCTGGCCCCAAAATAGCTTTGGATGATGTGGTTAAAGCGATAACTTTGCGCCGCCATCGTTTTTTTATGACGCGGTGGCAACAGTGACGCTGTACCGAAGTTAGGTTTAAAACTTCGGCAACAGCAACAACGTTCCTCCTGCGTGGTTCTCGACAACGCAGTTGCAACGCTGCCGTTGTTCAGCGCATTCAGCGCATGAATAACGTCAACGTTGCTCTGGCGTCGTTTATGTCGGCGCAGTGGTAGCGCAGACTTACCTGCAGTTCCTTGATCTTGCGCTGGAGCTGCGCGACCAGACTCTGCTCATCTTCCAGACGTGTGTTCAGCTGAGACACCTCGAAGTCGCGTCTGGCAAGGAAAACAAATCATGAATATTCATATATATATATATATATATATATATATCCAGTGAATCATTTATATTCATATAAAGGTATCGAGTGAATCATGAATATTCGTATGTGTATCCAGTGACGTGGTAGGTCTGTAGTGGAAAGTGGGAGACTGACTGCCGTGGTAAACTTCAGGAGGTGTAAGAGAGCTAGGATGTTGCATATTGAAGCACGAAATCAAGTATGTCGAATTAGATGTATGAATCTTAAACTGATAACAAGTTAAATATGATTGTTAGGTCTTGCTTTCGGGACAATCCAGGAGTAGGTTGGGATACGCTGTTAATTGTTTACACACGAAAAATGAATAAATTAATACTAACATGACTAAGATTCGACAAATGGTGCTCGAGGATTTGTTTGAGGGTGTGTGTGTGTGGGAGGGGGTTGGGGGGGGGGACAGATTTCCACTTCCGCATTTCATTCATTTGATTAAGCTTCTAAGTATCGAGCAGCCATGTTGATGGAACGAGCTGCTGAACTAAGGGACAACTCTTGGGTGCGAACCCCTACCCCTCCACCGAGATCGGACTTAATTCGTTGACTCTTAGATAATCGTATTTCCACAGACTTCACACAGTAACCACCTTATTCCCGTAACCTAAGGGGTAAGGGTCCACTATGATAGGAGTTTGGTGTTAACACTTTTTCTGCTACAAGTATTACATAGAAATTCCATAGGGCAGCAGGAAGTCTGGCACACAAAGTGTTAAGGAGAACTCACTTCTTGATGTTTTCTTCCATGTCGCGCTTGACGCGCTCGAGTTCCTCCACGGTCTCCTGGGTCATCTTGAGGTCACCCTCCAGCTTTCGCTTGACCTTCTCAACGTCAGCGCGGACCTTCTTCTCATGCTCCAGGTTGTCTTCGAGCTAGTGGTGGAGGAGGGGTAAAACGAGGAACATGCTAGGTGCGTATTGAAGCGAGAATGAGATCCAAAAAAGTCGAATGTGCAGACAGTTTAGTTACCTTCTGAATTTATGACAACAGTGGATTATCTCTCAGCAATGGACGAGATAGAACAGGAAAGATAAACTGAATATGTACTTCTGAAAATATTGCATATGAATAATCGTTCCATTTTCAACTCCATTTCCTCCATTTCTCCACCTCTTTATAGTTTGCAGTATCTATGTCTCTCATCCAGGCGCCCATCTCATTGTACTTAACCCCTCTGACTCTCCTTGCTTCCCTCTCTGTGCCGCTTCTCTAACCTGCATCTCCTGGTACCCATCTCGATTATCCCTTCCGCCCCCCCTTTTCCTACCCCTCCCCTCCCCCCCACTTATCCCTCCTCTCCCTGCTGACCACCCTCCCCTCATCCTCCTCCCCCCCTCATCCTCCTCCCCTCCCCCCTCATCTAGTCCCTCTCTTCCCGCTGACCTCTCGCCTCTCCAACCGCTACTCACCTCGTCGACAGAGGCCTCGAGCTTGGCCTTGACCTTGCTGAGGTGGTTGTTCTTCTCCTCTTCCTGGGCCAGGGTATCCAGAGTCTTCTGGTGCTCCTCGTCGAGGTTGGCCTTCTCCTTGGACAGCTTGGCGATCACGTCGTCTTGCGCGGCCAGGTCGTCGTTTAAGCTCCTGATCGTAGCGTCCTTCTGCTTCTTCTCCTCCTCGGACTAACGGACGAGTGTGAGAAGGGGGCGAAGGAGAAGCAATGGGACGCTAGGATCATTTGGCTCTCGGGTCCTTACCGGTTCGTGTTACCCTGGGTTTCGTTACGTAAGTCCGTGACCTTGTACATGACCTTTTTCATTTAGCTCATTCTATTTTAGCACGGTGACTCACTTCAGCCAAAGGCTGTTTTTCAGGGGGCCGTACTCTGCTTGCTACTCTGACCTTGTACTTGTTTATCGGCTGATGTTCCTTTCTTAAATCAAAATTCCCTAATGAGTGACTCTTAAGTAAGGATAGATCTATCCTATAGCTATAATCTACCTAGTACGTATCCGTGCCCTTAAATATATCTTCTCTTATAAATTATCATATATATTATGATTCTATTCTACAACTTTGTTAAAACGGATAAATACTTAACTGATCATATTTGCTCTCTTCCAATTGGTGTACTTTATGGTTAAATTCTTATCTAGCAGCCTATTTATATTGTCATGATTGTCTAAAGTTTAAATGAAAAAAAGCATCACTCTTGATATAAAAATAATGCAAAATTTGTATACATTAATATGATACATGGTAAACTGTTGAATACAGATAACATGTGTTATTCAGATATCAGATAAATAAATACCAACTTGTTAGTCAGAAAACTGTAGTGCCATGCTTTAATTGCATTTGTCTAATTATCGTTAGAAAACAAAATCACTTGTTATCACGTTATATTTCATTATTTCTGGATTTTCACGAATATTTGTAAGTATTCACGCAACAAAAAACGGAACTATAGTTATTCCGGTTAGATTGTCTTAATGTTAGATAGCGCAAGAAACTGAAAGATAAGGTCTTCGCGTCAAAGAATCTCGTTAAAATCGTAGAATGGGTTAGTTCGTCAGTTTTCTCGTTTAGTAAGTCTCAGCAAGCAGTTGTGGCAGCTGGGCATTGCAAGTTCGCAATGCACGTAGACCATGTTATCAGGCGTGTCAAGAACGTTTTCCGCTCTTCGGAGTAAACCATTTGAAAGCATGTAAAAGCATATATATTTTTTTTTTAATGAAAGAATGACTGTGATGGTTGACACATGCCATGTTTAAAATGCAGGCTCCTCTCAATAATTTCTGCAAGAAGATTTACTACAATGATTGTGAAGTTGAGTCATCTGTCTAGAAGTTTGGCTCCTCTAATCTCTCACGAACATTCTATCGTGGTGGGTCCAAATTTCCGAAAGATTTTGTCTAAGGATGATAATTATGCGTATTCATAGTATGGTCGGATGTGACGAAATGGGGTCAAAGTTGTCAAGAAATGAGGTGACGTAATTATATGATAGTCAAGATGGAGAAAACCAAACTACTGCACTACAACTTTAACCCACAAACTCAAAGCATGACCAGTCATCAAACAGTTGAGGTGAAGCAAGTCACGTGTGCACTACGTCACGATTAGATTTCTTTTTCCCCTTGATTGTTTTGCGGTATTTTATTGTCTGTAAATTCATTTAAGATTTTAGACAATAAGGAGTTGCATGAGGAAATTATTCAATCATTGATTTGTGTCTTAGTTTTGAAGGCACGAATATGCTGGTAATTTTGTAAAATCAAATTTTAAGTATTCATAATATGAATTTTTAATTTCAAAGAAGAGCAGTTTAACAGTTTTCATCATATGGGACATTCACAAGGGGCTCAAATCCCCTTGAAAAGTTTGTTTCATTGTGCCCATCTAAAGTACAACAATTTGTCATGAAACGGTTAGAAGACCCTGACTGAAACAATCACACACACCATGATGCATGCAACACAGCAGAAAATTGGTCTAAAAAGTAAGACTTTATTTTTTTTTAAAAAAGGTTAATGTAAGAACTGCAAACATTCCAAAATGGATAAAATATGTTTATTTTTGTTTAAAGTTGATCTTATTTCTGAAAGGATGAAATATCATGCATGTTGGAAAAAATGGTTCAAACAGAAAGAAAAGAAATCTAAGATGTCGTGACGGCACACAGTTAATCAAAATGACACTCCACAACAACTGTTAGGAACACGAGCAAGGGAACCAAACCTCAATCGCATTGTTCTCAAGCAATTTATGAAGAGCAGGATTAAGATTTCGTATTT
This sequence comes from Arbacia lixula, assembly GCA_963669155.1. Lineage (NCBI taxonomy): Eukaryota > Metazoa > Echinodermata > Echinoidea > Arbacioida > Arbaciidae > Arbacia > Arbacia lixula. The sequence continues at coordinate 15,527,371 of OZ022579.1, read as the reverse complement.
TTGGATGGCGCATGGTCTTGCAAACGAAGAGTTAATGTTGAGCGAGACCGTTTAATAAGCAATGCTATAGTTTCGAGCGCATGAAGGAAGTAACCATGTAACTTGCTCTTGTTTATTGTATAAAAGTATATAACAATCAGTTTTCACCCACATCTATAAAGTGGGAAAACGTGCGCGCGAGGTGATGGTTGGTTCCGCAGCTAATATTCGCATGGTGCATGACCATTAACACCGGGGAAGGTGAGACAATGATTCTTTTGTTTTATGTGGGTAGATTTTTTTTTCATCCAAGACGAAGTCGTGTTTTTAATGCAAGTTGTTTTGTAAGACTTCGTATTGTGAATATCAAATAAACGTCAGCTTCTAAAGAAAATATACTATATCCGATGTTAAGTGGATTTTGTTTATGATGCGAGCCACTTTAGATTCAGGTTTAATTAGAATCATCCGAAAAACCTAACCATGCTAATAAAAGATCATGATAGAAAAAAAATTATTTCATTCCGTCATACGTCGTACATTCTTCCCCAGTGTTAAATCTCGATTCCATTGAGGTATGCGTTCCTGCCTGTATACAGCACCCGTTGCACATCAGCCGTCAATTTACGACTGATTTTATTAACATGAAATCGGGGGCTGACATGAAGTAGTCACAAGGCAGCCCCTTAGATTTCGAGTGAGAAGAAATAGAAACTTCTCGATGTTAAACACAACGCGTGGTGTGAAGAACGAGAACACATGAACTCTAAATGAAAGCGTGGTCGAGCGGGTTATCGTCGCAGTACCTTAGTGAGGGAGATCTCCAGGTCCTCGATGTCGCGCTTCAGTTCGGTGGCCTCGGCCTCGAGCTTGCGCTTGGCAGCGGAGACGGTGGCAGCGGAGTCTTCCTCTTCCTCAAGACGCTCTTGCATCTCCTGGAGACGGGAGACAGGGTGGAAGACAGGGGGAGGTGGGGAGAAAAAAGGGGACGGGTGAGAAAGAAGGAGAGGGAGGGGAGGGGAGAGAAAGAGGGAGAAGGAGGGAGAAAGAAGGGGAGGAAGGGGAGGGAGGGAGAAAGAGGGGGAGGGAGAAAGAGGGGGAGGGGAGGGAGGGAGGGAGAAAGAGAGGGGGAGGGAGAAAGAGGGGGAGGGAGGAAGAGAGGGAGGGAGGGAGAAAGGGGGGGGGGGAGGAAAGAGGGGGAGGTAGGAGTAGAAAGAGGGGGAGTGCGAGCGAGAATGGAGATGGAGGGGAGAGCGATGTGGATATACAGAGGGGAGGAGAGGAGGGATGGGAGGGACAGGTGTGTGTGTGTGGGGGGGGGGGCGGTATGGAGAGGAAGAGGGGGTGGAGGGTGGGGAATAGAGGTGGGAAAATGATAGAGAAAAGTAATAGATGTTGAGAGAGTTAAGGGAGATCGCAAGGAGACAGGGAGAGAAAAGGAATGAGGCAGACGACCATTCAGAGAGTAGAAGGGCAGTGGCGGAGTGAGGGGAAAAACAGAGCAAAAGGAGTCAAAACAGAGAGAGACGAACAGAGGGATATTCATGAAGTGAAGAACCAAGAAAGTGTCCGGTAGGAAGAATGAGGGAGACGGAGCAAAATCACAATAAACAAAATAGAAAACATTGGGACCATGAAAGAAACAAGACATAGAAAGGGAAGGAAAAAAACGTAAAAAAATATAGATAATTAATGAGGTAATACAAGAAAAAGATATCAGAAATCATCAATTGGCATCAAAGAACAAAGCCGTTTACAACGGTATTATATTGCATGTCTGTAGCTTACAAAACCTGAAATGTCATTATTCCTAATGCTCAATGCATAATATGCAATTAACTACTTATGCATTACAGTCCATAATTAAAGAAACCCGTGTATCTTAACAAAACTTCCTCTCCAGTGAAATAGAAAAACTCTGGCTTATAAACATACATGACAAGACAGTGCGATATAATATAATTTTTAATTCATTGGGTTCATAATAATGACGTACGTAATTTGACGTACTATGACTTATTGATGTAAGGCCACTTTTATGTGTTAATCTGCGCTACAAGTTTGCGTTTTCCCTTCGCACTTGCATGATATAGTAGGAATTTCAAATATTTACAATGATAATTATATAATGAGGTATGTTTTTTTTTTTGTTTTGTCATCATCATCATCTTACGGTGAGTTGTGTCTGGAGGTCGGCCTTGAGAGCCATCATCTTGCTGAACTTCTCCTCGATCTCAACGCTGGATTCTTGCTCCTTTAGGTCGGAAGACAAGGGAAGAGAGGAAGCAAAGAAGAGGGAGAGAGAGAGAGAGAGACAGAGAGAGAGACAGAGAGAGGGGTAGAGAGAGAGAGAGAGAGAGAGAGAGGGGGGGGGGCGGAAAGGAGAGGGAAGAAGAAGGGACGAACAAAAAAAAAGGAAAGAGAAGACACAAAATGAAGATCGGCACATTAACGAACATTATCACTTGTGAAATAGATTTTGAGACTATTCTTGCATGTGTGCCACAAAAATTTACCCAAACATACCCTTGAACTTACTCTACTGAATACAAAAACTCACTTGAATAAATCTCTAAAAAAAACTCACTCAAATAAAGGTTTCAAAGCAGAGAGACTATGTTCATTCATTAAACAGATTTTCCAGACGGACTTTCATTTCAATACCTTTACTCACGTGTTATTTACATGTTGTATCTTTATCAGTGCTATACGCGTTTAAAAAAAGTTAGCCCAATTCAATTTTGCATTTGAAACTTTGAACGAGAAATACCAAATATTACACATTCTTTTAACAACAGCATCAACGATGTATTATTCGATACAATACCTTTGTCCTTCTACTGTCTTTGATCTGATATACTCAACTATACGGCATGCACAGCTGCTCTCCCGGTTCATGTTGTTCAGTATGCCTGTGGTATTTTAGTTAGCTTAGCAATTATCGACACTTATGATTAAAACGCGACATTTAGTATTATCATCGTCGGGGGTTGGGGAACATTTTCAATCGAGTACCGAAGAGGTATCGACATATCCATTATGATGTACGTTTTTTGGTTCATATTCGGGCTAGAATCGGGCACTCCCAATGAGAGTTGCCACAGCGATCGCGCCTGCTTGCTGTAACGACATAGCTTAGAACCAATTGTCCGTACAACATGCTCATATGACGTCACACTTCGGTACTCTTATAGTTACTATCGCCACTTAGTTTGAAGCAAATTGTCGCCCAGAAGACTGAAAGCCCTCTCGGCCCTGCCTCAAATAATTCACACAGCAAGACATGTACAAAGGGAAAGACAGTTCCCTCTACAAAGTTGATCGGGACCGATGGGGGTGGGGTGTCCAATCTATACATCGAGTTAAATAGGGAGGTCCCGAGTCAACATGGTACAAGACGGACAACGTAGTCATATAAAGCGACTCCACGATTTCGACATTTAGGACACGTTTTCAAAGTTATTATGTATTAATATTACTTTCTACAATTATTCAGAGATATTAGAAGAGAATAGAAGAAAACCAAACAATCATAATTTTATTCAAGTCAACATAAATTTTGTTTGAAGATTTGACATCATTTTACATAATATCATAATTCTAAAACAAGTTTATGTTCGCTGCATAGGCGAATCATGAGTGAATATACATTTCTTGACGCTATATTCTTGTACTGCAGCGATTCTGTCAGCTTATTCAGTTACTAAATACATCTTTATTCATTTCGAACTTGACCCTTTATATATATTATTACATAGTTATGAGCTATCTGAATTTCCACAGGGGACCTCGTGATCCTCTACGGCTCGTTTATCTTTCAAATTATAAATCTCATACGTACTTACGTGAATACAAAAGCAGAAATTAAATGACAGGATTATTTTTTATCATATCGCTTCGTCAGTTTCTATACATTTCTTTACTACAATATTAAAAAATTGTGTGTAATTGCAATCTATCGCTTCATCAGTTTCTAATGGTTTCGCATTTATGTCCACTTGAAACTTCATCAGAACTCTAAACACTTCCCCCCATATCGAACTCCGCCCACTACTCACGGAGTTGAGCTGGGCAAGCAGGTCCGCTTTCTCCTTGAGCAGGTCAGCGTTCTTGTCTTCTAGAGCCTTCCTCTCCGCCTCTTCCTTCTTCAAGCTGTCCTTGGCCTTGGCAAGCAGCTCATCCTTGGCCTTCATCTCGTCCTCAGCGCGGGCAACGTTAAGCAGTGGCTTCACCTATAGTGCGTCCCCAAAATGAGAGAGAAAATTCGGAGAAATGGTGAACAATAATTACAATTTGGTCATTCTCATTTCAATTTTGCTCATGGGAAACGAAATTAATTTTCGTCTTAAGTTTTTTATGATCATAGCTGGGATTGGTACATTCGCGCAGTTTTTTATAGATTTTAAAATCAATAACACATTAATATGTTAGCTATTAGTATATCATAATAAGAATTATCACAGTACGTTGAAGAAAATATGAAAAAGGGAGAAGTCGATGAAACAGTGGTTAACCATGTTAACGGTGAATCCTATGCAATCGAAGTGATCATTATGAAAGCCGAACCGCCTACGATTCCTCATTTCTGGTACAGACAACACAAAATGCTCTTTAACACTTCGTGTTACGGATAGACTTGCTCTATTGGAAATTGTGTGTAGTGCTTATGAGATCCCATGGGGAATTATGTACAAAGTTAATTGGTAAATTATGTACCTTTGTTCAGAATACTGATTTATTTATGTACTCTGTGCTTAAAATTCTAATTCTTTTTATATGGCATGTATTGATCTTTGGATATTTTCTGTGCTCATGATGATAATTATGAACTTCTTTGTTGGAAATGAGAAAAAAATAATATCAAACTGAAACTGAAACAAAACGTTTGCAGAGGGGCGTACCTTGGTGTACAGACGCCACCAGGGCCAGTTCCTCAGGATCAGGTACTTGCGAAGGTTACGCTGGATGACGGCCAGACCGATGCGCTGGTCGAGCATCTTCTTGAACTCGATACGGGCCAGGTAGCCACGGATCTGGGCCTGGATCATGGAGATGATCTCGGCCAGGCGGTCGTCACGCCACTCCTCGAGCTTACCCAGGACTCCGGCGCGGAAGAACACCTGTGGTGGTGGTGGTAAGGGTGGTGGTGGTGGTGGTAGAAATAAAAAAAAACAAGGGAAGTTTAGTTATATGCATGTGTATGTCTGCCATTTTTACAGATATGATATGAATCAGATAAGATTTTTTTTACGTTTGTAACCGACCTCTTGCGTCACTTTCCGACAGATAGCTCCGGGTTCTAACTTCCACAATCGCCTGGATTACATGTGAACATGGCGAATAACACAACGCCTTGAAGCATCCCCATTAAGTCAATGACTCTTTTATCATTCAGTAAGTTAGCTCAAGGGAGGCAAGAATGCGTTTTTTTTTTATAACCGTACGGTCCATGTGTACAGGTCATTTCAGTACAGATTTCTGTAAGAAACATGAGGCAAGACGGATTTTAGACAGATTGTCTTTGTATACATGACGTCCATAAAAGCGGGTTTCGCTGTAACAAAATATTGCACATCTGTCAAATGTGGCCTCTATAGTCGGGTATTTCTATACGAGTCGTAAAGCAGGACTCAATCTATCAAACTGTGACACATTTCTATCATATTCGTCGGCCGGCATTTATAGACAGGTGTTCTTTCTATAGAGTTATGTGCAAAAGCAGGTTGGATTGTTACAGTATTTGTGAGGTGTGTGATTGACAATTTCTGTATGACATAATTATGTGTGATTGCCGATCGGCATACATAGAGAGATGGTCTTTCTATACAGGTGATCGCTCAAGTAGGTTCACTGTATGAACATTTGAGAGATGCGTGATTGACGTTTCCATGTATGCGCCTTAACCAGCTTTCTCTGGTCTGGGCCCCGTTGCACAAAACTTACCATTAATGGTAACTCTGTCATCAATAGTAACTACCATGGTAACATCGCTCAATAGCTAATCAAATTGAAGGTTTCCATAGAAGTTGTCATTGTTATCAAAGTTACCATCAGGGCCCTGTTGCATAAAATTTACCATTTTAATGGTAATCTTTCCGCCAATGGTAACTGCCATGATAACATTGCTTGACAGCCAATCAAATTCCAAGTTTTCATAGAAATTTCCATTGGAAGCGAAGTCACCATCAAAGGTTAGTTTTATGGAACAGGGCCCAGGTTTCACTGCTTCAAAGTGTCGTGTCTATGATTGCCAGTCGGCGCCTGGATGAAAGCTTACCTTGGTGTGGCCCATACGGAACTCGTTCTCTTCCAAGGGCAGAGCTTTGAGCAGCAGGTCGGAGGCCTTGCGACTGTCCAGGAAGCCCTGGGGCACGGCGCTGGGGGCCAGGATGGCATATCTACAGGGAGGAGGAGGAAGATTGATTGGTTGACCTACTGATTGACTGACTAGTTGGTTCATTGATTAGTTGATTGGTTAACGGCGTACCTGTGTAATTGATCCATTAATAAACTGTCTGAAGAATGCTTCATTAATAAATGAATAAAATCAATGTCATACTGCATCTCCATAATCCTGTTATCTGATTGTTTGACAGTCGTGATATTGACTTAAGCATTCTCGCAAAAGTATCTTATTTGAATGAATAGCGGTCAATAGCTCTTGTATTTGCATAATCAATGGGCAAGGGTACTGGTACTGATGTGATGACGTGAACTCGGGGTCAATTTTCAAGAAAACAGACAAGAATCCAAAGGCAGGAGCGCACCTCTGTTTGAACTCTCCGAAGGGCAGCCTGTTGGGGAATCCCTTACGGCAGATACGGATACCCTCCAACACACCGTTACAGGCCAGCTGATGAAGCACGAGGTGGGCGTCGATCACGCCGGGGGCCTTCTTCTCGTTGGGGATGATGCAGCGCACGAAGTGAGGCTGAGTGTTGTACAGCGTGGTCAACAGACGGTTCAGTTGCTCCTGAGAAACGGACGGGAAAAGGGAAAGCGCGTAAAGAGGGATGCACGCATCCATGTGAGGTGCGTGCATTACACGCATGCGCGCACACACGTTAACCTTATTATCGATATCGCGCTCTGTATCCGATTTTCTCCAATCGTTTAACATCTCTCGCAAATCTTAAGTAATTTTTTTTTGACCGATGATTCCATTAATCGAACATAAAACTGTGCATGGCTTTGTGACCAAACTTTCCTTTTGCGGGAAATATCTTTTAAACGCCCTCATAGATGCATGACTTCACTAAGGGTCAAACGTTTGATAATGAATAAGTTATGGATTTAGGTCCAGTTCTTACTTCTGCCATCAATCGTCTCTTTGTACTTTTATCTTTGTTTCTATCTTAGGTATATATATATATCTTGATTGAAAGGATTCCATCCAACAGTACTTTTTCTCTTTTTATGTATGATCACTTGTAAGCAAGGTGGATTCGTTCAACTATTGTTAGCGTATGAAAAGGAACGAATTTGGATATCACCATTATACCAACTCAGAAAATATTTTTCTCATAACATGATTGAAACCATCACCAAAATGACTACAATTCCTATTCCTAAATTAACTTATCATTCTAGCGAATACAGATATTTCAAACACATATATATAATATATAGATGTCACCCACACGTAACTGCAATAGAACAATACGATTATATTGGCACGCCAAAATACGCAATAGACTTTACTCTCTATTTAGTGCACTACTGCACATACCGCAAAGTGTAGGCACAGTGATCTTTCCAGCCACATTTCTTATATATCTTTATATATATGTTTTATTTAATCAACTGTTTCGTTTTCCTGTTTAAACGGTTCATATATATATATATATAATGGAATATCCTGGAGTTCAGATTTAGTTTTGGTCTTGGGATCTCAAAGAAATGCTGTAAGAATTGAGCTGATTCGTGTAAATTTTCCTATATTTCATATATGTTACCCGTTTATCAATCCATTATCCTGCTTGCTCATGATAGGTGGTATAACATCACTGGTTTAAATGCATTCTCTTTCCGAAACATAACATAGTACTGTATTAAATAGCTTCCGCCGAAGTTCTTTGAAAATCATTCCAATTCATATCAAGAAAAAGAATTATCTTTCGGCAATGAAAGATTTGTTGCACTTTTGTAATTTTCCGCATAAATGAGATTGCTAGGCCAATATTAGGTTGTTCTTTTGTAATACTTGACGAAATGGGCTGGGAAGATAAAGATACATGAATACAAGTTACGAAAACTTTAAACATTATTTTCACTATACATGGCTCAAATTAGGACCTCGTGAGATATCATAGATAAAAAGGAGTCTGATAGCAAGTGTTACTTTTGACATTATTTTGCTTTGAAAATGTTCCACGCTGTTGTGACAGTGGAAATATATAAGTAATAAAAAGCATGAATTTGGGAAAAGATTGCAAAAAAGAAATGGAAGATGAAAAAGTGTGAAAGAGAGAGAGAGAGAGAGAGAGAGAGAGAGAGAGAGAGATGGGGGAAAAGGAACATAATACAATTTTTTGTCTGATTTCAGCAGTCCTATTGAGAGAATGAAATGAAGATATTTCTTTTCTCGACAAAGTATGCTTTATACTCCGAATCTCACGATTATCCTAATTTGAGTTATATACATATATGAATAAATAACCAACCACATATAAACGCATCATATATACGATGAAACGTATTGTATTGTGATATATTGTAGATGTATGTGTGGGTTTGTCTTTGACCAGAGGGAGGGGGAAGAGAGTAAAATGGAATATTTACAGTTCAGCCGAGTCCCGGTGTACATAGGCGCTGAAAGTTCTACACTTTGTAGCTTTCATGCAAGTGAGGAGGCATATAGATGCATTTGTCTAGGTAAATTCAGGTATGCATTTGGCAACATGTCGATGGAATAAACAGCATCATTAGAACGTTTAGATCATTTGTCATGCCCTTTGAACTTTGATGACCTTTTTACATTATGCACACAATGCTTTTTTTTCTCATTCCAACCATTCCTGCACTGAATCGAACGTGTATGCAATGAATTTAGCTTTGTGACAGGCTTTATAGCATCTGCAGGGTGTTATCAATAGGATTATTTTCATTCAACGTGGATTTCATTCAATAATTGTCAGAATAAAGTGAAGTAGTAAGAACTCATATTGACGAGCATGACCAATATGATTAATGATAATGCAGTGGCAAATTGTTATTTTTTTAAAAGAAATATAAGAAGGAAAGAAATAAGTTGCAAAGGTCTCGTGGATCATATTTTCTCTTGTTTTATGTTGCCTCATGGGGAAATGAAATCATGCGAGAACATAAACTGAAACACGACACAATAATAAAGGCAAACCACAGCAGGCTGTTAAGCAATTCCTGTTTCCATGCATCCCATAAACCAGTTACAACAAAAAGTGGTGTTCTCATGTCATGTTGATGACGCTGAACTCACAAAACCACCAGAATAGTTACAAAAAACAAGAAACAGTACTTAAATGTGCGGCTGATGTGAGAATTTACTAACTATAATTTCCTTCTTGTCACATTACTTATCATATCAAAATGTGATTTCGGTATATGAACTCTGCAAATTTCAGATTGTGTAAAAAATGCAGCTTACATTTTTTAACCGAAACATAACAAATATGGTATAAACCTTAAAAATTTCCGCCCATATTTGAAGTCCGAGTATATATTTAGATATTTATACCTCATTCAGTTTGAAATAAAATAAAAACTTTGGTAGTAGATCAAAAACGATGGTAGGATATTTGATGTTAAATATCAATAATAATTTCTGGCCATTCAGCATTACCCGATTGCTAATACTAGCGACCAAAATGAGAGAAAATAGTGACCGAAATTAAGTAGATTATTGATATCCAATAGAGAGTTGTAAGCAATGTAATAATCAAATAAAACAGTTTTGAATTAAAGAACACTCTTAAAACTATAGTTTTCAATTTTTCAAGGAGCTTAAACCCTCGTTAGATGTAAGCAATACAAAACATGGACTAAAATCCGTGACTGGAACGGTGTACGTTAGACTACAGGAAGCAACATTGAGCACCCAACGTAGACGCTTTCTTTTGAAAAGAACTAAGTAATGATAGTCTACGACTCTAGACTCTACAGGAACGACCACAGCCACACATAAAGCACTCATGCCAACCCTGTGCCCGCCGCTTATAGTCTTGATAGCCTTCTGTTTGCCTTTACCCCCGCCTGTGAATCAGAATACAAGTTTGCAGCACAAAGAAAATAAGAAAGAACAAAATGCATTAAGAACAAGAGAAGAGAAGGAGAGAAAAGAGCATTGGGGGGTTATAACAAAAATCATTAGGAGGGGGGGTGGTGGAGAAAAAAATTGGTATGTTTTGATGCATGACGAGAGATGCACGCCAGTGAAGGGGCACAGTGCGACTCTGAGGCTAGTTTCCTGGGGTGAGAAGGGGGGCAAACATGTGATGTTTCGAAGGTGAGGGGGAGGGGGAGGGGTGAAGAGGGTTGGTGAGTATCAAAGCATTAGAGTGGCAAGATGCATTTTAACGGTTGGAGACATCCTCGCTGCAAGCTGGTTACAATGGGATAACGAGCCTTGCCGAAGCACTGGAAGTTGAAGAAACAACCAAAGGAGAAGGGGGAGGAGGAAGGGGATGTGATTGTCATGGCAACGTGAGTGGTGGATGTCGTGTTGGTGATAAAACCATGTGTTCATGGCGTGTTCGACACGTATGTCGGTGAGAGTGTGGTGTGTCGTATACACTACACGTGTGTGTATGAGAGTGTGTGTGGTGTGTAAAGGTATAGGCATACCCTGTGCAGGGCCGATACGGTCTGGAAGGAACCACCCTTCTTGCGTCCACCACCACCTAGGAAGTCACAAAGAAAAGACACACGAGCACGTCACGAGTGGGTCAGCATACAAGGCTGGTCAGAAAACTAGGCTAATTTCTACTCACTTGGAGGGTACGCACTCTGGAATCGCACAAGTACAAAATACGAGCCATGGCAAAAGTGAGGAAAAACAACACGTGGCACAACATGATAAACAAACAAGTGTTTTTTCTCTTGCTTTCTTTTTCTTTCGGCGCAATTTGAATTTTGGACGGATACGGGCTGAAACTTATTTGTTTATAAAAGTAAAATATATTCAAATCAACAACATTCATACGATGAACACAAAGTGAATAAAATGTGAATACCTTCTTTTAACTGTGTTTTAAAAATACTTATTATTTTAATATATTATGTTAATTGAAATCAGCCTACGGAATAACATAAACATGGAAAAACTTCCTCTGAAATAAGCTTAACATTTTAGAATATAAAATCAAGTGTACATAATTCCAGGCAAAACTATACAACGACAAACAAGTTAATAAACGTACATTTAACAAACAGACTACATAATCAACACAAACGTTGTGTGAGAAGGAAGGAAAACAGTTCAAAAATCAGTGTAGAAACACAGGTGTTTCTCAGGGAAGAGGGCATTGGGTGTTAGGTATCATACTCATAAAAAACGGTAGCGATATGAACAGTTATAAAATCAATAATACTCCTCTCATTGTTAAAGGCGTTACTCTGCCGGGAATTTCCGAAATATTTCGAAAACACGAACGCTTCAGTCAATTGGATGGTGGACTCACACAGCCTAGCTGTGATTGGTCAGTTTATGTCACCTGTTTATTAATAAGAGACCCGAATGTTTCCGACCTCTCTCAGAAACTCCCGAGAATAACGCCTAGAGGTCATCGTGAATACATATCACATCAAACAGGGCTGGCATATATTGCTGATCGGTAATGATAAATAATGCTAAATAATGAGGAATATGCAGACTATATTGGGGGAAATTTACATAAGAGAAAACTGGTTGGATATGTTATCGATATTCATGAAAGGAAATAATTCCCACTGAATATTTTCGCACAAAATTGGCAAACTTACATACCAGCCCTGTCATTTTTTATGAATCATATCAAGATTATGCGACAATGAATATGAAAATATAACCGTGTATGCATCGGTTCATCATTAACTAGCTGATAATCTTGCAAAATCACTACATGTTCTACGACATGAATGTGCTAAATTATTGAACTATCGACAACTGTCCTCATGTACGCAAATTTATGAAATTTTCAAGGTAGAACGCCGAGATGGTGATATCTATATTTGCCAGTGTCTCGTTTATCAATAAACGATCCAGCCTTTATCATTATTCTGTCGACGTTTTAAAAGCTTTCCATAAAATGTGCCTACATAAAGGACAGTTGTCTGCAAAACTTGCCTGGAAAAGGGTTAAACATAAATTATGTTAACATTATATCATCATCATTATCCATATGACCAATACCACTAGTAATGAGAATGAGAATATAGTGCGATGTGCATTGCAGTGTAGTGACACGGTTACTATTGATAATACTATTTCGAGAGATACTACAATGGTGACGTAAAAGCGATTCTTGTGTATCGTATACGAACATTGATAATGTTCCAAATGCGTTTTTTTTTATTGCTTTCTTCCTTTTCAAAGGGGGGCGGTTATATCGTGTAATAATTGCGATTCTAAATGTTACTGCCGTTTAATCGATTACGCATGTAAGTGGTAGAAACGTGAGTAACACATCCATTGTAGCTGCGAGGAAATATGTTTATAAGATATTTAGATAATGTATACTATTGTAGGATGGAAAGGATGAAATGACCCGCAAGAGACAATGGAGTATTAAAAAAAAAAACAAAGCGAGGATTTTATTCATATCATGTTATTAAATCAAGGCGGATATGTAGTTTTCAGATTTAAAAAAAAAGAAAAATAAAGCGTGGTGGCCGTGGACAACTATGCTATATTACGGCTTCTCGAGTGTCCCTCATGAATAAAACTAACAAAATAAACTAGTGGAAGAATTATCTACTTAAAAAAAGTGATTTGTACTTGAGCATTATGTCCCCGGGTGATTATGCTTTGCCTATAGCAAAATTGTCTTGCTCCTTTAGTACGAGGATGAAATTGCGCCGTCAGGAAATGCGGATGAGAGTTTGGAGCTTTTGTAAATAAAATAAACTTACCCCTGCCTCGACCTTTGGCAACGAAATCACAAAGTAAAAACACCGTTTTATAAGATCATGTACAAAAAAATTGTGTTACTTACTACTTAGTGGAAAAGAAAGGATTATTCTTTTACTGCGGTTTGCTAGTATGAAAGCTGATTATTTCGTTAATTTTCCCATAAATGTAATTTCTTGTGTTGAGTTTGTGTAACACTCTATCCACAATTCAGCAAAGTTCTTATTACAACATAAAAAAAACAGTGTCGAGATTACTAACTGTACCTTTATCAATGATCAACACAATTAAACAGGTAATTTGTCCCAACTCCGGTTGACAGCGATGAGCGACAGATATATATTGCATAATTCACCAACACCTCGACTTATTCATTAATGAGTACAAATATTGAAGGTACACGTATAGCAACCTTGCATGATCAAGATAACGGTGATAACTATGCCGAAATGTTGTAGCAAAAGTGATTGAAGAGCCGAAGTGATGTGAGTGACGGGTGTCAACGTGTGACGTGGTAATCATTTGATTTTCAATATCATCCCGACCATGATTAATTCCTATAACTCATCTCAATCTACTTTAACGATAGCCCAAATGACAACAGCCATGTGAACACACAGCATTGTTGTCTGGGTATATTCTTAAATATCAGTATATGTACGTATATAATCAGCTTAAGTAACATGAGTAATATAGGGTACGGGAGGTCATTATAATAAATGAGAACGTTTGTACTTTGTTACTGTGTTACTTTGTTAACGTTAGCTTAGAGAGAAAGAAATAGAGAGAGAGAGAGAGAGAGAGAGAGAGTGAGAGAAAGGGAGAGAGGGAGAGAGAGAGAGGGAAGGAGAGGGAGAGAGATATATAGGGAGGGAGAGAGAGAGAGAGGGAGAGAGAGAAAAGCAAGGTTGTCGAAATATATTATATGATAGGTAAGTAAGTGCAATGAGTTTCCCCTTCTCTCAGGGAAATTGGAATAGAAAGGAATTCATGCAATGAATGGTAAGTGTTATATATGATTTGCATAATATGACTATTATATACGTCCCTAGGCAAGGATTTAATGTTACAATGTTTATTGTATTCTATTTCTTCTCTTTATTTCACAATGTATGTATTAATTCGTCAACAACATTTATACGTCAGCATAATCAAAACAACAGAAATTTATCGAAATGCACTATACATTTGTTATCTGCCGATATGTGACTCATTTCACTAGTTTTATTTGGTGGTAATTGCACATGGTATACTTTTGCAATTTAAGGGTAATTTGTGCCAAGATTGTATTACAACTAAGACTCACATCATGAAATCAGGTTTAGTTATACGTGAAAAGCAACATTGAGAAATCAAACAGGATCATTTAAAATACTCCCATATTTTTTATCCTGGATTTTTTCTGATATTGTTTTATCCTTCATCATTTCGCACCGGTCTTTAATCATCTAAACCCGATTACATTGGTGGCCTGAAAATTGAGTATATATAGGGTGATGGTTGTTACGTAAGAGAGGGAGAATAGATTACGATGTGTGCGGTAGTTCAGGTTTTGTTATATAGAGGAGAAAGTAGCTTGCAAGATTGAGGCTATCAATTTGTTTTGTTTCACTTACCTCTTCCTCCGCCACCTAGTTTTGAGAATGTCAAATACCAACGGGAAATGTGAATACTTGATTCTAGATTAGTTCAGGATTGCGGTTCATGAATGTTTTCTTTTTTAACGAATATTCTAGTAGGGTATGCTTTGTTACTCTAGGAGTTTGATGGTCCGAATTATGATTGTTATCATCAACTGTAAAAATAAGCAAGTTCATCATTCGGACATGATACAAATTTTACCATGACAATTTCAATTGTCTGTATGGACATTTTGAATAGTGGCTTAACTGATAACATTTACAGGGATCTGAATCGATTGCCAATCCAATTCCCTATTTCTGATATGCAGAGTTACGATTTATTTAAATCCTTAATCTTTTTAAAAACAGGATTGCGATCCGTCAATACAAAGCTATAAAAGTACCTCTAAATGTTGGTCTCTCATCCATTTTACATATGGGCAAGCTTACCTGGTAACTGACTTTCATATGCTGTAAAGTGAACTTCGTTGATAAAAAAATCGAAATAAACTACATGGTTGAATATATAAAAACAATATAAATTTAGTTTAAATCGAGTGGTCGACCAGGGTTCCTAGTACGCTATCTGTGCTATAGCTCAGGTATTACCGAATAGTGGCAAGTTGCGAGGACAATTATTTCAACCCACCCATTTACACAAAACGTGCACCAAAATAAACGCGTTTTATTCTTTGATAGTAAACAATACATGTAGTTTTGCTTTGTGTCTAATGACCGAGCATTAGTGTATTGGGCAAAGCGGGACTTACTGGTCTGTCCTGCCTCGGCGAAGAGGGTAGCGAGCAACTCCTCGGAGGACTTGCGGAAGAGCTCAACCACAGCTTCGTTCAGAGGATCCTTGTTCTTGTCCAGCCACATCTCGACGTTGTAGTCGACCTGAGATCGAATGAGAAAAGTACGTCATTATCAAGAAAAATATATGATACATTATAAGCAAGTTTAATTCTTCATACCGCGTTCAGGGGAAGTCGTTTAGTCTTAAACAAAATCTGATATATGAAATACAATCCCGTCCTCCCTTTTTATAGTGAGCATTTGATAGAAAAAAGTGATTATAACAGGTTCAATTTTAGTGATTCTTTTTTAATCCGTTTTCTGAATTTTCTGTTTTCATTCCATGAAATAATTTCTTAATGTACCATTCTCCTCTCACACTCTCAGTCCCAAAGGTGACAAACCGTGGGGTAATCTCGATAGTACTGTGACTGTTTGTCGTTTTTGTTTTGTTTGTTTTATTTTAGAGTTCTATTTTCTTTTAAACCCACTTAGTCCAGTTAGTGACTAACAGTGACATGATACCGTGACTGTTTGGCACTAAGAAGGTTCGCCTACCGTGCCGGCGTAGTGGTGGATCTCGAAGTGGACGGCGTGGGCCTTCTGCTTCTTCTGGCCTCCCACGCTGGGCTTGGTGAGGTTCTTGGACTTGCCGTGGTGCTGCTTGATCAGTTTCTCCAGGAAGGTGAAGTCGGTGGCCTTGGGGAACATGCACTCCTCTTCCAGGATGGCGAACACTCCCATGGGCTGCGGGGGACGGAATGGGGGAGGAGAGGTAAGGAGCGGGAAAGAAAGAAGATTGATTATAATAACAATAATGCAGTGGTGGATTCACGCGTGGCGCACGAGGCGAAGGGGTCATCACCCTTAAGCTTAGTTATATGGCACAGCAAGCGTTTAAAATAACCTTAATCCCAATTTAACAACGGCAGATTAAACAACATTGGGATCATCATTTTATGGGAAGTTGCTTTAAACACCGGCTTTTTACTTTTACATTGTTAATTGCATATAATTCCTCAGTGTAACTGTGTTTTTCCCTCTTTTTTTTTTGGGGGGGGGGGGAGGCAACAAAAAATTTTCCTGTTAAGGTTATTTTGCTTATCATTTTCCTCCAAATCTTGGATCCGCCGCTGTAATTGAACTTCAGCCACTTAAAATAACAATATTTCTGATAGCGAAAACAGTCGCAATGATCATGATCATTACATTGGGGGAAACACATATTTTCTATTTATTATTATGCTTATCATTATTAATTATTATCCGGGTTCATTATGAAAATTCTGCGCCTGGATCGGCCGATGTTGCAGTTGTAATTGCACTACAACCATTAATAATGATGATACATCTGATAGCTATATCAACAGTTTTTTTCTCACTTCATTGAAGCAATACGTTTTAAATGACAACCTAACACTTGTCCGAGATTTATCCGACTAGCACCAACTAATTGATAGATTTACTGTGTATGTCACCAAATGAAGTGAATCACGAGATACTAATCGATTGATTGAAAAGCAACCGAATCCGACACAACTCACTCCTTCGATGAGGGTGATGCATTCCTGGAGGTCGAGACCGAAGTCGATGAAGGTCCAGTTGATGCCCTCCCTCTTGTATTCCTCCTGCTCGAGGATGAACATGTGATGGTTGAAGAACTGTTGCAGCTTCTCGTTGGTCAGGTTGATACAGATTTGCTCGAAGCTGTTGAACTACAAGGGACCAAGGAAAGATAGCTATTATCTCTCTGCATGCCGCTGGTGTTTTCATACACACGTAATACACACAAATCTCATAGAGCGATTTTTTACGTCTCAGTTTCAGTTTCAGTTTATTTTTTTTCTCATTTCCAGCAAAGAAATAGAAAATTAACATCATGAACACAGAAAATATTCAAAGATCAATACAGGCAATATAAAAAGAATCAGAATTTGAAACACAGATTGTATAAATAAAATCAGTATTCTGAACAAAGCTACATGAATTATATTTGTGGCTGGAAATCTCGCAAACAAACGGTTAATAATGGTCATTTATGATAACCTGCAATGGATTCTCTGCAATAACAGACAATTGCAGTGGACAACACGTTACTCTGAAGATAATTTTGGAGTAATAATGTAAAAGTTTGTTGCCCTTTGACCAATGAAAGATATAATATAAAATCACATTGCCTCATCCACGTCTCTTGGTTGATGTTCAACTTTATTTTAAAATAATTCCTAGAATTTTTAAACAAAAGTTTTACCTCAAATATAATCAGTTCATGTTCATGCCCTGGCTTCTTGGAGTTTATCTATCCTGATTGTAAGCTACGTTTTGCCACATTCGATCGAGTTCTTTGACCTTTGACAAAGGAAATCGAAAGTAAACTCGTCATCAACTTTGGCTATGGCTACTCACGTCGAAGATCTCAAAGCCAGCGATGTCGAGCACGCCGATGAAGAAGGCCTTAGTTGCCTTGGTGGCCAGAGTCTTGTTGACGCGGTTGACGAGCCAGGAGAAGAGACGGTTGTAGATGGCTTTGCCCAAGGCGCCCACGGAATAGATAACCTGTGAATCAAACCAGGCAGAAAGATCAGATATGACTCATGTTGAGGTTATGTCACGCAACAATATAGAAATATATTCTGTTTGGAGGACAAAAATAGCACGGAGCTCCAAAAGATTACCGCTAAGTAACAGAGTCGTGTACAGACGCATTATTACTTATGGTTAACATGATTAAGATATTATACAAATGATCCACAGGTTTCATTGGGTTGGTACGAATTGTGCGGACATCACTGGACACTTACCTGGGCCTTGGTACGGCCCTGGGACACGTACTCGTTGCCGACCTTGATGCGGGGCTTCAGCAAGTTCTTGACCAACTCCTGGTTAGGCACGCCGAACAGGAAGGCGACCTTGTCGATGACTACGGGTCAGTTAGAAAGATGAGGAATGGAAGAGGGGGAGATAGGGAGATAGGTGAAGGGGAGGGGGGTAATCATTCTTGAGCATAGTTAAACGGCACAGTGAGCATTTCAAATAACCCTAATTTAACAACGGCAAATTAAACAATGGGGTCATCATTTTACATTTAGACATACACTTTGCAATACACACGTCTTTTTTCTACTGTAAACTGTAAAATAGCATATTATTCTCCACTCTAATTGTGATTTTTTTCTCTCTAAAGCCAGCTTGGTGTATAAGACCAAGAGCGTCGGAATAATCTTAAAGCTTATCATGTCGGAGGTGCATTAACGACGAGAAAAAAATCATGATCATTACTAAAAAATACCTATCAAGTAGTAGTCTCTCGGCGGCCAGTCACGGTCATAGAATTTCTGCAACGTCACTCACCACAAGGAAGTGCATCGCCCAATTACAGACACTGGGCGTGTCGTACTTACCCGCTTGGGAATCTCCCTCTATCTCGGCCTGTTCCTCGCGGGGTCTCTGCTTCCATTCGACGTTTCCGAAGTGCATGATGGAAGCACAGAGACGGTACAGACCCATTCTCTCATCGTCTTCGAATCCGAGAACGCCCAGGGCTTCCTGTATATGGGGAAATGCGATCATGATAATAATAATAATAATAATAATCCATTCTTACATAACGCAATCCTACAGTAAAATCACGGTGCGCATAGCATATAAAAAAGAGAAAAGAAATAGAACAGTTTTAAAGCAAAGATAAGTTGATATATCGTTGAGTGAGACAGCGTCCATTGAAAACAGCACATGGCACATGCTGAGCTGTATAATGGCCTCCACCGAACAAGTCTAAAGAAACAGAGAAGGGAAAGGTTTTCTGGCAACACTACAAAAAAGTGGCGAGCCTGTGTTGAAAGTGGTTCGCTGGATAGAAAAGCATGCTGAAAGGAAACCTGGTAGACCAGCCCTGATGTGTTTAGGTGTATTAAAACAAGACATACGACTGGACAGTGGCAGCATCATAAAAGCGATGCAAGACCACAGAGTATGAAGAGCCATCGTGTATCAAGAATACCACTCGAACTCACTAAGCAAGGCATCGTTCCCAGAGTTCTAACTCCAGCTTCAGCGCTCCCGCTTAATTCGCTATTATTAGACCGTATTTACCCAAACAATCCAACCCGTTCCTACCCACCTACCTTTTTCATTGTTTTCATAATGGTGAATAACGTATTGTAAAAAAAAAAAACTTTTTCAAAAATTAGATTGTTATGAGAACGAATAGTGGATGTATTCCTTATCACTTCTTTTTTACTATTACCAATGTCTGTGAATCCGATTTAATATCATCTTAACCACTGCACCACGAGAGGTCTGCGTGTGTGTTTTTGTGTGAATTTGTATTGAAAGTGTTTTACAGACTTGTACCAATCATATCATGAAAAGCATACGCACAGGTCCATATAAGGCATGATAGTTTTGCAGTATATAACATGAAAGTACTTACGTCCGTCAGTTTGAACTCCTCGGAATCGTTGACGTTGTCGATTTCGGTCTCGCCCTGGCTGACGAACTTGTAAGCTTTTGGGTTCTTCTCGAGCAGAAGTTTGTCTGAGGAAAAATGAGAATGAGTATTACTGTCAGCACAGTCATCGTTATTATGATCGTCGCCGTCGTCGTAGTGGTCATCATCATCCTTGTCCTTATAGTGGCCGTCGTAATCAGTGTTAGCATAATTACTAGCATCACCTTGGTCATTAATATCAGCATCACCACTGACATCATCATCATCCTCATTACCATCATTATCGTCATCACTTATACCATAACACACTCGTCATCATCGTTATCATTATTATCATTGCCACCATCACTTCTACCATTATGCATAATCTACATAATCAACATGATCAAACTTGTTAATATTACTTCACATCAGAATTTTCCTTATCATTATCACCGTGACATCATCATAATCATTTTCACTATCCCCATCTTCGATATCCTCATCAGCAGAATCATCATTACTATCAACACTATCAACACAATTGGCATCACCATCATCATTATTTTTCTCCTCACCATCACCACGATGATGATGATGAAGACGATGATGATGATGATGATGATGATGATGATGATGATGATGATCGTCATCTTAACTTACCCAAAACATCTTGTCTGTATCCGGACAAGACCTGGTAGAAGATATGGTAGGACCTCTCCCCGGGAGCCTGCCTGATCACACGAGATTTCTCCAGCAGATCTGTTCCAGAATAGTTAAACAAGAAGGGCGTTCATTCTTCATGTTGCGCCACGTCGCCAGAAATTCACAAATATTGTAATTTATATGACACCTAGCTAGATCCCTGTCATTTGATTGGTTGTTTGATATCCATCATTCAGTCCATTTACAATGACGTCATCAACCGTGCAATTTTGGACCCACCCGATATTGTCCATTGCAGGTACTAACCAACAAAGGAGTCACTTTAACGACCAGCGTTGTGATAGTACGATGGGATACTCACAGGTCTCGATATCAGCTCCGGCGAGTTTGCCACTTGTTCCGAAATGGATACGGATGAATTTACCCTGAGCAGTACGGAAAAGGCGGAACGTGTGAATAGGGCAGGAGGAGAGATGCATGGAAGAGAGCTCAATGTATTTTCATTCCAACACAACGACGCGAATAAAAACACTATAAAAACCCTATAACAGAGAGTCGTAACTAGCCCATTCTGATTGGTCCGTTGCTGCTCAAAGAGCAAAGAGCAAAGAAAGTTGAGCTTTCCTCTCAATCAAAAACTATTTTCAGAAAAAGTTCTTATAATATGCTTAAATAGAAATCAAAGACTACATCGGGTTTTCACCCTATTCGTTTGGAACAAGTATAGTATTGGGTGTGGATCTCAAATATACGGGACTTCCGTTTAAAATATCATCTGAGTGATACTGTGCTTAGTCATTAGTTATTGGGACAATATTTTTCTTACTGAATGATTTGACGCGGCTGAGCCTAAATTTGGCTAGGAATTTAGTATTCTGAATAAGGAAAGAAGGAAGATGGAGAGAGACGGAAAGAGAGAGAGAGAGAGAGAGAGAGTGGAAAAGGGGGGCAGTGGTGGTAATATATAAAAGTATAGAGAAAATGTTATTACTGAAGGGAGAACAAGTAGGGAGAGAGTGATTAGGAGGGGAGTTGATATCGAAAAAAAGGGGGGAAAAGAGAGGAAAAAAGAGAAGGGAAGAAGAAAGGAGAATGTGCTAGAGATACTTACGAATCGGGATGAGTTGTCGTTCCTGACAGTCTTGGCGTTACCGAAGGCTTCCAGAGGGGGGTTGGTCTGAATGACCTGGTCCTCTAGGTTACCCTATATGTGTCGGGAAGGAAGCGGTTACCATCGAGAACGATGCACATGCATGCATACTGAGCATGCGCAATGCATGACATTTTGATTTCATACATCATTTTCATTACCCACCATGCACCACTGATGCATCGTTTTCATGCTTACGTACCGGGCAGTATGCACATGAATCATTTGTACAGTGCTCACTTACTCTACTTATATAACTTCACAAGGTACCGCTTTGCCGTTAAGAGACAATGCCTAATATTTATTCGGACAATTCAGTATTTTTGTCGTACTCTGACGGTTTGGAATATGCAATGAAAATAGACGGGGAATTCCACCATACATAAAAGTAATCAGAACATGGTTTTGATAGACAAAATGTCTATGTCAGTTTATTATTGTTAGGGTATTGAAATAAACACTGTCGTATTCTTTGCATAAGTATGGAGTTCTAGCCCTTAACCAACAGAGCGGTACCCCTTCACAACCAATAACAATCTCCATATAAGACGCTCTTAAGATTCTCTACGTCTTCAAGATACGAGGATGGGGGTTACCGGTCCTTGTCCTTTGCGTGGAGTAAGAAGCACGGATGTCGGCCGCTCTACCTTCTCGAGATCACAGCCTTCTTCTTGGCTTGGACGACAGACCCCTTCAGTCCATGACGTCAACAGTGACCTCATGTTTACCCCTAATTTATTACAACCTTACACCTACTTAACATAATCCCTAACTATGTAGTACTACAGTGAATACTCGTCCATGTCATTTGATTGGGCAATCAATCCAGACGTACATGATCGAACCAAAACAACTACAGAACATATATATTGGTATACGCCCTCTAGCAATAGGGAGAATGTTAGTTGTTTGCTCATTGGTCCGACGAACTCTAGATCATTGCATAATTGAGTGACATGTAATCCTTAACCTAATCATCTACGATAACCATAACGTAGCACTGCATGATTAAGTATAAAGAGATGACTAAAGCCATGGACCATATCTTATCGTTACCGATGTTCCAATCAGTTACTACTTGTATCCCGTGAGACAATATCCAAGACGAGTTGCATCTTTCGAAGATGCAACTCATGGTTCAGTCTGATGCCACTGAAAGGTAAAGAGAGAGCCGGGGCTCCTCGGCAGGGAGTCCACGGCTGTAGGATTGCCTCTCGGAGATGCGCATGGACTGAACCAAACGGCGCCCATCATAAAGTTCTAATCAAATTTGCATGCGCGGGTCTTTGAGCGACGTGATTATCAGATCCATGCGATCATATACTTCACCCGGCCATGTGACCTATTTGAGCGGTAAGGTCAATGAACCGAGCGGCATGGAGTTAATGATATTTGGTGTACTGACATCACGACCCTTGCTATTATTGCCAAAAAGGAAACATTAAAATGCAAAAAAAAAATAAAGACAAAATGCCGAGTTTTGATTCAAGGCCATGCTGTGCATCTATCGGTAAAAAGGTCATGACCTCGTACATCAAGGCCAATGACCCCTGTGCCTCTTGAAATACAGCATGGTCCAAACCTGCTATGAGAGCTTGAGCTTGATAACCAGTCGTTTAAGCGATGTACCGAAATTCGATTTACGGCCATGCTGTTCATCTCTTGGTAAGAAGGTCATGACCTTTAAAAAGGTAACTGACCCCTGTGCCCTTTGACCTACAGCATGGTCCAAACCTCCTAGTTAAGTCAACTCTAAATTCTTACATCACACGTACCGAAAGTCGATTCATGGCCATGCTGTGCATCTACGTGGTAAGAAGGCCATGGCCTCACTAAAGAGGTCGTTGACCCCTGTGCCCTTTGACCTACAGCATGGTATAAACCTCATGTGACCTACATTACACGCTACTCCTAACGTTCCTAGCCTCAAAGATGACTCTCCTTGTATCATTGCACGCAACCATTGGACAAGCAGCCGGGTCAGCAGCGAACCTGCTGTGCCGCGTGCTAGAAATGAGCATTCGATACCGATACCGCCCATGGCAACCACTTAAATCTGTGCTTTTTGTCTTTGCAAGGAAAGGGTCAACAAAAAATTCTACAGATATAGACGGACAGATTAAGACAAAAACAAAACTGCATGACGATGATTGTGTCAACGCGTTATTTATTTCACAAAAAATACAACTTACAAATTTTGAAGTTGTTTTTTTTTAGCTAGTTGATATAATCTCAACTTATTTTGATGACTAGTTCAGTTCTTCTGAGGCCACCCCTCAGGAAAAAATCGGACTTACAGAAAAAGAAATCAATCCTAATAATACACTTCTAAAAATCAAGTGACTTCAAAATGTATTGGACACACAATATTCGAAGGAAAAAGCTGGACAGAGATAAGGAAACTGTTTTTGCGCCATTGAAGCATTTTGCACTGGTAATGCACATTATTCCCACTGGGCAAAATGGAATCTGGCAAAGAAGGAGCTAATGAGTGGGTCGGTAATCTCTAGCCGCAGCACAAGATGGTGAGTGGAAATACCAAGGAGAAATGCATCTTCGTTAAGTAAAAAAAAAAGGTGGTGAACAGGGGAAAACAACAAATTAGCATCCGCAACCCTGGTCGGGGTTACGTATGTCAATCTCGAATCAACCTTCGAGTCGGAAGATGATGTTTCTCTTGTCGATGTTTCTTGTTCACGTCTATTTTTTCGCCAGCTTTTCTGTCTCTCAGAGGAGACGAGAAGGTCTACCTTAGTTTGGAGGCAGCCAACAGATAAGAATGCGACCTTGGTCGAGACGTTGGATGACTCCGCAGCTTTTTCGCGTGCCAGCCAGGAAAAAAAGAAAATGGCGTCCTGACAAAAAAAAAATGTGTCGCGAAAACCAGTCGGAGATCTACGTCCCGACCACCGCGAGCTGTTCTTGTCTACCGGGGCAGAGCCTGGGCAAAGTCAGAGCAGCTTGCGGGAAGGTCCGTATAGAGCGGGCAAGAAGGCTCTGTATTCGTGGAGGATTTGTATATCAGTACCTCGCGTTTAGGAATAAAAGGAAGCAGTAAATAAAATAAAGATCGTGACAGAACCGCGCGGCAGTGCTAACGCACACGACAACGGCGACTGGGACAGCAGCGACAAAGACACACTCTACAATACATTACAGTGAATGGCGCCCTCGATCGTAGGGGAAGTAAACGTGCTGATGACTCGCAGATAAACCAAACTTTCAAGTCTCTGTCAAGGGAAAGCCAATACCTTTTGTTCTCTTTAGTATGAAGTCATTTTGCCATTGTTTCTTGTTTTGATTGCAAATAGAATGAGTATTATCTGAAAAATAAGCCCCCATCTACAATTGAAGAAGACAAATCCATGTAATGCCAAAAAACTTCTGACAATTGAAGAATGTCAAATTCTCCATTTTAAGGAGTAATTAATCCTTTTAATGACTTGTACAAATAACATAACATTCCAAAAATTCAAAAAAGAATCTTAAGCAAGGGCTTCAAATTGCGGTATCATGATTTCCAATAAAATAAAGGTCGGTCTTTCATGTTAAAGTAATTAACACCTACATAGTTTTGTACAACCATGATGGCTAACAGATGCTAACAGATGGCTAACAGAATATTGTAAGAGAGATAAATGCGTTTCGGCATAAGCACGTGGACGTCCCCACACATATACACAAACACATGTGACACCTAGTCGCTTACATGCCGCTAAAACGTTGAGTTTTCTTTTGATATTGTATCTGATTATTTATTGGGGTTAGCTAAATATCTATCTGCGTTTGGAATGTCAGCTACGTTCATTAAAGTTTAAGTATGGATAAAAAAATATTAAAGACGTGCCTATGATATTTAATTTGGCTTGAAATCATCTTTGATTTTGGATGTATGTTGCACCAACTAGTTCTTTTTAAGGGATTTTCCTTTTAAAAAAAAGTTTTCCATCGGTTTCCAACAGATTTGTTATGATAATGACTGAAATATAATTACCAAAACGTTACGTCTCCAAATGGCGCTTTTGGCAAAGCAATTTGTATGAATATCGGCATGTCGTACAATATAATTGACCACTAATCTGCAAAAAGGTATTAAAGTATGTGTAAAATTCTTGTCCAAGCGGTATTGCAAGAACGATTTTACTGCTTTTTTTTTGGAAGGGGATAGCAAGAGCCAGAACAATTTTGCAGTATTCATATATGACTGGATGAGATACGAGTATCATCCATGTAATTCATGGAACCATGTGGCAAGGTGGAGGGAGTATCTCAGCGGCATGTAATGAACTATAAGGACTGCAGCGATTGAGGGCGCCACACCCTGTATGCAGAACAGAGTTCTAGGAGTCTTCCGCGCGACAGGGACATGGTACCTTCTTCCCGCCCTCCGGCGTCTCTTGTTGGAGTTTGCCTCCGGTGGATACACTAGCAATGTTGGCAAAATACTGGATGACCTTTTTGGTGTTTTCTGTCTTCCCTGCACCCGACTCTCCACTGATGGTGGTGTTGGTGGTGGTGGTAGTGGTAGGAGCAGGAGAAGGTATCGTTCAAGGAGTGTGCAGGGTGGGTTTGGAGGAAGAGGATAGGAAACAGGGAGAGGAGTGGGTTGAGGAAAAGTAGGAGGAGGAGGAGGAGGAGTTGCATTTGAAGAAGCGAGAAAATAAAGAGAGAATTGTCATTTGTCATGATCAAAAGTGCAGCAGTATTAAAACGTTTTGTTAGCTGAGGTTAAAGTTAAGAATCAGCGGTGACTATCAGCATATGGAAGCGCTAAACTATGAAGTGCAAAAGCGGGATGTAAGCAAAAACAAATTTACGTGCGTGCATAATCATCCTTAGAATCTGTACGTTACTTTAGCTCACATGCTTAAAACACATGACGAAGTTTTGTTTTAATCCGATGTCTTAAATCACCCTTCAAAGTTATTAACATGCAACAGTTTGAGAACTGAGACGACAGAATACAAACATAACGAACGAATCTACAGTCAACATACCCTAAATCGTGGTCATTTCCTATGAGAATTTGCAAAAATCTTTTCAATAATTTGACTGATTCATGCTTTTTGCTCATTCTGGTCAAATACTTTAGATATGATTTTGCAGGCGGCTCATTGATTCACGTGCACATTCTTCTTCTAAATCATGTATTTATTTGATATGAATCTTTAATTTCTTCGTGCATCTGCATTTCATTTGATTCATTTTCTTGCAAATAAAAAATAATATGAATTGCCTTTGCATTTCCATGCTTGATAAATGCAAACAGTCTTGTTTTTGTTTTTGACACAATGCATTTGCGGTGGTTTGGGAGGAAAGATACGTGATTGTCGTGCATAGGTTTCATGTAATGTTGGGAGAGTCGCCCTAATTTAGACTTAGGTACAATATAATTACAATTTGTACATGAATCAATAATTTTCTACGGAAATGCAAACTGAGTCCAAAAGCATTTGAAGTGAACGGAAAACGGACCGCGATTGACTTGGTCGCGGAATGTTTTCGGTTAGTGCGTTATTAAAAGCAAAGGCACCCACATGAAACGTTGTGAACTCAGTCAGTACCAATAGGACATATAAGTGTTACTAGTACCACAATAATACGTAAAGACACTTTACATGACCTGATGTATAAACGTGTATTTCCTCACTACACTTAACGATAACATTTGAGTTTTATTAAGAAACGCTTAACCATAAACAGTCACACTGAATACATTGCCTATTTTTTCGTTATTCATAAATTTTGTTACTAGAGTTTGTTTGTTAATCAGCGCCCGAAGCCCTACTTGAAAAAAAAAAACCGTTAGCACTGCTAACTGATATCACAGTTATACAATCGAATTGTAAAAATTCACAATTTTATATTGTTCGTTCATTTTATCTGCAGACTTTTTAACATTTTTCTCGATTGCAGAAACTTAGCTGAATAAGTTCTGAAAACTCACGTGCGTGTGTTAAGAACGTAAATGTCATACTGATCAAAGTGTTTAAGAGTATTTCGATCTACAACAAGTTCTGCTACAGTTGTTTTTTCGTGATGAAAAACACATACGATTTGATGACTAAAAAAGACGAATGTATACAGTGTGACATTCCTAGTGTTACACGCGGATTTATTATGACGACATTATGAAACGGCAAAAGACAATAGTATGAGAGGTAGATTGATCAATGTCATGCTATTGGTGTAGAAGACGGCAAAACTCTGTTACAAAGAGAAGAAAACTTGAAGAAAAACACGACATATTAGAAACAACGAGACATGTATAATAACAGAGACCCCATAAATGGTTAAACCACATTAGGAATGTCACGCCCAAAGATCAGTTCTAACATCGCTATTGATCAGTTGATATGGTAAGAGAGTAACGTCATACGCACAACATTATTTTGCTTATACAACTCACTTCAATACAAAAAGATCTATCGTCACTCCAAATAAAGTAATTGTATTCTAAACATGATTTTCAGAAGCAATACCGTATCATGAAGAAGCAGTGAAACTATACTTTTAAGGTAACATTTTCATTCTAAAAATTGTCTTTTGACTCAGTGAACAAGCATAAATATTTTTAACGTATTTCTTCATCAGCGGACAATCACACCTACTGACAGAAGTGCTGCTTTATAAGTCATAAATCAATATAAACTTTACGATCGAAACACTATTCGACGAAACGATGGGTCAACGGCATTTGCATCATTTTTTGGCGGATACGTGTTTATGTATTACTTTTCACAGTCGTTTGCATCCGATATAGTACTCACGTGATCAACATGGACTGGTTCTCGTGGTCTGTGCACATATATTGAAAGAAGGAGGGAGAGAGGGGGGCAGGTGAAAGAGAAATATAGATAAACACCAAAAAGAAGAAAGGGACAAACAGGGAGAGTGAAACGGGAAGAAAGAGTGGAAGAGAGAAAGATAGAGAGAGAAAAAAATAACAAATAAGTGATCAAATAACAACATGTGGTAGGCGTTGTCGGTGTTGTGATATGTATTTCTTTAAAGCGACTTAATCTGCAACATGTCGTGGCAGGCGTTGTTAGTGTTTGATATGAATATCTGATTAAAGGATTTAACTCTGCAACATGCCATGGTAGGCGTTGTCGGCGTTGTGATATTTACTGAATTATAGGGACTTACTCTGCAACATGTCGTGGTAGGCGTTGTCAGCGATGGAGTAGACGTGGGGAGGCATCTCTGTGCGCCTCTTGCCCTTGTATAGCATGACAACCTTGTCTGTGTAGATGGGCAGTCTGCGGTATGGGTTGATGGCCACGCAGAAGAGGCCAGAGTAGGTCTGGATGGGAGAATACGAATAGACATCACGGAGATTAGTATCGACTATCGATATCAATAGTATTACTTAAATAGTCAAATAAATGCATGCTTATTTGGGGTATCGGTTAGGAATTTCCAAGATAGCCAACAATGGTTATGGTTGAATGGAATCTTTTTTCTTTTATTTTCACATGTTTTGAATAAAATGTACAAGAACATAAAAATAAATGAATTTATAGGCAACACTAATCCTAAAAAGTTTAATGCATGTAAATGATTTGACCTATAATTGTTTGTATACATTTGTGTAATCAAAATACTTTATTATGTGGCTTACATAAAGATTTATGTTGGCTAATAGAGGAATGTGTACAGAAGTTTCTTTCATATCGTCTCTAAACGGTTTCACTGATTAACATTTAACATACATTCAATGGACACGGCAATTTATCATATCATAATCACTGTCATTAATTTCCATTTCAGCTTATCATCTTTTCTCTCCCACCCTTTCTTTTTCATTTCGTCTATCCATCCATCTCTCTCTCTCTCTTCCTCGTCTCATATGCTATCTGCCATATTTTTTCTTCATATTTTCCCCATTTGAATGATCTCATCTATTTCCCCTCTTCCCCACTATCCATCCGCAGACCTGCTTGCCCCCCTCCTACCTTCTTCTCTTACCCCTTCTCTCAAAATATTTCATTTGCACTGCTCCTTCCTCTGTCGTCCCTAAATAGTTCGATGTTTGTCTCAACTCTTCTTTCCCCTTTTCAACTTCCCTCTTTCCCAATCTCCATCTATCTGCCTTCTTTTCCCTGTCACCCTTGATCCCTTCCTCGCCTGACTTTTGCGCGACCTCGGTTTCCCCCCATATCCACGGGACGGGTCCCCTTGCTGTCAAAACTTCCATCGCCTTCACCGCCACGCCGACTCCCGAAGATAGCTATCATCTGCGGTCAGATAGGATAGGGGAGCGGAGCTGGCGGTATGAAACTGGTATGTCGTGCATGTCATAGCCGGTCGCACGCACCTAGCCTCATGCCCATATATAGTCTCGCGCAGCCGCTACCCTCCGCCCGCGCCCCCGCCTCATGTCATAGGCGCTCATGGCGTCCGCGGCGGTGCATTGCCGTGACCCGATTAAAGCTAGCCGGCCAGTTTCTGATCACGTGACTTCCACCGATACCGGCATTGGTGTATATCAATAAACGCCATATAGCATAACAGGGTAAGACGGGTGGATTATTTTTCTTATTTCGTAGTGGCGCCCACTGGGTTAAGAATGCTTAAAGGGGGACATACTCAACATGTGAGAAGGTTATATACACCAGAGTTGAATAATCCGAATTAATGGAGAGAGGTAGAAGAGGGGGGCAGGGCAAACTTTTATATCTGTTCTAATTTAGTGCACGGAATAGCATCAATTGTGCATTTTGTTGAATAAAACTACCAGGATGCAATTTAAGACTGTGATTGTTTGCATGGCAGGACAATTTCCTTTCTTATGAATACTTTTCTGAATATGATGTCCTTTTTCCCCTTTCGAAATGCAATGGAATAATAATCAGTCATCACTCTCAAAACAAATATCACATTATTTTCGTTGCAAATGTGCCGTGGGAAATTGGCTTTTTAACTTGTAACATTTGAGTATCATGAGTGATAAGCAGATTTACAGACTCCTCACCCCCCCCCCCCCCACACACACACACACATACCCCACCCACCCACCCCATCCACCTTCCTCTCCGGAATGATACCCAAACAAACTGACAGAAGAGTCAGACATCTCATTGTTTGTCTGTTTGTGTTTGAGGAATAAAGAGTTCGATGTGTCATGATTTATTTCTTTAAGCGATTGGCATTGTCAAGATTGTTTGTGTGCACTCGCCGTAAGGTTTAGCTAACATGACACAAAATTTACAAGACATTAAAGGGCAGTTGAAGGGAAACAACAGCGATTGTCAATTTAATGTGCAAGTTTGTTAGATCTACTTGCAGTTTAAAAAGAATTGGCCCACACGTACCATAAAAGCTCACGCTATTTTCCACACGGAATGCTCTATCAAGGCTTTCTTAATATAGAAATGTTGTTTGAATATACATTTTCCCCTGTAATTTAGACATTCTTTGTCGTCTGTTACTTAACATCCTAAATCTATACCCTTTCTTTTGTTTTTGAAGAGAATGATATAAAGTTTTCACTAGCAGATGCGATTGCATTAAATGATACACATTTTGTTCTCTTTTTCATGTCTCATTTGACAGATCGGTAGACATGATAGAATCGATTGTATTAAGATACAGCGATCTTTTATATTCTAAATGATAACAAAAGCGAGTGAGCCCGTTTAACTGAGGGTTATCGGGTTTTGATAGGACCCCAATTTGTATGAGTTGCTCTTGAATGGCCGCAGTGATTCACTGAGGGGTAAACATGTTGACTTAGTGACTCGAGATGGGGGTCATAAAACCAGAGATAGAAAGGGATGCCAGACACCCATTATTGAAGCACCTATACCTTTGTGGTGGAGTGACGACATCTGGTGGGGATGTGAAACATTGACCCTTGTCCTTATGGAATGGTGTGGCATGCCTTGTCCACATGTAATGTGTTTATTTTGTTCACATACCTGCCCATTGTGTTTCTCTCTATTTATAAATTGACTTGTATGTGGATATACAGGCATTATGAAGAAATAAATAAAATGAATCGTTTCTTAACCAGATATGCTAAGAATGTATGTGTACGTAGAAATGTGTATGTGTATGTCTGTATGTAAATTACGAATAAACGTGTGCATGGGGGGTGGATGTGTGTGTGTGTGTGTGTGTGTGTGTGTGTGTGTGTGTGTGTGTGTCCTCCGGTGTATGCCATTTCTTTGTGTTTAGTTATCGCGCAATTTTCTAACTACTTTCTACGTGTGTTTTTTTTTTGCTGCTTGTTTTTGATTTCTCGTAACTTTCGTGTTTATCCATATAGTCGTGGGTTCAAATGTTGTTCTATATTAACTGTTTGATT
The DNA here is from genome assembly GCA_963669155.1 of Arbacia lixula. NCBI lineage: Eukaryota > Metazoa > Echinodermata > Echinoidea > Arbacioida > Arbaciidae > Arbacia > Arbacia lixula. Next base: position 15,495,334 of record OZ022579.1, on the reverse strand, counting down.
ATTGATGCCCCAAAGAGGCATTATTGTACTAGTAATACACACAAATCCTATATAGTAGCAGTTTGTCTGAAACACAAACGATTAACCTAACATGGAGTACAGTTGTGCTGATACCTCGAGACTTTAGAACATTGAATGAAATATTTTGCATGAATGATGTACATGTAAATATCAATTTATTGGTAGGCTCGTAGATGTTATACATATTGTATTTGTTTACGGGATGCGGGTTCTCTCTGTTCTAAGACTTATATTTGGTCTTGTGATATATTTTTTTGTTATACTTGTGTATCATTAACTTTTTATTATTTTATGATTACATACCAATATGCAAAAAATGCAAAAATACATTTTAGATAGTTTAAGACCCGAAGTTTGCTAGCAAGTCTTTAGTGTCCATCCGTAATGACTAATACAACTTATTTGTGAAGCATGCGCTCCTATAAATTGATTGTGAACGACGTGTACACATAATATCAGATGATATAAATCTATTGTTAGATCCCAAAATGCTTTTTGGGTGAGTAATGTGGCTATGCTTAAAATGGAGAAAGGCATGCAGTCTCGAGCGGGGTCCTCCGCGAATGCGAGACGTTAAACATGTTAAAGGCACGGCGGGGTGCCGGGCAAAATGCTCGCGCCATTTATAGATTCTGGTCCCATGGCGCGGTGGGTTGCGTGTATGATGGGAGAATGGTGACGGTTGGAATATGTTTCGGGTGTGTTAGGATTCTTGCCATGTTTGTGTTGGCATGGCTGAACTCTTTGTTTATATGCCAAATGTGCTTTTTGTCACGAATAATGCACACAAATCCTTTTTGAGCAATATTTCATCTGGCACAGGATGACTTAATAAGATAGGACTCAGGAAGGCTCGATAATGATTTTGATTTGATTAACCTGTACATATTGCTCTCGTGGCACTTTCTCCATTCATTTCGTCACTTAACTCTAAACGTGCCAGTCGTACGTTTTTGACACCAGTGATGTACGCTACCCGCCCATAGAAGTAGTTCGTTTGGTGCGCAAATGGTTAATTAATCCTCGTAATACGCTCGCTTAAGCCCATTTTTCTTCCCTTCCTATTCGAAATTCTTTTTTGTTATCTTTATTGTCATCCGAGCCCACGTGGTTGTCTCCTAATCACCAATCTGATCCAATCGATCGTGTTAGTGGCCCTTCTCTGATTAACTCTTATCTCTTATACATACAGATGCCATAGAAAAAATAGTTAGTTTAGCGCACGAAGGGTTAAAAATCGCAGTCAGTACATGGATTTGAAATGTGCCACTCCATTTCGATGTTATCTTCCTACATGTACACAGATTGCATCCGCCTTCCTCACATGGCTTTACCTTAAATATCTAAAAATTGTAATCTGTTCCTCACTCTATCAGTGTTTGGCCACTCTAATTAGTGTAAATATATCTATCCTATCTTTTTCTTTCGCCATATCCACTAAACCAAGGCTACCGAACACATTAGCTAAGATTGGTCGTGAATGTTATCGATCACTACGGCTTCGTATTGACACCCCACCGTTCACAAAGATAATGTCGTCGCGTACGCATCTTGCTGTATAGAGCTTGTCCTGTGCTCACATGGATGCTCTTTATGACTTCACACTTAGCGTGTCACATGTGTATTTTTTTAACAATTAATGCACACAGATGACGAAGAGAATATGTTAGTATAGTGCACAAACTACAATTGACTCATTCTCAGCCAGGCCATGGGCTCCTTTATGTATTTTATCACATAGCCATTACACCGCCAAAGTACTCCTATGAAGACTATATATCAAATAATAGCCCTTTCTGTGTCTATTATAATGCCCTCTACATCATTTGCGTGTGTTATATGAGAAGAAAAACCCAAAGTGGGGTTTTAAGAAATACGTTTTATCGATCGGCAGGTCACGGGGTGAACAAAATTATGTTTGGCAAATAGTGCTCTGCAATTACGTGACAAATAATTACACAACCATTTTGAATAGATTACGAGGCTTGTCGGATGATTGTGTGCACCATTTCCATAAGTTAGAGGAGATGTGTACAATGAAATAAACACAAGTATATAATTATTCATTACTATATCGCAAGATGCTTAAGTATACTTATCCTTTAAATCTAAACCACGCACAAATTTCTCCCTCTTGTAAGGTTTATAACACATTTTTTGTATTAGTCTTTTGCGACATATCAAATGTTCTCCAACTTCAAAAACTCGTGTTAACGATGAACACGAGGAATTAAACAGGATAATATTTGTGAAAATAAAATAAATAAAAATAAAAATACTCGTGCTAATTGTTACGACTGAATGGATGACAATTTGTTTTTTATTTGGATAATACTATAACAGCGCGCGTCTTACAGCTTTTCTCCTATCTCTTTGTGTATATGCCACAGGGTTGTATACCCAACACGATCCCGTTATGTTAACAGGCTATGCTTAGCGTCTGTCCAAACAACGCTGCGGTGTGGCTTTATTGAAACAGCGTGTCAAAGCTAAAAAGGAATTAACCTTGTTAACGTTTCCTAAACGCTTGTAAGACTTGTAACCTTTTGAACAAGCTCTATAAATGTGACAACTGCGGTCGTGTAAGGCCCTTGTCAGCTCAAGAAAATGTACAAACAGACCAGAAAATAATGTTATGAAACCTGGCTTATTGTCCAATTTACCCCCCCCCCCCTCCCCCCTACACACACCTAATATCCACACATCCCCCCTCTCTCTCTCTCACACCGCGTCTTGTATATCTCCTCCGAAACTTCTTTACGTGACTACGTATCTATATCTTCCTTTCCACTCATTTCACAAGCACTCTCATTACCACATTCGTCCACTCGTTCCTTCGTTCGTTCATTGCTAGCAATCAATTTTTTCTCAAAAGACAATAACAATTACAGTACATAACGAAAACTCCAAAGAGAGCTACCAGAAAATGACTTAAATATATTTTGAGTTGCTTGACGATTTGATGGTCACTTTCAAGCTTCATGTTTATCCCCGCCCCTTTCAAACCTCGTCACGTAGACATACACACTGACATCGGCACCCACACCTCTCCACCCACCCCACACCCGCCGCACTCGCTAATGAGCTGACATTCCTAAACATCTGCTTTGGCGTTCAGGGTTTCTAATTCCAGACTTTGATACCGATACTTCTTTCGTAATCCTTTAAGTAAAATAGTGCACCCGGAATGTATGCCGGCCTCGAAGGCATATTAGTGCGCATACCGTACCTATAACGATATATATCATCATTATCTTGTTTAGTACACAATACAGCACTTGACATGTGTCTATCTATACAATTCATATGCACTGATTTCCATCTATACATTTAATATTCGTTGGGCTCAGTTGATTAACACAGGAAAGTACGGTCCGCTTATGTCAAAAGTTAAAACTCTGAACAAATATGTATCAGCAAGAGAGTTTAAACCTCATAAAATAATTTTCAAGGAAACAAATCTGAAAACATATTACCAAGATATTTATTTTCAAAGCGAATCTTAATATGTTTCTTTTTGAAAGGCATATGTCTCTTTCTGATGCTGAGTGACATTCACATCGCTACTTCACATGACACATGTCAGGAATGTTGACTGCAAATTGATTTAAGCCACTAGGTATCAAATTATACTTTCGTTGCCATTCTCTCTCTATTCCTTTAAAGCCCCCCCCCCCCTCCTCCACTCACTCTCTCTCTCTCTCTCTCTCTCCCTCTTTCTCTTTATTACTTCCTCTACATCTGCTGTGAGTGTGTCTATCTCTCTCTCCTCATATCTTCCAATCTCCCACTGCCTCTTTCAAACTGCCCACATCCACCCATATTTTCTCTGCCTTTGCCTCTGTCTGTCTCTAACACACCGTCTTGTCCAACGTCGTATAACATGGCAAGGGTGGTACTCTGGCAAAAACTTATTAAGTCCAAAACAGTCTTAGGCTAAGTCAGTTTGCATTCTGAAAAAGGATTTGATTCGAAAACATCACCATTCTGCCATTAGGCCACTCATACTCATGAAGTGTAAGGGATCTAAGTCGAACCTACGTAAAAGTTTGTTTTTGTTTCCAGAATACCACCATGTAGGCAGGTAGCGGATAGAGGTATCTGTACTTTGAAGAACTAATGTCTGATCATGATGGTGTGAAAAGGGAGAAGATGGGGGTTGACTTACGTAGATGAGACCGGAGTAGTAGCGCTGCCTGAGGTTCTCCAGTACGCTGGCTTCGTTGAGGTAAGTCATCCCAGCCATGTCCTCGATCTTGTCGAACTTGGGAGGGTTCATCTGCTGGAGGTCGTCCTTCTTCTGGGTGACTTGCTGTAAGGGGTGTAAAGAAGGGAACCAGGGTTAAAGACGATTCTCGAAAGAGGGTGTATACTTCACCCCTTCCTTCACTCTCTTTAGGGTGTCGTGTCGTAAAGGGGGTGAAACAGGGGACTATACTGTAGAGTTAAAGATGATTCTCGAAAGAGGGTGTATAATTTCACCCATCCCTTTACTTTCTTTAGGGTGTTATGCTGTAGAGGGGGTAGAGCAGGGAACCACAATTTAAAACAATGACTCCTTGACAGACATGAAAGAGTTGCGCAATTTTACCCTTCCTTCAATTTTCTTTAGGGTGTCGTACTGTAAGATAGTTGGGAGGATCCACGAAAGAAGGTGCACAGTTTCGTCTTTACTTTACTTTATGTCATGGAGACTCGTACTGTTAATTTCAGGGGGAAGGGTAATAGAGCTAAGAAGATTCATAAAAGAAAGTGGATAATTTCATATCCCTTCCTCACTGTCTCATTAAGGTAATTTTAAAACATTTGAAACAGATCTGTATACATCGGTGTAAAGGGAGAAGTTTTACCCCTGTACCGTGATCAATGAGGAACCTATTATTAAGAATAGGAACGACCCTAGAATAATCATCAACAAAGGTGCCATCGTTGTAATACTTTTTTCAGAAATTTTTTTTATTGGAAACATCCAATCCACTGAATGAAATACTGTTTACCTATATTACTGAGAATAGTTATTAAACAGTATAATATCAAAAATGATTAGCTCCCATTCTTTTTCAATTAGGTCAAAGAAAATACAATGTATAATGAGGAATCTAATTGATTGGTAATTTTTGATTGAAAAGGCGGCTTAGGTAACGGCATACACGAATAGTACATTCACCCCAATCATGCCATTCACGCACCATTTCTGCTATATGAAACGGAAAGAAGCATACACTCACAAGACAGGTTGATTTGTACGTAATTGAATATATAGAAGAAACACTTAAAGCTGACCATTGATATGTGCAAAATATACATGATTTTCAGTGACATGGCACATTACTAATTTTAATTTACATCAGTCATTCTCCCTTATGTCTTCACATTACCGAAAGCCGTTCATTTCTATTGTCATTAAAACGTTCCTGACATTCTTAAAAAAATGTCCAGCCAACGAGCCAAGCTTCCTTATGCCTTCTTCCACTCTCACAATTCCTATCATTATAATATTGTCATACTATTGCATGATTACATTTTATTTTTCGAAGCCTTGGTTCTAGGCTATTGGGTAGTTTCAATCCAAACTACCTCATTCAAAGGACGGGTCTGCCTACAATAGACTAATGATGCTACATACATTGTCCGGTTCGAGAATGAACGAGTAACTATTCTTGTCCCAAATCCTGAGAGCCATCGTATCATTTAGGCTTTAAAGTAAAATTTGACATTTCAACTGTATTAGTTTGATTTGTATCTTTAACCCGTCCAAAACCGGAGAACTCCATGTCAATGCCACGTACGTTGCATTGTTGTCCCTCAGTATCTACACTTGGAATTTGCTTTGATTTCTTCCCTGGATTACTGGTGACTTCCATGTCAATGCCACGTACGTTGCATTGTTGTCCCTCAGTATTTACACTTGGAATTTGCTTTGATTTCTTCCCTGGATTACTGGTGACTTCCGTGGCTGAATGCTATCGCTTCTTAATCTTAAGCCCCCGTATTGACACTCTGATCGTGTTGCGAGCAAAGGGCGCACCTACTTGAGACCAAGTCACACCTTTGATTATCATGATTACATTAAGAATGATGGCACTACATCTCCGTAAATGGACTTATTTGTATAACTCCTCCAAAAACCTTGCTAAGTCAAATCAACGATTCTGCTATGAATCTGTACTCCACACGTTGATTCGCCGTTATTTTTCAGCATGTTGTCAATGACTTTACTATGTGTCTCTACCATGTTACCATAGAAACATACAAAGGAAGTTATGATTTCACCTGGGCCCTGTCTTATAAAGAGTTGCAACTGATTACAACTTGATTCGTGATTGATATCGATCGTAACCCTTTCAATCATAGATCACGGGAATAGGGGATTGGACTTGCAATCGATTCAGACCTATCACATCTATTCATAAGTTGGGTCCCAGATTTGATCTCAATTTAGCCCTGCCTTATGAAATAACTCGATCAATTGCAACTTGAATTGCAAATTCTTTAAAATGTTTCTCATTCTTAACACCTTTTAACCAGAGAACATTTAATAGCATCAGATCTCATTCAAACTGATGTCGTTATATCTTAAATGAAGTTTTCTCAACATCTATCCTAAATGTTGAAACTGTTACTACGTGCTGATACCTTCTAACCTAACCAGATTATATTTTCCCCCCTCATCTGATCTGATTTGGGCCCTGTTGCATAAAACCTACCACTGATGGTAACTTTGCTACCAATTGCAATTTATATGGAAACCTTAAATTTCATTGGCTGTCGAGCGATGTTAACATCGTTGTTTACCAATGATGGCATAGTTTTTATGCAACGGGGCCCTGCTGATCCCCTGTCATCTCACCTTGCCGGTAGAGGTCTTGACGGTGACCTCCTCACCCTTGGTGCTGATGATCTCGCCCTTGACGAAGCCATGCTTCTCGTCGGCGACCCAGCACATCTTCTTGCCATCGAAAGCCTGAGCCTGGGACTCCAGCTGCGACTTGCGGTCCACCGACAAGAATTGATCCGATTCGTCAGCCATGATGCTGTCTGGTGCTGCTGCTCACGTAGCTGCGTAGAGAGAAGGAAGGGATCCTACAATGAGGAAACAAAAGGAAAAGGGCATTTAGTGGGGTGACAATAAATGATTCCTCAATCAGATTTTCTCTCGACAAGGATTGCTCGGATTCGTCAACAAATTTATTTGTTTGTATATATGTAAACCACGTTTGTGTTATATGTCAAAGCAGCGCCCCCTGGTAGAACAGTGTTCAACCACTGAAGGGGCTACCCTGGGTAAATAATACCAATGAAATAAAATAAGAATGATGGTGTCTGCTGCTGCTGAGGAAGGGATCCTACAATGAGAAAAAGTGGGAGGAGAGAGAAGGGTGAAAACGCACAAGGTTATTGATGATATTCCTACATCCCTCGAAAGAATTGCTCCAATTCGTCTGCAAATTTGCCTTCTGCTGCTGCTCAAGTTGCTGCTTAAGGGGAGGAAGGGATTATACAATAAAAAAAGGGGGGGGGGGGGGTGAGGAGAGAGCTGGGTTTAGAGGGATGGCAACGAACAAGAGGAAGGATTTTCCTACATCTCTGGACCAGAATTGCTCCGACTCGTCAAACCATTTTGTTTTATGCTGCTGCTGACTTAGCTGCTTAAAAATGAGAAAGTGTTCTAAAAAATGAGAAAAAGTGAAGTGAAGAAAGTTTACTTTCAATGGGGGTGACAACGAAAATGGGCAAAATTAATCCTACATTTGGAAAATAACTGATCCGATTCAAAGGGCATATGCCATTCCCGTAATGTATGCACAGTATAAACGCTTAAAAAATATGTTACTAATGGTAACCCAAAGCTTGTCTGAGGTTTGTCAGATGAGGAGAAAGGTAGTGAATAAAATAATGTGGTCGAGGAAATGAGAAGGAAACAACGATGTAGGATCGGAAAGACAGAACAGGGAGATGCACATCAGTACAGAGAGAGCAAGTAAGAAAGAGAGAAAGTGCGAGAGAGAAAAATAAGAGAGACAGGGAGAAAGATAGAAGAAGGGAGACATAGAGAGAGAGAGAGAGAGAGAGAGAGAGAGATAGACAGAGAGAGAGAGATAAAGACAGAGAGACAGAGACAGAGGAAGACAAAGAGGAGGAAATTGAGAGGGTACAAAAAACAGATAAAGATACATGGAAGGTCAAATGAAGAGATGGGAGAGAAAGGAGAGAAAAGGTGGACGAGAAGAATAAACGAGAGGAGAGAAAGAGAAAAATCATTAAAAGGAGAAAGGAGAGAGAGTACATTTTTCATCTCTATTTTTGTTTGGTGGGAAGCCAACTAATCCATATGGTCTCAGTAAACATAATATTTATTATGAATTTAATAATTCGTGTCGCCATGAGCATAGTGTCATATCAATTACCTACCACAAATTAAAACACGAAAATTGAGCTAAGTTCCAATCATCCAATAACTTAGTTCAACTTATCATCATTATGATGTGAAGTAACAGTTTTAAAATAAATTATCAAAGGAAAACATCAGTTGTTGCCATGGTATTGTTCCTATCATTAGTTCACACGTCCTTGGATTGTCCTACAAAGCATGCATCTTTTAAATATAGTATGTCCAAATGTATCCCAGAAGTAGTATTTAACCATCTGACTAACACTGAATCATGAATTCATTGTTCTTGGTAATTGATATCAGGGTTTCAAGGGCCCATACGCATGATAGAAATATTGCACTTGATTTAGATACCTAATATAAAGTTCTCACATATTTTACCTTTCAACCAACTTATTACTTATTGCTTAAGTAGGACCACATACAACCATAAAGTTACTGAATGATTAAACGTTTGAATGTAATGGGATAATGATAGTTTATGGTTTTCTTGTATAAAACCAATGAAAAAATGAAAATTGAAAAAATACACGGCATCAAATCTTGCCTTCCGAATCAATCAAAAATTAAAAATATTTGTATAATTTCATAAATTACATAGTATATTCAACATCCCTGCTACTATTATTCGTATTCAATTTGGTCAATCAAACCTGTTCCAAACAGCTTTGCAGCTGATATATCATATAGTAATATATTGTAAGTAGTAGTTCAAATGTGCCCAACAGAAGCCCGGAAAGTAGCCCAAACAGTATTATTATTAGTAGCCACACTGGTAGTGTTTACACCTTTACCAAGTATAGAATGACAAATTAACTATAGTCACAATCCATTTATCGCAGAGTGAGGACTACAGTGAAATTTAATGAGATGATTTGGATAACAAACATGAATAACTTCCTCCTCCCTTCATTTTGAAAAAAAACAAGATTAAATATTGTGCAGCAGGTAAACATTGCGTACAAGATTTACTTCTCGTATTGCATTTAAGTTACACCATTGTCACAGCCGATCAATTGCAATCTTACAATTACAACCAACTCGTAATTTATCTTTTAGTAGCTTCAAAGAGCTTCCCTTTTCTCTCATCCGTCTTTTTTTTTCATTCTAACTTTCTCTCCATTACTTTGTTCGCGAATTGGCGATGTGTTCCATAGATTCCAATGACATTAGTCCAATTCAAATAGTAATCAACAATAATTGTTCGATAAAAAAAAACTCAAATACATGCCCGTCAAAAAGTCAATTAAATTTATAGCCCTTGATATAATTGAAAGATCATATAGAAGGTCCACGGCGAGTAAAAATACTATCTCCACCATAATGCTTTGATGACCGTACCTGATTGATATACTTGAAGCTTATTGGCCGATGTAAGAGCCACAGGGTGTGACGTCACGCTAATCAGTGGAACGATACCAGTACGATCAGAGAAAGTTCTGGAAGAGGAGGTGCCAGCATGGCTATATCATTATGTATATGCACCCGATCATTAATGATCCAAAATGGCGTTTCCTGTCTGCGTCTACAACTGACAACATCACTTGATTGTACATCTCTCTTAATTGACTAACATCAATCTGGTCATTTTCTGTCCTAGCTGAAGCACCATTCATCTCTGTGACAAATGCAGTGGATAGCGATGGATTTTACGTGATCGATTTGACTGCCAAATTGTAGACATTACTAGATAATGTCCGCAGAGCCATTGAACCAATTGAACACATATAAGGTATCACGATAGTGCAAAGGTCACGTCGAGACTTGCAAATATTTTTACCATGGTGGGTTTAAGTACAATACGTTCAATGAATGAAATCAGTATTCATTACTGCCTGCGAAATCACGACAAATCATGGTATCAGAAAAATGGCCTACAGTTTATGCTGCTAAACTCATGAGGACAGAAAAGAAATACTGGTAAAAATAGCTTTGACATGTAAGAGAGAGAGAGAAGGGGGGGGGGGGCGTTTTGCCTAATACTTTTTAACGGACAGAACGTATATTTAAAAATGAATTGTGAGTACACTTCATCATTGAACACAATGCATTTGAGCGATGTACTTTACAATAAAAAGAATACAAAGCCAGTGATAAACTAGCCAGAGATAAACTAAAGGCGATATAGTCTATACTGTAATTAACTGGAAATAGAATACATGATTTTGGTTTGTATTGATACCACAATTATCTTTGGAAACTTCTCGTGCACACACTCGCTCACAACATTTCAGCAAAGTTCACACATAAAATGAACTAATATTTCTTCAGAGACTAAGCACTGTGTAATGACGATGACACACGAACTACATCCACTGCACTCACGTAGCCAGCCAATAGATTCCTTACAGACTTGATTAAATTTCCAGGTTGGAACGATGAAACTTTCGGCACGAAAAGATCGACAGACCGGTGTTGGCTCTCGCGCGGTTTAATGCTGGAGTAAGAAGACGAGAGAAACACATAATCTTATACCCAAGGGTGTGTGATGCTGCATTTATTTTCCTCGTCCCGTGGCAAGCACTAATCACGCTCGAACTGCCGCACTGATCCAAACAATCAACTGAGTTATCCCTGTAAATAGCGCTTGTCCAGCAAATCCGTAAAACAAATCATATGCCCGGAAGACGCGACAGGCATTCGGCGATGCAAAATATGATTACCTTGGCTGGAAATTAGAACAAAAGGGTGAGTTGTTGCTGTTGCGCGTCCAGAATTATGAACCTAATATGTAGAAGAATGCATGGATGGAGAATCGTGAGAAGATCAAAGGAAAAACGGAGGTTCAAGAAGACGAGAAGTTTTACTTACCTAAGGAAGAGGAGTCGGAGAGAGACTGAAGCCAGTCCGTACAGATTGCCAGCTAAAGCAATCTGTGACATGAAGGCGACCGGCGTGCATACACCCATTCAAGTACCTCGGTCGACGAGCCGGCTCGTCGCTGATTGGCTGACGCAGCGGGTACTCCCAGCTACATTACTTTCGACCAATGACGTCAAAATCTGATGGCGGTATTACCATATAATTTGCATAAGACAATGGGATCGGTTAGCGCGTGACGTCAGGGGTCCCGGCAACGGGTATGCGAATGGTATGCGAGGAATTTCAGTGGAAGAATTTTCGTAGAACGAGGGTTGGGGAGGACTATATAGTACAGTGTAGGCCGAGCTAGATACTGTGCATTTTGGCAATGCATCAGTTGTATGCTACAAAATATTCACCCCTAAATCGCTAGCAGGGCTAATATTGATGTGTACCAATGGGTCAGGATTGTCTACAGAGGTTTTTCGGTGGTAACGAGATATTTGGCGAGGCTGAGGTTCAATAAACCCCGCACACAAATTAAACTCTGCTCGGGAGGAATTACGCGTAGAGTAATATAGATATTCACAGTAAAGGCATAATGTGAAACACACAGTTTTGTGAAAAGACTACGCCGTGACCGATACATGCGCTTAACCCGCCACCCACCACTCATTGTACATGCACGTCTAGATACGTGGGGTGCAGTACAGCGAGGTCGAAGGACTTAAACTCGCTCGGAGACTAATTACACAGCGAGTGTACATTCCAAATATAGTCAACGGCACGCCGTAGATAGAGAGCGGCCGTTCGCAGCGGTATGTGAAATTTCTACCGCACAGAGATAGCTGCGCCCGGTATCGGAGACCGAGTCTAGGGCGGGCTTGGCGATTCGCTGTAGGCAACTTGGCAGGCCCAGCTAGCGCCATGCCCTGCAGATAGGCAGAGTTCACCCCCCATAAATGGAGACAGTCCATCCATGTATGTGATTAAGATTGCTCATCCTAGCCGTTATTTGCGTTTAAGTTTACACGGTGCTTTTAACGTACACTGATTGTAAGGCCTAATCATAACAAGAACATACGCTTCGTGATATTGGACTGTGTGTTAAAGACCTACTCTGCATATTAGGGCTCCCAGTTCAAGTTAGAACGATTATCAGCAAAATTAGATTACCACATCAGCACTTTATCACTCTTTTGCCAGATGTTTTCCATATTAGAACTCAGCACGTACTGGTATTTCGAAAACTGAGCTGAATTCATATTATACTTGGAAATAGGTTGCTTTGATTTGAATAAATGAAAACATTTACCCGACCTATTTCTGAGTTTAATGAAATAATATGGAGCATGGTAAAATCAACATGTTATATTAATAATGTATTCTAGTTGCTACCTAGAATTATATGAAAACCACATCAAAAGTGATCGATATATTCATTGATATAATGGCCAGTACTTAACTGTTTTATATTTAATATAGACAATTACATGAAATTACCTATTGTACCGTTATGAATCTACAACTAACATACGACATAATAAATATATGTAGAAATTGTCTTATTAAAGATTCTTTCTCCGAAACGTAGAAGGTCAAATAGGAAGGAAAGAAGTTCAAATAAAAGATAATGTGGATTCCACTCCATGATAGTAGTGTAAAAGGTGACACTTTATTTTTGTATAGTAATTTTGAAATATGTAAAAAATATCTACATCTTTTCTGATTACTCTTACTTTTAAATGTCATTTCACAACGCTTATTTTAAACGACACATCTGTATACGTAAGACCTTAAGATTCTAATGGATTTAGTGAACCCATTTTCAATTCACTCCGATCATTGTAAACGACACATCTGTATACTTAAGATCTTAAGATTTTAATGGATTGGTCAACCTATATTGAAGTGACAATAGCACAACTCGGTGTTCTATTACACGACTTTTGTCCTAATGAATACAGCGCAATAATTAAATTTTGTGCACGCGATCTGGGGCTGTATTTCATAAACAAGATAGGCATGCTTAAGTAAAAAAAAAATCTAAGCAATTTGTCTTAATTTCTGTCTAGGATAATTTTCATAGTTCTGCGTTACACGATGTGGTTTAACTTATTCTCTTTGAGGTTTCTGCGATTATTGGTGACAAGAAATACACATACATTGTATATCAAGAGTTAAAGGTAATGAAAGGTAAAGGTGAAAGATGATTCAGGGATGCGATCGGCATGCATGGAAGAACTGTTACGCCGTGGTCAAGGTTCTGTTCCCGTTTGATTCCACGACTGTACATAGCGGCTATATCATTTATTAGCCGTTTCATTGTTCTTGTGCCAGATTAAATAACTTGTCTATCATGTCTATGGGATTTGTGTATATTACTAGTGCTAAAATATTCACCCATGCAATTCAAAGAGTTAAAGTGACTATTAAACGTGATTTGGACATGTGATAATGGGTACCAATATCTTTCATATTGTACTGCACATTACATGTAACTCTTCATGTCCCATTTAGGCATTTTTGCACTAGCATTTTAATTAAATTTCCATCGGGCAGTACCGAACCTGAGAGGATAAGAATTAAACTGCATAGAAGACAAAATGAAAAGAGACAAAGCCTCGTTAACACATCGTTTCAAACTAAATGCATGATTACTAGTTAGTGTCATGTTCCCATTGAGGTCGTTCCTCTGAGTCTAGGACACCGCAGTGGTGTCAATATCCACCTCTATAATACTATGTCAAGCGTATGATAGAGGCCGGGGGGGGGGGGGGGGGTGGGGGAGGGGGGGGGGTGCAAGACAGACCATCTTGGATGACGTTATAAAAGGAAGTGCGAGGTGAAACGATGTTATACTGCGGCCTAGGCTGACTTGCAGTGAGGAGGAACGTACATTTAGTAATGCTAGATCTTCGCGACGAGAGGACTGCATGCATTATGTTATATATGATGCTACTTCGTGTTACGTTTTGATTTGGATTGGATCTCATGTACATTCGGCATTTTCTATTCTAAAAACGTTAGAACTAGACTTTCATTTATCATCTTTACCTGGTATGATTTAGACAAGCTGGAAAAAAATCACATGTAAGCAATTAGTCTCCTTCAGCCAGACATGATTTTATTGTAAATTTTAGATAAGAAATGTCAAACAGCCTTGATAACAGGCTAGTTTTACCGCGCCAGGAACTCTTTGATTGGTTTAAGGTTTGAAATGTCACTGGAGGCATGAGTTGTATGACTGACGGACCGCGACCTGGTTATCTTACAGCGAGGATGTTCGGTCCACCAATAATGATGGAAAGATTATCTTACTATCTCACCGCCACCACCACCACCACTACCACCACCACCACCACCACCACCACCACCACCACCACCACAACAACAACAACAACAACTACACACAACCCGCCCCTCCTGTCTCTCTCTCTCTTCCTTCTCCCCTTCTCTCTCCTTCTCTTTCTTTCTTTCTTTCTCTCTCTCTCTCTCTCTCTCTCTCTCTCCCTCCCCCTCTCTCTCTCTCCTCTCTCTCTCTCTCTCTCTCTCTCTCTCTCTCTCTCTCCCCCTCTCTCTCTCTCATTCCCTCTCGCTCTCTATTTGTTTGCCTTTCTCTCTATTTTGTCTCTCTCACTCTCTCTCTCTCCCTCTCAATCTCTCTCTCTCTCTCTCTCTCTCTCTCTCTCTCTCTCTCCCTCCCCTTTCTCCCTACCTTACTCTCTTCCTCCCTCTCCCAATTATGTTCTACTGACGTTATTATGTTGATGACTTCGTGGTCCCGTTCTCTCTAACATGCCATGTAAAGCGCTTTGTTTTTATTTGTTAATTTTTGTTAAACTTATTTAAAATCAAGATAATTGGACAAAAATAATGATATTTTAAAAGTATCAACGAGGAGCATGTTAGATTGCACAATACTTACAGATTTAGAAAATGGTGCGGGAAAAAAAGGATGTTATTTTAATCAAACCAGATACATATTCATGATACATGTAGATTAAATTAGATAGTGAGAACGAAAACGTCTTTAAATCGTGGTTTCCAGCTCACAATAATGTCATCATAGATATGCCATTCGTGCTTGGTCGAACCTTGAACAACATTCCAGGCGTTCACAAAATATTGTCTAGCAAACTCTTCTCTTGTCGCATTCAAGACACCACTAGTCTCGCTTCCAAGCTAATTTTATTCTAAATGCATCGTCTTAAAGTCATATTCGAGTCTCATTCTAAGACTATTAATGCCTTCTATTCCATCTTCCACCGGTCGGGCTAAATTTCCATTAGTCTACCTCATATAGACCCGTTTGCAATCTGTACTATTCACATGATTGTAGAGTCTTTGATGATGACTGCCCGAAAGCCCGAAAACAAGGCTAGATACACTGTCTTGGAGACAGTGGCATGGTAGGAAGCGAAAGCCACATCCCGTTACCTTGGTGACCGCATCCATGTTGAGGAGCAGGAATCCGCGGTATTCTGATTTGTGCGGTTCACCCAACGTGCTGTGACCATGGTAAGCCGAGATTGAGGCAAACACTGTCACATCCATGCAATGTAAACGTGAAAGGTCTTTAAAGGAAATGATTGTGTTCTTTTTATATGGCTAAGAACGTTGTATTCATTTAAAATATTCGACTCACTTCGAGTAAAAAAGGGGAAAGGAAAGGGCGAAAAGAGTAGACATGGATTTGTTTATCTTATTTCATTACACTTTCACAAAATTATGTTTAGCTTTAGTTTTCGGTGTTAAAACCGGAAATAAGATGTAATGGGAAGAGAAGGAGAGGGTGGTGATCATCATGCACTATAAAGTAATGACACTGTGATGGCAGTTGCTAGTGGATGGACATGTGTGTTACACAATCGTCATTGTGATGTTCTGAATTAGTTATCTGGTAAGCACAAAGTTTTAGATCAAAATGTGTCCAAAAGTTAAAATCTTATTAAAAAATTAATCATTTTTAAAAATTTTCCAAAAAATAAACATCTAATACAAGTGCACTTCAATGTGGGAGTTCAAACAAAGTACCTACTGATATGTAGTTTACAAGCTCTAAGTCATACTCACACATGTAAGGCCAGGCTTAAGAAGGGGTTATACACGTGCCACAGCATTTTCAATGGCAGGAAATTCAAGCTAACTCGGAAGAAAATCAAACTTTTCAGAAATATAAACCAACCATGAAATAGGTGTAAGGACCTTTCAATGGATGATATATCAACGTTTTGGAAGTATTGTTTAGTTATATTCTTGGCATAAATGAATTTAGTGTTCTATTACACGAGTTTTGTGCTAGTGAATAAAGCGGAAAGATTAAATTCTGTGCACGAGATCCGATCCATTCCCGCTGTGTGTGTGTGGTTATTTTGTATGTAGACCTGTGTGTGTGGGTGGTGTGTTTCATGTGTATGTGTGTTTGTGCGTGAGCGTGTGTATGTGTGTGTGGCTCATATGTTCCTCATTCTGACGGAGAAGTTCAATGACAGACAGACACACAAACTCACACATATACCGGTTATTCTTCTCCGACGTGTTTATTTTAGTTGTTTGTAATTTCATCGACATTTTCAGTGCCATAGCAACTATACTACCTCATTACTCGCGAAAAATAAACTTAAAACTTGAAAGTGTATGTGAATCGTCGTATAGACTGGAGGTTGAAACTTTCTTCTTAACCATGCAGGTTAATGATTTGATTTGATAAATTATGTTTCTGATAGTAATATGGTATTAATATTCCAAAAATAACGTAAAGATAAAAATACAAAATAATCTTTACTACCGGTGACTGCTGGATATATCTCAAAATACCACTGTAGCTGTAGCTGTGAGCACACATTAATTACCGTGAGAGATATGTTACAAATAGGCAATTAAAAGTATGTGCACATCTCGACATGCCGAGCAGACTGTATCAGGTTACAGTGCTCGGTTCAGTGTGAGTCTTGGAGGGACGAGTTGGCGTGGCTCCAAAGAGAAAATATTCATAGACTTATAACGAAATGGGATAGATAACGATGACATTTGAGAATCGGGTATGAGGATGCAACATTTTCTTTAATGTACATTCTGGAAGATCACGTGACGGTGGGAAAAGATGAAAAAGTAGGGGCTGTGAACAATCATCTCATTCCACTCTGTCGGATACATATAATGTTCCTGGAGTTATTACAGCTGAGAATGCAAGTAGAATGTGCTCAGCCAATAGCATAGTCTAAACCTCCTCTTTGGAGGGCTAACTCACTATAAATGATATAGGCGTATTAAAATTTTTGTTTCGCCATCATTTAGGCAACAACTCCCACCCTTCTCCATTTATCCCCAACAAATTAATCAGGAAAATGATAATATACAAAGTTGATTGGGCAAATTAAGTTCGCTCCCGCTCATTCCAAAATAAGGAATCCGTACCCTGATATAGAATGTTAAGTTATAAAAGAGGTATTGAGGCATTTGGGAAATAGATTCAAACTGATATAGGATGCTATGGACAGGATCGTTGTGACTAGGAATAAAAAAATGCAGCTATTCAGACTGGATTAACTTAACCGCGAGTTTAGAAATGGTCAAATTCTAATCACTTTTGACCTTCATAGCAGTTGACATTGCCTCAGCTTAAGACAGATCTCCACATTCCAAGTGAATAACTGCCATGTGCTCCTCCAAACATTACTGACGATGATCTCTGAAATGCGTGCTTTCATATCACGTGTTTACAACGTCACTTCCCGCCTGAAAGACCTCTCTATCGGGCCGTCTGTCTTCGGGTGCAGCGTAAATTTTCGGATCCCCAATGTATATTTTCCCGCCAAATGGCATAGTGCTGGTATGCGTCACTATCAAAGCGCGATATTACGAAGCAGAAAGACCACGAAAGGTCAAGACTGATGAGGTATAGGCCTACTGCAGACATGTCAAATCTGTGGACGCTATTGTGTTAATTGGCGTAAATCAGGATAGAGCTCGAGAATAAAAACATCAATTACATTGAAAATTGGATTATCTCAATGGGAATGACCAGAAACACTAAAACGGATGATTCTTCTCAAAACTAAATGTGCTTTTATAGCCCAATGGCATCAATTTTATTGAACAATAATGAATGTGAAAGAAAAATAACCGGCAGAGTTACACTGATGATACACACAAGTTTAAACTTACATGGAGGAGAGAAGCGGAGGGGGAGGGAGAAGGAGCAGGGGGTGGGGGAGAGCGAGGGGGAAGAGGAAGGGGAAGGGGAAGGGGGAAGGAGAGAGAGAGAGAGAGAGAGATAGGAGAGAGAGAGAGAGAGAGAGAAAGAGAGAGAGGGGGAGTAAAGGAGGGAAAGAGGGGGGGAGGTTATCAAGGTGTCCACACACAAAAAATATCTATAAGATGATTTGGTTTGTGTGTGGACGCTGGGGGGGGGGGGGGGGGGGGGGACTAAGGGAGGCGGGGGACGGAGATAGTGCAGTAGTGGTATTACGACCAGCCCCACATGACCCCGTTGACATTCCAGCTTGTTGATAATTCCCCAGACGAGTGACTTTTTACGTCGAAAAAAAAAATATTTGGCGCGTGCCTCGCGCACGACTCACGGTCAGACAGGATCATTTTCTCGTCAAATTTGACCCTTTGTGGTTTGACCTCGGCAAGAAAAGTGTCAGATGCGATTAGGCGAGGCTTAGTTCCAAGACTGATTTTCAGCCCTCATTTGGGTAGCTGGTCTGTGGAGCACCACACCCTCCTGCTCCCCCGGACAACCCTGTTGTTTGTATCAAAGACTACTTTACTACTACTACTACTACTTGGTGATTTCAAAAGAGACGTTGCTGCCGTGGATGATACTATGTATCTAATAGTATTTGCCATCACCGCTTCAACAAATCTACCCCTCATTATTTAGTACGAACATTAGGAAGTTAGTTAACATAAAGATTTACTGCTCTCATTCAGTCAGTTCTTCTTTAACGAGAAGAAGGCTTGATTAAAAACAAGTAAATTAATCATAGCATCACCTTAATAGCACATAAAAGCAGGCTTGATTATAATGTCAATGTCAATCGATGAAAACAAACATGCCACCTTTCCTTTCAGACCTAGTCAATTTCGGGAGATTATTCTTATCATGAAACAAGGAAAAGACGATGATAAAACTCTACACTGATTTAATTATTTCAAAGGAATAGTCCACCCTGTAATCAAGTTCGCTTTAATAAAAGCAGAGATTTGAAAGAAACATATAAGACTGGGTTTGATGAAAAGCCGTCAAAGGATAAGAAAGTTATGATCTTTTAAAGTTTTTGATTTTGTCACGTTACGTGCAAGGTGCTCTCCCCTGTGTTGTGCACATTTTGTTTTATTTTAAATTTCCATTTTCTCAAAAGGATATGCATATGTGCATTCGAAATATCATTAGAAACACTTTTTACACACATACATCTGTGAAATAATAGAGTCCTTCATCAGAAAAAGAGCAATTTATGGAATCATACAGCACACACCATGGGAGAGCACCTCGCACGTGACGTCACAAAAGTGAAATTTCAAGAGATCATAAATTTTGTTATCCTTTTAACAAATTGTTGTCAATTTTTACCTATGTTTCTTTCATATGTCTGCTTTTATTGAAACCGACTTAATTTCAGGGTCGACTGCCCTCTTAAATATCAATTTCCACAATCTGAGCTTCACGGTACACCATGACGTGCGTATTTGTTCGAAGTAGCTCTCCAAAAAAGAGAGAGTTTTTTCGAAGTAGACCTATTCATGTTTAAGGTGTAATAAGCCTATATGCATTTGTAAAAAGTGTAGTATAAATATTGCTGAGCGATATCCCCTACCAAAATATTTATGGATCTTCTCATAAATTATCATCTTTAAAGTAATGAGGTATTTTATATGTAAACCAATTCAGTGAACGTGCCTTATTTTAGCTGATGGCTGCGATTTTGAACGCAAAATTATAATTTTTTCTCTAGTCCGATGCCGGGGTTATCATGATAAATGTTAAATCTAAGTTTATGTTGATTGAATGGATCTAGGCCTAGCGACTTAAGTCACGAGCTTTGTATAAACAAACACGAACTTCTTAAGTCTGAGAGATGTTAATGAGATAAGGACAAACAGACATCCCCAGGAGCCATATTAACCGGCACTCCCACCATGCCCATGCGCGTGCATTTGTGCTTGACTACAAAAGTGACGTGTTTTGTATTTGTCGTGACCAAAACATTGGAGTTGTTGTTAAAGCCCCCGTCACCTTTGTTCGGAATCAACAGGAATCAAGCAAAACCAGCCAGAATGATTTTTTTTTTCAAAATTCGAGCCACATTCGGGAGGGAATTTCGAATTGAGCTAAATATGCAAAAATGCTGTTCGAATACTTAGAATGTCCTTCGGACGCATCTCGAAAGATTCTTGCACATTCCGGGTTTATTGGCTCTCGAATGCAGCTCGATTGTAGTTGGAACACAGCAGGAATATTTAGAATGCAGTTAGAATGCAGTCAGAATATTTGGAATGCAGTCAGAGTGCTGTAGGACTGCACTTCGAATGCCGTTCGATATTTTTCCAGTTCGAATGCACCTCGAAAGTTTTGAGCATGAACAAAACATTCGGGCCGGACACAAGAATGGACCCGAATATTCAGAATGCACTTCGAATATCCAGGGATGTGCCAAGAATTTTCACTCCGACGGCATTTCGGCTTATTCCGCCTCTAGTGTGACTAGGGTATAACCAACTGACAAATTGTGAAGCAATGCGGGTTGGCAGTGCCGTCACGGGCTTTTTCAAGGGGAAGGCGGGGGGGGGGGGGGTCCTTTGGGGGGGGGGGGAGACACAACTTTTAAAGTTCATTTTCAGTCTAGATTATGCTGATGATGGACTACTGACATGGCATGAGGGACTTTCTCGAACAGGGACCACTACCACAATTTTATGTCATCAGCTGTTAATTCCCAATAGTCTGATCCAGCACAGCTCACTGGATACAAGTCGATGAACATGCATGGAACTCATTTCACTACATCCCTTGCTACAGCATCAACAAAATACAACAACAACAGCAACAACAAAAGCTATTCCTTCTGTTGTCCCTGCAAACATCATAATTTCAGCGTTCTCTAGATGATCAGGATCAGCATGCATTCTCTTGCGATATTCGCATTTATGCTGGCATTTGTGATTGAAGAGGATTTTGTTTTGTTGATGTGTCAAAGGGTGCAGGAAGGTGCTACTGACAATGCATTTTTATCATAGTGACACAGAACTGCTTACCTTAAAAGGTTTACTAAATTATAAAACATAAGTTCCCACTAATCTATGTGAAATTATCCACTAAAAACGATTTTCACATTCGTTTGCCGCAATGAAGTCTCATTTTGACGAAAATTTGAAAAAAAAAAACCGCGCGCCTCCAGTGACGTATGAGAAGTCAAAATTCCATAGATTGTACGGAAGTCAACAATAGACCATTTTCGTAATGTATTCACAACTTTCCCCTAACTGCGTGATGCGTTATTGCATTCACTAGATCTTGTCATTCAGATTCAATTGATGGAATGCACTTTTAATCTATTAGTTGTTGCTACTCAGACAAACCTCGGACAAGCTTTGGGGTTCCCATTGGTAACGTATTGTTTGAATGGTGTGAATAAAATATTTTATTTACGCCGTTGGTATTCATGGCATTATGACTTCTCATACACTAGAGGCGTGCGTTTTTCAAACTTTCGTTAATATGAGACTATATTGCGGCAAACGAATGTGAAATTCGTTTTTAGTGGATAATTTTACATAGATTAGTAGAAACGTATTCTTCTAATTCAGTAACCCTTTAAGAAAAGTAGTCAATATGTTCGTGATGGTAGGTTTTTGTGATGTCATAATGTGTATCAGGGTCAGTACAACATATCATTTCATCATTTCAAGGTTATATGTTTAACAAAATGAAGTTATGTACTTCCTTTCTCTATTATTGTTTGCTATCACATGCTTTCGCGTACGGTGTTTGTCATTTGAGACACAATTTTTACATACGCTTCTCTACTAATTAGGAATTAAGAATTGAAACTATAGTTACCTTCCATTCCCTGGTTTTTGTTTTTCATTGTTATGCTTTCAACAATCGGCAAACTGAAATTGACACGTCATAAAGTCAAAGAATGTCACTCTTTTTACAGACAGGTTTTTTGACATTTCATTGATTACTTTTCCTGTAATAATCCTTAAAAATATTCAATGAGATTTTCACTTTTGGACAGATTTGGATCTAACCATTTGTGTATATCAGATGATTTTATGTACATAAATGCATGCATCTGTAAGATACACAGGGTTGTCACCTCCTGACGACACAACAGCACAAAATCATCCCAATTTAGCTTCATGAAGCTGCTTTAAGGGATTACTGCATAAGTATCAAGTATTTATTCAGAACACAACAATGCCTATTGTGCATCACACATGCCAACCCGCAACTTCTTTTCTGCCAGAAGCACCATGTATTATTAATCACACTGTGATGGCAGTTGCTAGTGAATTACATGGTGTGATACACATTCTCCATTGTGCATGTGTATTGGGTGTGTGGTGGTTTGTTTCGCAAGCATGCCAAGTGGAAATACTGAATTGGTAGAGTGAGAGAGAGAGAGAGAGAGAGAGAGAGGGGAGGGGGGGGGGGGTATGGCGAGAGGGGTGAGCTTGTGCATGGGACGAGTGAGAGATGTACAGTTTCATGGCAAGTGGGAGCATGCATGGTCATGGTGGTGGAAACAACACTGCATTGTTATGTCACACCAAGGATGCATCCCATATCCTTTACACGCATGTGCGTATGATAGAGATTCAACCGTAAAAGAAGATGTTCGAATGACAAAATTGTATAGTTCTTCCCATACACTGAAGTACTGGTAAACTTTAACATGTCTACAGAAAGCAGACTCTAGCTGTCAGTAATTCTTTAATGGAGATTATGATGGTTGATTGCTATCTGATGTACTAGGTGTTAAAAAAACTGTTTACGTTTGAATAATAACACAGATCAAATTACCATTCGAATCTAGCCGAAATCGACACATCATAAAGGCAAATTATGTAAACTTTTTTGAAGCAGGTTTTGTGAAATTTCATCAATTATCATTTCTGCAATTATGCTTGAAATATTTAATGACATTTTCAAGTTGATAAATTAAAGGTCCCCTGACATCAAAATATATATGAAAATATGAAAATATATTTCATATATTTACAAAAAAATCATTTTTTCTCACCATTGCTAAGCCCCGCCTCCAAAAATTTCCCACCATCTCAAGATTCCCAACGTGACATCATCAACGGTAGAAATGAGCAGTACAATAGACATGATTTAGCTATTGCGATGACTACCTCCACCTGCTCACAAGAGCATCACATTGCTTCACACAATACCATCTAACAACCTTTCATATGGGAATAATCGTTTGCTATGTCAAAAATTTGCCAGCTATGCCAACGAAGAAGCAATAAGTTTGCATTGTGTATCAAACACGTGATGCTATTATAAACAATTGCAGGTGTTCATTGCAATGAATGGTTATGTGCATAACTTTGTCTATTGTTCAGTTTATTTCTACATTTGATGATGTCACGATGGGAATCTTGAGCTGGAGGATTTTTTTGGAGGCAGGGCTTAGCAGTGCTGAGAAAAAATGTAGAAAAATTAGTTTAAAATATATGACATATATTTCCATTGCACAGTAAGTGATTTTTTTTTCAATATACATACTATTATAAACCAGCAGAAGTCGACATATATTTTGATGTCAGGAGACTTTTAAGACCCCGAAACATATAGGACTATCTCCCGTCATAGATGACTCTATCAACTGCTCTGGAGAAATCTTCTTTTAAACTGCGTTTCTAGAGGAAAATCAACGAACCCGAGTATAAATGATCGTATAGGAAAGGAGGCTGAGCACCATGGACATGATGGAACTACAGTAAGTTAAATTTATATGGAGTAATCATGGATTTAAGCTTGGTCTAACTTCATTCCAACATACAAGTTCTCTAGCTGATGTCCCACGTACTGTTTTTTATGTCACTGACGTCAATGAACTTGGTGTTCTTACCATGAGAACAAGTCTGCCTGATTAAATTCTTACAACAATCAGTGATTTTCATTGTGTTGGCATCAACTGAACTGAGAACAACGACCAGACATCTCCCATTGTCATTGCAACAACGTGGATTATCATCACAATGACCAGTACCAGCTCATCCCTCACTACCAGACAATCGGCTGCAGTTGCCTGTCAGGCGATGAAGGACTTGCTGAACAATGATGAGTTTGCTGGCAGACTGGAAGCCATTGTTGGCAAAGCTGTTGAGAGAAAACTTGGTGAAATACTCATCAACATTGAGACCATTCAGGGTGAAATGTTCGACCTCCAAAGGGCCCTGGAAAAGAAGGACAAAGAGGTCAAACACCTGGAGGACACCGTTGTGCATCAACAGAATACAATCAGTAGAATGGAAGGTGCACTAAACAACATTGAACAGTACTCTCGGCGTACCAGTATCCGCATCTTCGGCCTGCAAGAGAAAAAGGGAGAAAGCACTGATACCCTAGCAGCCGACATCATTACACAGAAGCTCGGTGTAACACTAGATCCTGCGCGGGACATCGACCGTTCTCACAGAACTGGAAGACCACTTGACCCTCGTGAGCTCTCAGCATCGGGCACCTCAACTGATCCACGATCAACCAACCGACCGCGACCACGCCCAATTATTGTGAAGTTGACCACCTATAAGAAGAAAAGAGAGATCATAACCAACAGAAAGAAATTGAAAGGCTCAGGAATAGTTATCGTTGAGGACCTGACAATAGAGAACCAGAAACTATTGGCCGCAACGCGAAAAACCACCGGTGTAACAGCCGCATGGTCATCTGATGGACGGGTGATTGCTCTTGTCAATGCAACTGGTGGCAAGAACATCACAAAACTGATTACAAAAGAAAGCGACCTCAAGAACATTTAAGAACAATATATATGAATCTGGTCCTAAGTACAGTCTTATCTTTTACATGTTACATATTGTTTGATATGAAAAATCAAGCAAATCCTGATTTTACTCCTTGTTTTAACTCCTTGATTGATTTATTTGTTGTATGATGCACATATTTTCATATTCACGAAATTTGTATTCTCTGTGTTTTGTCTGTGTTTGTAAAATGACAAAGACTATTAGTAATGCTATTAATGCTAATGTAAGAACTATTACTACGTACAGTGTTACAATTACCACGTTTTCAATCCTCTAGAAGATCTTGATCCTGACTTGCATGTTTTTAATTCCTCCTCATCGTGTCCATGTCTCTTACCCTCAGAATTCAATTATCAAGCTCCACTCGACTCAAATTTTAGTATGATTCACTTTAATGCCAGAAGCTTACAAAAAAACTTTGAAAATATATCACAATTTCTCTCAATGTTACACCATTCTTTTGATTTTATTGCTATCTCAGAAACATGGATAAATGCTACCCCGTTAATCCCCTTCTGCCAAGACGGTTATACAATGTTACATGCTGATAGATCCCATGGACGAGGGGGTGGTGTTGCTCTATTTGTAAAATCTGGTATTGCTTTTAACGTAAGAGAGGATATTGTTTATAGTTCTGATAATGATATTGATTGTGAATGCCTATTTATTGACTTTGTAGATTAGTTTCAGAAGAAAAATACAGTCAGTGTAATCTACCGGAAACCTGGCTCAAATATGACACATTTCCTTGATTTTTATAATGATATCGTACGTAAACTAAATAATGAACATCGAAACAATTATTTAACTGGTGATTTTAATATTGATCTGTTTAAAACTGAAAGTAATGTAAATGAATTTCTCAGTATTAATTCTTTATTCGGTATATTACCCGTTATACGTACTGCAACTCGTATAACTCGTATAAACAGTGCCACATTGATAGACAATATTTTCACCAATGTTATTGATTCAAATGCTCATTGCGGTACTTTTTGCACTGACATTACTGATCATTTACCAATATTTATCATTTTGAAAGGTCATAATTTGTCATGTAAGGATTCAAATGAACATTTTCTGCGTAAATTTTCACAAGATCAAATACAAAATTTCCAAAATGATCTTATTAAAGAAGACTGGTCTTATGTTTATAATTATCATAAATCCGAAGAAGCCTATAACTTATTTATTCACCGGCTTACTATTTTATTTGAAAGACATTTTCCTTTTGTCAAGGAAAAATGTAAGAAGCGTATCCGTAAGCCCTGAATTAATAAATTCATTCTAAGTTCAATAAATAGGAAAAATAATTTGTATAAAAAGTTTATTAATAAAAAGAATGCAGCAAATGAGCGAAAGTATAAGAAACAAAGAAACAAAGTTAATAATATGCTAAAGCATGCTAAGGAAAGGTATTTTTGTAAAAAGTTGAATCAATTTAAGAATGATGCCAAGAAAAGTTGGACTGTAATTAACTCACTATTAAATAAGCCCAAACATTCTCTACCAGAATATTTCATATGTGATGATAAACGTATTGATGATGGGCAATGTATAGCTACTGAATTTAATTCATATTTTGTGAATTGTTGTAAGGATGCCGTTGAAATGCTTTCAGCGTCTAATCATGCTTCTATGTTTAATCAATATCTTAATGATCATTTTCCTGACTGTATGTTCTTCAATCCCATATCTGTGCATGAACTATTGCAAGTAACTAAGACATTGAAAAATAGTAATGCATGTGGATTTGATAATTTGAGTAGTAATTTGTTAAAAAAGGTAATACATCATATCGTTGATCCCTTAGTTCATATTTTTAATATTTCTTTGAAAACGGGCATTGTACCAGATAAATTAAAAATTGCTAAAATTACTTCCTGTAATTGAGGAAAGAACCTTTATCTTGTAACTCAACCGCAGCAGCATGTGAAGTAGAATCGGTTTTTCCTGAAGCCATACGGAGAATTTTATAATCGACTTTATTCTTTCTGTTTAAAAAAGGATATTCTCATTGATTCTCCGTATGGCTTCAGGAAAAACCATTCTACTTCACATGCTCTCGTTGAGTTACAAGATAAAGTTCTTTCCTCAATTAACAGTAATAAGTTTGCTATAGGGATATTTATGGATCTGTCCAAGGTTTTTGATATCGTTGATCATAAAATATTATTATCAAAGCTACAATATTATGGTATTAGAGGTGTGCCCTTACAATGGTTTCATAGTTATCTCAATAATATAGTCCAATATGTAATGTACAAGAATGTAATGTGTCTTGTATTACTCATGGTGTACCTCAAGGGTCAATCCTCGGTCCCTTGCTATTTTTGTTATATATGAATGACATTAAGAAAGCTTCCAACAAATTTGAATACATTATGTATGCAGATGACACTACTTTGATTTATACGCAACCAAATACTGTTGATTTAGAAAATAATGTTAATGATGAGTTAGACAAGATTTCACTGTGGTTTAAATCAAATAGATTAATGCTAAATCTTAGTAAAACAATTATATCACCTTTCACATTAAGACATGTAATTTAGTAAGTATACTATGTGGCCTTACTCTCAAAATTAATAATATTCCTTTGTCTAAAGTCGACTCTGTAAATTTTCTTGGTGTACTAGTAAATAGTAATATGCATTGGGATACACACATCGACTATATAATAAGTAAAGTTTCTAAATGCATTGGCATACTCTATAGACTAAAAGAAGTACTTCCTTCATCTGCCTTTATACTATTATATAATGCGTTCATGATGTCACATTTGAATTACTGTATTATTGTATGGGGGAATAGTAATCATACTAGATTGGATAAATTGTTCAAATTGCAAAAGAAAGCTCTCCGGATATGCTTAGGTTGTCATTATACTGCTCATTCTGCTCCATTATTTATGAAAGTGAATACACTTTATATATTTGACTTATATTTTTATTCCATTGCTCTGTTAGGATTCGATTATTTTTACAATATACTTCCACGAAATATATCAGGAATGTTCATTTTGAATAATGATGTCCATAATTATGATACTCGTGGCCGTAACTCATTTCATCTTTTGCCAGTAAAAACAAATATTTTCTTGAAATCGGTAAGAAACAACTTTCCGGTTATTTGGAATTCGATCCCTCCCGAAATATCTTCATGCAAGTCATTAACCTTATTTAAAACAAATCTAAAGCAGCATCTTATATCTAAATATCACTGACGCAAACCTATATATTCATTCTGTGTTATGCAAGCAATCTCGTATTCAAATTCATATTCTGTCAATTTGTCATTTTACATGTTTTTTGTTTTTCTTATTGTTGTTTCTTCTTGTGTGTGTATAGGTAAAAACTGGTAACAATGTTCTGGGAACTGCGCCTCCACAAGGCCATTTGGCTTTATTTGTAGTTTCCTATTTTCATTTTGACTTATACCGTGTATACCTTGAATTATAATTTGTATATATATGTATTGTTTTTAATTGAAATGAAAATGAATAAATGAAACGAAACGAAACGAAACAAATATGTGTGTATCAGATAATCAATTCAGAACACATCAATGACCATTATGTATCACACCTGCCAATTCATCAGCAACCAGCCATCACAGTGTCATTGATAATGCATGATGCTTCTGGCAGAAAAGTGGTTGTGGGCGCTAAGGTGTGGTGCACGATGGTCATTGTTCTGAATGAATTATCTGACACACACAAATAGAGTACAGAGGTCGCGTCTTCATAGGGGCATGTTGTCATGACAATCACTTTACCGGTTCGACATTGCTTAGCAGGCAAGTGTCCGGCACTCCCATTTCAAGTTTTTGCTGTGATCACCGCTCCTCAGTTTGCTCTGAATGAGCTTTAATAACTAGCGGAAATTTTAAGAATTTGATCCCGGGATTTGATCAATTTTTGGATAACGCATAAGACCATTAGTGGCTTAAATTCCACCGCAGGAACATCACTGAAATGCCGGAACACAAGCAACATCAACAGAAACTGCAGCTTGTACGAATTCATGTTTGATTTGTGAGGCATCGGGATGCAAATACTTAGTCTAGGTTCTAGCCGCATTTTAATCAGCCCGAATTCGTGTACACATCGCTCGACGGAACTCAGCGTAACGATATCGAGTGGTCGCGCTATATTATAAATCGAAAATTGCCAGCCCAGAGGCGATTTTTTTTTTTACCGTACCACTAACGCGTCAGGTTTGCCAATTTATTCTAATTTTGCGTCTTGAACGAAGACGAAAGTACCCGAGCCTCATAGCCAGCTCAATTCGAATATCGCCACGAGAGCACGCTCGTGTCGCGACTGCTGTGACTTTTTACATATATATTTCAATCTGATCATGCTGACGAACTAATGATTATTTATCTTGTTTCTAACGGTACATGTACATGCATCTATTGTATATATATTGTGCATAATATTACCATTATACATTCAATACACATTTTACAAACGCTCAGTCAAAATGGAAATTTTAACCACCATCTTAAAAAGTACAATACTGTGTATTACTCTTGAAGTGTAATGTCTTTTAGCTCAATTCATTGTTCTCGAGAGAAAGGTTTGTTATATATCATGACTTTACGCTTCTTTGAATATCTTACCTGATATTTCTCAGGTTTTTTTTTATATATCATGTACAGCTCGTAATTCCGAACGTTACGCGACAAATGTTAGGATTAACGAACCCTTTTTCGTTTTCGGACAAACGAGCATCGAGGTATAGGCAATTTACGTGTTTCGGAATTACAAACCTTCGGAATATCGAACTGTAACCCTTTATCGATGCATCCCACACATGTGATACCAATGTGTTCCTTGGACCATGTCTGTACTGCATTCATTAAACAGGTGAAGTGGGTGTGTCTTTAGAGTAAGCCTTTTTCTTTTTATAGAAGAAATGTTATTTGTTTTCTTCTTTTTTTTCTCTCTCTCTCTTTTTTTTTAACATATCATCACTCATTTTGTAAGTGTATATTCAAACTGAATCTGGTGCTGTATAAGCTATTCTTTTAACCGTGTGATGGATGAGATGTTTTTAAGAAGAAATTGTAGAAAGAAATGCATCAATATGTTGACATCCATCATCACAAAGCATCTGTTTATTTAATGTGTTGTGTATATTCTGTTAATGTCAAGTACTAAATGTGTGTACACTGGGTTTGCTGGTCTGAGGCATACCCATTTGGAGAAGGACAAGATCCTTTTTAAAATGGCAGTACCTACTCAATGTCTTTGTGTATATTATTGTTCAGAAGCGTTGTTGTTGCATATTGTTATCTGATAGAGCATAATATTTTAGAATAATTAGTATCACATCTGTAGTATAACCTCGTTAATGAAGGATATCATTTTTATTGCAAAAAAAATCACACATGTATCCAATCTTTTGTATTGTGCTGAAATACAAGTATTTTTTCATATATATCTATATATCTATATCATATATCTATCAGGCTTCAAAGTCACACTAGTTAAAGCATTAATTGTGAACTTTGCATACAGACATTTTTATGAAAAAGTAAGTCAGTAGAGTGCACGCACGTTTATTGCTTATGAAGATATCTGGATTGTTAAGTCTAAGAGAATTGGGGTATTCATTTGCAAGAAATTTGAAGCCTACCCCCTCCCCCTGAACAGAAAATTAAATCATATAGCAAAATCAGGTTTTACACAATGGCCACATATTTTGCTTATATTCATAACAAACGGTGTATTTTTTAATTCGTGTGTAATTCAGTCAGGCATATTTCTTAGACCTTGACCTTTCATGTTTTACACTTTCAAGGGACACAATATTTATTCACGTCTGATAGTTTAAAACAAACTACATTCTGTATCAATCAGTGTTTTGATGATTCATGTTAAACGTATATAAATAGTGATTAGTCACATTGTTACCCATAAGGAGATATTTGTGAATGGTCTCATGCAAAGATTTCAATAAAATCTGAACTTGAAATATTAAATGATAATGGTGATTCCTGGCATTTTTAATTTGATGTCAGAATTAGGCTTACATAACATGGACATCCTCTGTGCACAGTCTGTATACTAAAGCAAATAATGGTAACCAAGAAGTAAGTTCTGCAGTACTAGCAATGTGATGCTTTATATATGGCAAAGTTGTCTCTTCAAATTGATTTAAAGTTAAACATAACCATTTAAGATGAATGTTTTTCAAAACTTCTCTTTTTGCCAATTTCAATATAAAAAAAATTACATCACATGAACTGTACTATTGGCGTAAACGAGAAGGTATCCCCTTGTTCCCCATTTTTCTTTCTCAATTAAACGATTGCAGACTATCAGTCGTTTTGTCATTAATCTCTTACTCAATATTCTCCAGGCAAAAAAAAAAATCTTCACTTCTCCATATGGGCCGCTGTTTTCTGTGCCTCATTTGAAAATTACACAGACTTCATGTAAATGGCGGTTTAATCTATTGTGCTCAGAATTATCAAATTAACTTCTTACTGAAATTTATTTACTGATATTAATTTCTAATTGAATTAAACAATTGCTGACTTTCAGTCCCTTCCCCTTTGAGCTCTTACTCGAAAATCTACTCCAGGCAAATATATAGTTTGTTTACTTCTCCATTCGGGCTGCTGATGTCTTTTTTTTGCCTCATCATAAAATACATGGACTTCAAATGGGAAATATGTTACTATTTGACCGTGATCAATTATTAGTCAGATTTGGACTTGTGTGTTAATTAATTCAGAGCACAACAACCCCCCAATTTGCACCACACATGTGAGCCCACGTGGTATTTCTGCCAGAAGCATCATTTATTATTATTATTTACACTTTGTTGTCAGTTCCAGGATGATGTTGCATATAGGTTTTCAATTATTGTAACTTAAATGTAGTGGTAGCTACCAAGAAAACATATCCCCAACATGGCCCAAATCTCTGATATCGTCCAAACTTTCTATTCGTAAGCATCTGAAGTTTTGCATATGCATCTAAACAAAAGCATAAGATTTATCGTCTCGCAAGCGTGACGATCTTGCCACCACTCTGTAAAAAAAAAGACATATTTTCAGTCCTTCATATCTATTTTCCAAAACCATAAGGACTATCAACTTCAGCCCTTCTCCTACGACAGGGTTGTGCTTTACTCATCCTTTTGCAATTACATGCACCACTTTTGATCATTAGATGATAGTGCTTCTCTTTCCCCGTTTTTTTTTTCAATTTTATTTTTGCTTTTATGATTTTTTTCTTTACATACATGTATATTTGACATTTCTTTCTTGACATTTGACATTTCTTCTTTGAATGAATCATAAAAATGAATATTCCCGCAGCAGCATCTACCTGTCACAGTTGGTAGATTGGATGCTCCATCTATCCATTGATTGATTCTATCCACCTTCGTTGTGGTCTGCCCTTCCTTCGCTTGCCTACCCGGTACGGTATGGTGGCCAGCTGTATGTACCGTATAGGGAGGGAGAAAGTAAGTGGAATATGTAGTGGGAGAGGAAGCAAGAGAGATATACTGAACTCCAAAAGTTTAGGAACACCTGCATTCAGTGTATAATTGGTAGGCTTTATTGATATTCAGGCTCATAGCATAGTTCAAGTTTTGTTTTAAAGTGAATAGTATGTTAGAATGCACATTTTATCCTTGATTCAAACAAAATTATACTCTATTAAATGGCTACCTACCACTCAATATGGCATTTTCTCAAAATGCTAACCTTTTTATTACATTCGTGTAATCTAGATATCCAGAGCTTTTCACCATTATACAGGGTTAAATGCGTAACTTCATTATTTTTTCCTTTTCCTACTTAGAAGTCAAATACACAAATAAAATTAAGCAATACTTAGTGTTTCACTTGTATGGAAACCTCTTTTCTTTTAATTCAAAAACACAAATGACAAGAATGGGTATTGAAATCTGTAGACTGGGGCGGCCAATCCATGATTGCCAGGACTTGTTTCACTTCCTTTTTCTTCAAATAGTCTTTGCATATTCTTTGAATAGTCTTGACGTGTGCTTTGGGTCATTGTCCTACTGGAAAACGAACCCTCCTCCAATCAGGCGTTTCCCTGAAGTGAAGGCCTTCCGCTTTAGGATTGAATGATAGCCTTCCTGGCTGAGGATACCCTCTTCTCTGTAGATATAAGAAAGAAACAAGAAAGATTGGATGATATCAGAGATCGGGGCCATGTTGCAGATAGATTTTCTTGGTAGCTACCATTGATGGTAAGGTAGAATAATTTAAAACCTATATGCAACATGCTCCAAGAAAGTGTAGAAAATCAATGGACAAAAAAAAAACGGGCAGAAAAGTAATAAGAAGAGGAATATGGAATAATGAAAAACGGAACAACAAAGATGATAAGGCTCTGGTTGATTGTTGTCATCAGAGATAGAAGGAAAACAACAATTAAAGTCAACATTTCAACGACAAAAAAAATGAAAGGTTAAGCGATGGTTGCCAGGAGTTCAGGTGTCGTGACTTCGGGCTCATCACCCTTACCGACTACCATAAGTTCCCTTCTGGTATGGCGACCGGCCCATCGCATGTCCCTTCCTACCTCCTAAAAACTGTAGCCTATAAAAACTATAGACTCTAACTCTTTAGGGGAGGAACAAGGGTGATCCCAATGCCTTTGCCGGGCCATCCGACAATCCTTGAACCTTGGTTTTGCAACCTTGGAGTTAGCGGGTTTCGAACCCGTGCTCGCTAGCACGAGTGTGAGGTAGTCCCGGCGCTTACCCTACCACTAGGCTATAAGACGTCGGTGGTTTTGCTTGGTGATTTTAGCGTATAGATTATTAGTTTCAAATCAACGAGAAAAAAACCAAAAGAGCATCTCGGTCAGGAATCGAACTCACGACCTTCAGGTTATCAGTCTGACGCTCTACCAAATGAGCCAACAGACCGCTTGCTGATGTTGGTACTTTTTCAAAGAGTATTAAACATACTTGCAGATTGTCGACAAGTTTCTATGTATCACTGAGGTAATTCTCTTTTTTGATATAAAGAAATGTGCAATTTATGAAAAAAAAAATCACATGGGGGAGGGGGGATTTGTTGCCCAGATGTATCCTGAAAGTGACCCGAGAGGCTCTAAATCTGATACAATCTTGTAGTAACATGAACTATGATATGACATCTTATATGCTGTGAGATAATTGGCCATTGAAATGTTACTACTTTTCCATGGCGCACGCTTTTCTCTCCGTCTCTCTCTCTCCCAACCTCCTCTATCTCTCCACCTCTCTCTCTTTCCCTCCTCCTCTCTTTCTCTCTCTCTACCCCCCCCCCCCTTTCTCTAAGGCCATCTTCGTTGTTCTTTTCTCTACCGACGCAAGCATTCTTTCATATAGAGTACCGAAGTGGTGTCGTTATATGAACATCTTGTCAAGGCAAATTGGCTCTAAACAAACTCACTCCACTGAGAGGTTTACCTGTCCGATATTGTATATCGGGCTAGTGTCCGGCATTCTCAATTGCATTCCCCGTTGTAATCACCGCTGCTTGTTCTGCCCGTATTGTTTAGAGCCATTTGTCTTGACAATAATGCTCAAATGGCGTCACTCTTCGGTACTCTATTCAGATAAGCAGACGTAGACGGTTGCTTATTTTCCCCACAAATATATTTTTTATTCTTGAATGCATCAACATTTTCAAATTCATGACATATATCAATACGGTAATGATGAAACTGATCCATGTATAATCATGTAAATGCTCATTGTTTTGATGAAGGAAACACTCAAATATCTATATTGTGGATGCAGAGAATTGTCCTAGTCAAAACTCAATTCAAACAGTGATGCATCACTTTGGCAATTGTCGACAAAAATTATCCTGAATATAAAAAATATCATGTTGTTTTCTTACATATTATTTGCTGGCTGAGCCTCCCCCCCCCCCCCCCCTCCCCACAATAAAATCAGAGTAAGTAAAATAAATTATTACAATAATTAAGATTGAAAATGAGAATGAGATATTACGTGGGATATGTGACAAACATACATTCTATTTCAAGAACTAAAAATTAAAAACACACAACTGTTCTTTTATAATGCTGTCTTTATTAAACGCTTAGAAATATAACTTAAGTTCTTATTTATTCATTCTTTTAAAAGATTAAGTACATTTATACTAGGATCCCTTATGCCATGGTCCCAACCGACCGTTTTTCTATGTGGAGTTGGCAGCTTGCTTGCCAACTTCTACGATCCCTCCCTGCGTCGTCCTTGCGTCCGACGCAAGGAGTTTCAGCGAAACCAGACGCAGATCACAAGCAGAGAGAATCATATATTTATATGTGAGGGAACATCTCGGGGAAAATCAAGAAAAACCGAACTGTACACTTTACAATGCAAAGAAGCTAAGCCACTTGAATCCCCAATTAGATACTTTACACACGCCAACACTGATTCTGATAACATAGTTTGTTCAAACATTGCTTTCCTCAATTAAATACAACCACAATTATTCTGCTTCTTATAGAGAATGAATTCCATGTCGTGCTCTTGCATCAATACTGTGCACTTCACATGCTATTACTTGCAACACAGGCGTGTGTGTGACGGGGATATGTGTCGAAGAATGATCCATGCCGCCGGTCTCTTACACTAATACATCATGGAACGACTTTCCCTTATATGTGCAGTATTGAGAATTCAACATGCTTCACATAATCCTTTAATCCTAATACTCACGGGGGTGCATTATTCCCCCACCCCCCGTCATTTTAATGTCGGTACTTCCGAACACCTCAATATTTCGAAACGAACATGATTTTTTTTTTCTGATCCTTTCCGTACATTTTGATACAAAATTCATGACGATCGGACCTACCGTGCCGATATCAGATTACGTTTACCAAACACATGTCAATGAAATTTCGTGTTTTTTTTCTATATGACTGAGCACAATCATATGGACAAAATCATGCAGGAGATTTCCCATTTCATGTAAATACTTTTCTAATAGGTAGTGTAAATAATTACCACACACACAAACCCACATACACCCACATTCACACACACTTACACCGAAATCGTAAAATGCGCTTGACAAAACCCAATGAATTACATGAGACATAATTACCACAACCTATCCTTTTTTCAGGAATTGATGAAGGATTTTTGAAAGACATTTGTGCCAGAAATTGGTATTCCTGAGGGTTTATCTCGTGATTTCTTGCATAAATGAGCATACATTATTGAATTTAAAAAATAAAGGCACTTTCGTAAATGTAGCTATACAACTTGTAGAGTACATAATTCTTGACCCTTATAAAAAAAAAATGAGGGAATCGGGCGGCCCATGGCCATAATCCCCCCCCCCCCCACCCTAACATGCTTTGAAATTCCCCGCTAGTATGAGGGTTAAGAGAGATATTGTCTTTCTTTGTTCAAAAGTATTCATGCATGCAATTCAACTTTTCGTGAAATAATTCAACGATCATGATTTGCCTTGTGGTCTGTCCAAGCTATCTTGAAAGTTAATTTGACTGCTTGATATACTATCTCTCTCTCTCTCTCTGGGTGCTTTGTCGTGTGGCGTAGGCGATCATGGATTGCCACACAGTTCTCTGTACTGAGCTCTTTGTATCAATTGCATATCATGGTAAACCAGTCAGCCAGGATGCTTATCAACTTAATAATCCTTCTTCCCATGCCCCATACCCCTGGTTCTTTTAAATCAATCCAAACTCTTTCAAGTCAACTTTACACAGTATACGATGTACAAAATCTCAACCTTCAGATTCTTGGCTCACATATCAGTTTCATAATATACATACATGATAATGAAACATTCTTCTTTGTGTGACATAACACATACAGCTATGACTTGAGTCATATGTCACAAGTTAGGTAAATACTCGTTCTAGGCATATCTGAATATGATCCGCTATTTGTCTGTACTGTCTATAATGTCTATATTGACTGTCCAATGGGTAGATACAAAATACCTTTTGTTCCCCTGCATCAGTTATAAACCAATGCTCAATACGCCAAAAGAGATGCAGTCCGCTAGTTCAATAATGATGTGCGAGTTTTGGCATGTAAACAATTAAGATTGGCGGTTATTTTTGACCAGTCAATCCTAACGCTCGCAGCTTAATCAAGAAAGAGATATGTCGCTGATATTTATATAGGACATGTGTGGAGTTACCCCAGTGTTCCTCTGTGGGAAAGTCCACCCTTCAATGACCCCTCCTTAAGGAGAGATGTAGCGTTGATTAGTTGAGCTACCTCTGCACGTTCTCTTCAAATCGTTCCAAAGCCCATCCGTTGATTCATCGTGACCTTTATTTTAGGGAAGAGTTAGAGTTGATTTGTTGCGCTAGATCAGCGGGCTCTCTCTCTCCCTTACCATTTTGTCAAGTTTCGCAAAAGTCCATCCTATAAAAGCATCTCTGGTAGGAGAGATTTCTTGTTCATTTGTCAAGCTGGCTGCGCGGATTAATTATCTCCCTCACTCATCCTTCGTTAAAGGGCATATACTGTACTGGGAAGACAAAAAAGCCGTCAAAAGGTGATCATGAGCAATCTTCTTGCCAATGGTCTTAATTTCATGCATTGTCCATTTTAGAAACTTGCTGAAAGTTATTTGCCCTCAAATGATCCACATTTTCAGTTATTAGTGATTAAATTACAAATCCTCAAAATGTTCTGGCCGAACAATTTCAGGATTTGTGATTTAATCTCTAATTACTCAGCATGTGGATCATTTGAGGGCAAATAACTTTCAGCAAGTTTCTAAAATGGACAATGCATGAAATTAAGACCACTGGCAAGAAGATTGCTCATGATCACCTTTTGACGGCTTTTTTGTCTTCCCAGTACAGTATATGTCCTTTAAGTCGTGCCAAAGTCCATCATACAGTCTATAGTGACCATTCCTTTAGGAAGATTTAGCCTTGTGTTCATTTGTTGAGCTCTGCGAGTTCTCGACAATCTCCCTCACTCATTCTACTTTAATTCGGCCTGCTTTGGCGCTTCCTACAGTAGCGTCCCCGCCGATGACGGAATTCTTATGGAATTCTCGCTTTTCTTCATACATTAATGAATCATTATGAATTATGATTCCACAAGATGTAAATTACTGCTGAGTTTCTCTAACTGGAACGTGCGGCAGCGCTGCAGTGTCAGCCTGCCCTTAAAGCCGTAGATGCTCTCCTCGTCACTGTGCTTCGCAAAGTGGGGAGCTCTGCAACACTTGACGTCAAGGTCGCTCTCCACATGCTTGCGCCACTGCTCGACCAACTCGTCGTTTTCCTTGGCCGTGGCGATCGGGTCATCTCGAGAGAAGAGGTTCAGGGCGGGCGCCTGGACCGGGCGGCCAGTAGATATCTCATTCACCTGAAGGACAATGCAGAACAATAGGACCGTTAATAATTCTGCTTTGTTGCTTTGGAAATTCTTATGGAATTCTCGCTTTCCTTCATACATTAATGAATCATTATGAACTATGATTCCCCAAGATGTAAATTACTGCTGAGTTTATGCCTTGTAAAATGTTAGAAATATGTGGCTTGTTTGAGACCGAGTCTCGCGAGACTAGACGGGTCTCCGAGAAGTCATCGTGATTTCGAATGTGTTTGATTTTTTTTAAGTCTCCTGTAAGTCTCTGTAACTTATCTATGCTGTCCTTGCGACATCTCCACCAATGGGACCGACCTTTAACTCTTACATTACCATTCCCTCAAAACCACATTGGCTTACTACACATCTTCACGCCAATGCTCACCGGAGAGTTCACCCTTCAAGCTCACCTTGACGATGCTATCCATGGTGTACTTGTTGGTCAGCCAATAGTAGGTCTCTGCAACCCTCTTGATGACAAACTGCGTAAATGAGTTGTTGGCGGCCTGCGAGTAGATACCCTCGTAGCTATCCCTGGAGAGAATACAACTGGACAGGATCTGATCAACGCACCGATGCATTGGCCTAACGGCTACTCCGCTCCGCAGACGCGCACTTCTCCCTCTTATGCATCCATCAGGTCGAGCATCTCGGCGTACACGTGGCTACTGAATGAGAAGGCATGGACCAGGAGAGGCCGTGTGTCGCCGTCCGTGACATCATCCAGGATCTCCCGCGCGATCTCCTTGGCATTGGCGGGCCAGGCGATGTCGATGAGTCGCGTCTTGACCACCAGTACATCGAATCTTGAAGAACTAAAAAAAATATACAACATTGAAACATGTATTATATCAACATATGACTTAATATAGGAAAATATAAATAGTGACTGATCGGCAAAAGCGACGATTAATAAAAAGGGGCACAACATGAGTGTTGCAGAGATGTAAGTATAAACAATGATTGATTGATTGATTGATTGATTGATTGATTGATTGATTGATAAGAAATTAACGACACTACTAACACTTGAGTGTCATATAAGTGTCGAACAGTTCATCTAAAAAGATAATACAATTCAAGTTTCCCTAATGTCATTTACAGAATTTGAGCAGGATTGTAAATCAGAAATAAATAAATATGTTAACTACTTCCTAGGGATAACTTCCCTACTCTTTATGAAAAGAGAAGCAGGTTGTTTAACGTGCCAATGGTGTGACTCTCCTTTACACGGGACCGACAGTTTAAAGTCTCCTCCGAAAGACTAGGCAATTGGAATAAGATACCTTGCCCAAGGGTATACCTGTTGTGATGGGGATACGATCAGTTTTCCACTTCAAATCTAGTGTAAAGATTGATCTTCTTTAGAAAGTTTGTAACACATAATCGCGAAATATCTCTAAATTATGTCTTGAGGTCAGGACAATCAAAAAGTTAATACGAATATTTGCAAGTTCAACACATTCAAGGAGAATGTGTTTAATTGTTAGTGTATAATTACATGATATGCATTGAGGTAGATTTTCTACTGCAAATAAGTATGCATGAGTCAAATGAGAATGCCCAATACGAGCACGGGTCAAGTCTAAACAATGCAGAGAAAGGTTTACCCGTAAAAGCCTCAGTGATAAATTGGGTACACTTGTGTAAAAAGAGCATGTAGATAAATAAAATAATTACACCGGGGAGCTAAAGCTGTTAACTTATCTTATTCTATGTTGCGCCAGGTAAAGAGTATTTAGAGAGGAGGAATGATGTTTGTCACATTGTGGGGTTCTTTAAAAATAAAATAAATAAAGAATAAAAATCAGAAAGAATGCATGAAATAATCAGACTATAATGAAACGCAATATCATACACAAAACAATTGAATTGAACAGTGAAATGTTGCCTCAATACAATAATCTTTAAATAGAAATGATGATGGATAAACAATCAAATATTTTCCGATTGACTCTGTGTACTAGTCATATATATTTAAAAAGTAATATATTAAATTATGGGTTTACATCAAGCTATCTTCGGTACAGATATCAAAACCTGGATATGGCCGGTTGATAATGTTCAGCGCAGTGTGCAGCGTCAATACAAACCGGTTGCCTTGACGACGCGATCGCGATAACGTTGATTTTTGAAGCGCGAGTTCATCAAAAGACCCGATGTCGAGGTTAAACGGTAGGACGTCAATGCCCGAGCTGAGGTGGTTGTAGTTGCGATCCTCGATGCTCGGCGACGTCGATGAGGGAGACCAGGGTACCGAACAGTCACCGCCCGGTCTGGGTGCAAGGGCACGTGATGGCTGAACCCTTGATTACGACTGAAATATAGTTACACCGCATCATAAATATATATTCAACCCAAGTATAACTTGTAAGTTCTAACTTGTAAAGCACACGACATCTTAAACTGACAATAATCACTCCATTTGGTTTACCAAATAGACTTCGCAAAAAAAAAAAGCAACCGGATATCTCCTCGATATCTCCAATTAGCATAAAAGCCATTTACTAATGCATAATAATGCATAATAATGTCCAGTGCTAGAATGATTCATACCTCTGCTATGTACAATACTTCCATTTAACCAGCAACCATTACTTATGACCGCTTGTTAACAAAATGCGTAAGTTGCATAAGCCATTGATTATCAAAACATATAGCCTCGCTAAAGTAGTTCTCATTTTCATCCCAATATAAATATATGCCGTAAATACACGGTGGTACCAATCAATGAGAAATACCCGACAATGTAGGCTTCTTCAAAGTGGCTGACATAAAATGGCCGACTTTTGTTACTTGCCAGAAGAGGGCGTTTATGACATTTGACTACTAATTAAACACATTTCAGTTTTGGCTGAAAAATTCTTACGTTCAGTTTCCGAACTAGAAGAAATCATTCAATTTGAAATGGCAATTTTCGTGTCAGAAAACTGAAAGTCAAACTTCAATCTGAAAGACTGTCCTATACAGAAATTAAACAGTTGTAGAAACCCCTCGCAAACTGGCATGTTTAAGACTTACAGTTATTTTGAAGAATTGAAGGTCCTGTTGCCTGCCTCCCGGAGGAATTTGTGTCCACACGACGGCCGTCTGCACTTCCCGCTCATGACAGCAGAAACAGTGGCAGCTAGAGTTGGGGCGGATACACTCACTCTCATGCAGCAAGTCCCCAGACTTCCTCGACTCTCTCCCGCACACAGGACTCCTCCCCGTGGGTGACAAAAACAGGTCTTTCGTCAATCACGACAAAATAGCTTCTTACACCACTCCCTCAAACTCATGTACTCTCGGATCCTCGGACCCTCGTTCCATCATACCAAAACAAACTCTACCAATCAGTGCTCACGTCACTTACTATTACATAATACCCTAAGGGAAAAATTAGGCAAGCCGAAAAAACGCGGGTTAACAATAAATTAGGCACGGCTCGTAGCTGCGAAAAGGATAATAGACAAAAGAATTAAGAATGCGATGCATCCAGTGCGCCACAGAGCCTAGGTTACCTGTATTATAAAACATATGGTACATGTATAAGGGATTTTAGAAGATGAACCGAATTAACTCGGCCATGTGGTGTTTAAAGCTATTACAAAAGAAACACATTACTGAGCAACTTGGCTTCAATTGCCAGTCAGTTAACCTTTGTAATTTGGCTTACATTTCATTTTGACACTGTTTACAAGTTGATTTTAAAAGAATTACAAAACTAAGCATTCTGAATGTGGGCTGGTAATGAATTCTAGGTTACTGGACTTAAACAACGGGCTGATTTGGGAAGAGTATTTTGTATTTAACTTTCCACATGTAGAATTTAACAGGTTGAAGGGTATTGTACTGATAAATTTCATCATTCAATGAAAACATGTGCATGAGATATTAGGTTTGAAAAGTATGTACGAATGAAACAGGCAATTTGCATCGTATTTATATCAAAAACATTAAGCAACGTTCGAACAGGGGTAACGAAGATTCAAGGTAATGAGAACTGGCACATATATACGGATTATTCTGTTCTGTATAAACGATGAAGTCTGTTTGGATACACTTAAGAAAACTCTCCTTTTTTCTTCACATTTTGGACCGCAAGACGCATTGCTGAGGTGATGGGCGAGGAGGAAAGAAGGGGGGGGGGGGTGGGCGGGGGGAGGGGGGGGGTGGGCGGGGGGAGCGGGGGAGCAAGTGGAGGGGGGTTAGTTCATGTCAGATGAGATC
Organism: Arbacia lixula; assembly: GCA_963669155.1. Taxonomy (NCBI): domain Eukaryota; kingdom Metazoa; phylum Echinodermata; class Echinoidea; order Arbacioida; family Arbaciidae; genus Arbacia; species Arbacia lixula. Next base: position 15,452,512 of record OZ022579.1, on the reverse strand, counting down.
CCCATTTTTTTTTTTCTTCACATTTTGGACCGCAAGACGCATTGCTGAGGTGATGGGCGAGGAGGAAAGAAGGGGGGGGGGGGGGTGGGCGGGGGGAGGGGGGGGGTGGGCGGGGGGAGCGGGGGAGCAAGTGGAGGGGGGTTAGTTCATGTCAGATGAGATCCCCATTTGCAACAAATTTTTCCCATCGCCTGAGAATAATCAGTCGAGTTTTAATAAAATCTAACATTATTTTTTTTTAGATTTGCATCCCATTTTTAACACCTTAGTTCTACTTTCAAGAAAATAATAAATGGAATTTGCCCCCTGGGGCCATTTGAGGCGCTACCCCCCACCCGCCCCTTGCCATTTGAGTACCATCAATTTAAGAACGTAAGGTCCCTATTGCCCATGGATCATTCCTATTAAGTTTGGTTAACATCCAGTTATTTATTCTTCTGAAAAAAAGTAAAAATAAGAGAAAAATGGATGGGGGATACATATATATTTATATATATATATATTTTTTTTTTTTTTTTTTTTGGGGGGGGGGGGGCTACTCCCCCCCCCCCCAGTGACTCTTGCCATTGGTGTTTCCCCATTCTAAATTCTAACATCTTACGGTTCCTAATACCTATGGATGGTTCCAGTTATTCATTCTTTTTTTTTTTTTGGGGGGGGGGGGGTGGGGGGCTACTCCCCCCCCCCCCCGTGACTCCTTGCCATTGGTGTTTCCCCATTCTAAATTCTAACAACTTAAGGTTCCTAATACCTGTGGATGGTTCCAGTTATTCATTCTTGAGAAAAGGTATTTAAAGAAAAGGAAAGTTTCCCCTGGGGCGTTTTGTCTACGCCCCCCCCCCCTCTCCTTCCCAACACCTTGCTCCTTGTGTACCCCAAGTTTACCAACTGATAGTCTCTATTACCTAAAGATAATTCCTATCAAGTTTGGTTAAAATCCAGTGATTTATTCTTCTGAAAAAGTCACAAATGAGAGGAAGTTGTCCCATGCATGGGGGCATTTTTTGTTTGGGGGGGGGGGGGGGCTACCTACTCCCAGCTCCTTGCCATTGGTGTTTCCCCATTCTAAATTCTAACAACTTAAGGTTCCTAATACCTGTGGATGGTTCCAGTTATTCATTCTTGAGAAAAGGAATTTAAAGAAAAGGAAAGTTTCCCCTGGGGCGTTTTGTCTACGCCCCCCCCCCCCTCTCCTTCCCAACACCTTGCTCCTTGTGTACCCCAAGTTTACCAACTGATAGTCTCTATTACCTAAAGATAATTCCTATCAAGTTTGGTTAAATTCCCTTGATTTATTCTTCTGAAAAAGTCACAAATGAGAGGAAGTTGTCCCATGCATGGGGGCATTTTTTGTTTGGGGGGGGGGGGGGCTACCTACTCCCAGCTCCTTGCCATTGATGTTTCCCCATTCTAAATTCTAACAACTTAAGGTTCCTAATGCCTATGGATGGTTCCAGTTATTCATTCTTGAGAAAAGGTATTTAAAGAAAAGGAAAGTTTCCCCTGGGGCGTTTTGGGGGCTACCCCCTCTCCTTCCCAACACCTTGCTCCTTATGTACCCCAAGTTTACTAACTGATAGTCTCTATTACCTAAAGATAATTCCTATCAAGTTTGGTTAAAATCCAGTGATTTATTCTTCTGAAAAAGTCACAAATGAGAGGAAGTTGTCCCATGCATGGGAGCATTTTTTGTTTAAGAGGGGGGGGGGGGAGGGGGGGGCTACCTACTCCCAACTCCTTGCCATTTTTGTCCTCCATGCTAACAACTTAATGTCCCTAATACCTGAGTATGGTTCCAGTTATTTATTCTTGAGAAAATGTCCCAAAATATAAGATAATGGCCCAGGGGCGCTTGGGGCATACCCCCACCCCCTTGCCACTTATGACCACACATTTGAACAAGGTAAGGTCCCTATCAAGTTTTTTTTTTCCAGTCCGGCGGCGCGTTTTCGTAAAGAATGAAAATTCATATATTAGGGCCCCTGGTGCACTTAAGAGGCTGCCCCCAGGTGCCCCTGAAAATATTTTGAGATGCCTCTATAGGTAATACATGTATTGTTCCAAATATAATTTCATGCATGTGTGCCAAATTTGGTGCTTGTAGGTAAAAGTGCACATTTTTTTTCTTCACTTTATCCACCCTACCATACAGTACACACGGGTCATAGCCTAGCCATACGCCAGTCATTTTTGGCAGTAGAAGAAATAAGCACATTTGGAGAGGAGATAACTGTCATTAAGAGGTATCTCCAGCAACTGCCAGCAGGGCCCAAACAAATCAAAGCCATCAAACGGAAGGCCATAAGGCAATGTGTAACAGGGGATCTAGGCAACTAACTAGACTAATTTGGGTATAGCTGCATACAATAAATCATGCATTAGCATGCCAGATGACCTTAATTTTTGTATATATTTGTATTTTCCCAAATTATTGGTTGCGTGGACTCCAACCCCCGTCAAAACCATCGCGTCTACAGAGCAATGAGAGGAATTTGCAAACATGGTCTAGGGAACTAGGCTAATAATACGGAAAGGAACCACATATAACAATGAACCAAATATGCCGTGTAAATCACGGCATATTTGGTTGCTCCTGGAACGATATGTGATTACAAGAACGATAGCTGCTGGCATATATTGTTCCGAGAACCAGATATAAAGGCTCGGTCACACATAACCGACGTATGCCCGACGTATGAGGAATTTGGCGAATACGCTGGCGTACGTCGAATACGTTACGGGTAAGTTTTGCATACGTTAAGAGTACGCTAAAACACGCTGGTATACGTCGTCATACGGCGAGGTCGTCGAAAAATTTTGTGCTTGCACAAAATTTTTCGACGTATGCCAGCGTATGCTCATACGTCCCACATACGCGGGCCATAAGTTGTAAGCAAGTTACGCGATCGTTGATACACGTTGACACACGTTACTCGTAAGTTACTCATAAGTCGATGTACGTCGAGATAATGTCCAGCGTTCCCTAAAACTTATTTCTAACCTATGAGTAACGTGCTTTGAACGTATGTGTAACTTAACTTCAACTATGAAGACGTATGAAGACGTGCTCCGGACGACCACAAAACTTACTGAACGTGTTTATAACTTACAGCTACCGTATAATGGCGTATTAGTTTTCTTCGGCATGGCGGTGGTGTTGATACGGTGATGTATCGTGCGGTTATGATTTGAATAGTCGAGCGGCAGCCTTTTTATAGGCTACGACACGTGTTCGTCAGCGATACGCTGCCGCGCGCTATGCGTAAGTTAGGCTATCGTAGGGCATAAGTTGTGTACGCCAGCAATACGCTAAGCATTCGTTGGAATACGTTACTTATAAGTTAACGAAGCGTTTGATATAAGTTATTGATACGTTATGTATACGTCCAACTCGTCATGAATACGCTAAGTATACGCCCAGAGTTGGAAAAAAAAATAAAAGTTCAGCGTATGCCGACGTTTTAGAGAAATTTTGATACGTCAGGCATACGCTGTCTAAAACGCCAAGGTGTGACAGCGCCTCAAAGCTGGTACGAGATATGCCGTCACACCGGCTACCTGCCAAGGAAGGCTCACTGACTTGGCTCACGACTCGGCGTGCGTGCATCAATGGAGGAGTCCCTGGATCTGTAAATTTCGCGGGGACAAATTAGGCAGGCGCAAACCGCGGACCTGGGGAACGGAGGGAGGGGTACAGCGGGGAGGCTAAGGAGCGGAACTTTCGCGGAACTTTCGCCATTCGTAGGATATAGAGGATCTAAAGAACGGATATCGAGGTCTCAAAAAGGGGATCTTCAAAGCGGCACGTCCCCGCACCACTGCATCTAAGATTTTGTTGTGACCTTGGCTCAATACACACCTGTGGATTTATACGAGGATTTTCTCTGCGTGGATAACTACCTGCCTGTTAAATAGTGCTTACCCTGATAGCAGAGACTGGTAAAAATCACGTCAATTTTACGTCTTTTGGAAGTCGTGTCTTACGTCTTTATGACGTCATATACATGACGTCTTAAAGACGCGACTTTGCAACAGCTCACGACGTCAAAAAAGACGTCATATTTTGACGTCATTTTGACGTCGTTTCGGTTAAAATACGACGTCTTTAAGACGTCTTTTAAACACGAAAATGCTGTTTAAATGACCGAAAACTGGTAAATATCACGTCTTACTTACATCTTTTTTACGTCGTGTCTCACGTCATTATGACGTCACATAATGTCGTCTTTACGACATCGTAAAATGACGTCTTAACGACGTCACAAAATGACGTCTTAAAGACGCGACTTTGCAACAGCACACGACGTCAAATAAGACGTCATATTTTGACGTCATTGTGACGTCACATAATGTCGTCTTTACAACATCGTAAAATGACGTCTTAACGATGTCATGAAATGACGTCTTAACGACGTCACAAAATGACGTCGTAAAGACGCGACTTTGCAACAGCACACGACGTCAAATAAGACGTCACATTTTGACGTTATTATGACGTCACATAATGACGTTTTTACGACATTATAAAATGACGTCTTAATCACGTCTTAAAGACGTCATTGACGTAATGTTTATGACCTGTATGAAAAAAATTATAATGGAATGATATAATCTCACATGACTAATCATACATACACACATGCACATAAATGTATTACACATATCCTACCCTTACATTCCCTAATCCTATCCTATCCTATTCCTATCCTATTCCTATCTTGTCCATCAGCACACTCACTTTATATAGTAGTCCGGTAATATGGATCACAAAATATTGGTTAGTACAACTAAAGATTAATATTTTGTTGTAATTATTGTTGTCTGCACTCAGTTTGGTGGCATTTCCTTTTTAATGTCTAAACTTCAAAACATTTACTGAAATGTATGCTTAAATATTCCTTTTGTCTAGTTATATGACAATTAATCTATCCAAAAGTACAAAAATATGACACAAGTCAATACCCCTATTGCAGGCATGAATATTCATTAGCCTCTCAGCTGTCTTTCAAGTTTTTCAAGTTTTTCATGCACATGTAGATAACATACTGCGCCAGTTGGGTGAACAGTAATTGCTTTAAGTGAAAGTAATCAACTACTGGTATAAATTCAGGTTAGGCTTAGGATTAGACCGAGATAGGATGGGATTAGGATTAGTTGGTCTTTTAAAGACGTCATAATGACGTGAATATTACGTCATATTGCGGTCATGCAACAAGTAGAGATGTGTTGGTCATTTAAACACATCATATTGAGATTGTAACATTGGCGTTGATATGATGACATTTAAATAATGACATAAATATTACATTATACTATGGTCATACAAGAAGTCAGTATTTATTGGTCATGGGAATAAATCTTATCGACATCGTAATATTGACGTAAACTTAGAAAGGCGCTAAATCCATTTCTGTTTAGTTGGAGAAAATTAGTGTTTTTGAATTACACACATATATATATAATATATATATATATGTCTCTGTTTATTGATCAAATGTATTTCTTAGGTAGAAGAGTAATCTCTTTAAGTCATAAAAATGCAATTTAGAAGAATTCTGCATAGCATGTATTTTACATAAATTTTCATATCTTATCAATCTTTATAATTTAGCAACATTTAGTAACACTATTCAACCTGTACATGGGTATACTGAATACTGAAGACGTGAAATGTTATGTTCATCGATATCATTTACTTCAGTTGAATGTAGATGTAGAGTACAGATTGACAAGCAATAAAGATTACAACATTGACAAATCAATGGGTGCAGATCCATGATGTCATAATATTCATTAGGGGTACCATAAACTGTTGTAAAGGCAGCTCAATAGAGCAGAATGTCACTTTTTGTCAGATAGCTGTGCTGGACGCATGGTGCACAACAGTGGAACGTGTAGACTGATAGTGATTTAATGGTTGGTGCAGTAAATTCATGTGTGGCTCACAATCACTTTCTGGAGCAGATGCGTGTTTACCCTGTTCTACACTGGGGACCACCATGGTCCCATCCATAATGTGATTTGCTACATCGTTTCACATTGTTTTTATGTGAGCTTTTATCTTCTCCTTCACATCTTCGGTTCTAATGACCACTTCTCTTTTCCAGTCTGGATTGCTGCTGTTTGACCTAACAGACTTAATGATGTTGGTTCCTTTTCTCTCCAGTGCAAAGATGCTGTGAAATGCGGCTGAACACACTTCAACTCCTCCACCACTCTGCGTTCGGTATCTGCATCAGAAAAGGGAGGGGGTGGGGGTGGAAATAAGAAAGAAAATAACTGCAATAACTGCAATGAAAACAGCAATTATAAAGAAAAAAAGAAAACATGAGAAAGACATCACCCATTAAAAAGAAAAGAAAATCACTGTAAGAAGAAGACTGAAATGTTTAAGCAATGAGTACATAATTTGAAAATATTAAGTCATGCATGAAAAGGGTAACCTAGCTGGCAATTAAAATGCAACAATTGATTTTCTTTTACAAAACACAGATCCTGCTTGCCACATGCCCTATGAGCTTTCTTGAGCGATGGCTCTCATTACTTATGAATAGATGGTGGCACGATTGCAGGTCTATAGTTCACCGTGCATTTTCCAGCCCATGTCTGTGTATGAATTTGCCAATGCAGACCACCTTATACTTGTCCACAAGTATGTCTCGTTTTTTTATGGTTTTGTTCATGAATTAGCAGCTTAAATTCCACAGAATTCGATAAAGGTTAGGATCTGGACTAGATTAGGGTCATGGTATGGGAAAGGTAGGGTTCAGTGAGGTTAATATGTGATTTAAAACCAATTTTATGGCGCAAAATTAGCAAAACCTAACGTTTGTTCTTTCATCTCAGCTACCACACAGGTTTCAATGGCTTTTCAATAAGCGCGCACAACCTCAGTAGTACCCGTGTCCTATTAAGTATAAATTCCTTAAGAAAAGTATAAATTATGCATTAGTGGAAGATTTTAAAAAGAAAAATCCATTCATTTCTTTTCTAATACTTACATAGAATGTGGGAATGTAGCTACATTCTCTTTTGGGCTTGTCAGATCCTTGGCAACGTATGACTACATGTAGGCTGCCTTAGAATGATGCTTAGAATGGTGCTGCTACGAACGCATCTTGACGCTCTTGGTTGGAATCCTTAAAGAACTCAGGAAGATGTCACAATGTCCCACTTGTCAAGGATTGCTGCTTTGCACATGTTGCAATAGCTGTGTGATGGATGACAGCATCCGACGGCTGGCCGTTAACTGAAATTTGAATAAAACACAACAAATTATAATTACCAAAATACAGCAAAAGCATTCATGATCCTAGTTAGAGCAAATTTACTTCTGTAACCCCCGGGACTACTCCTGCAAAGCGAGAGCACCCTGAGGGCTCGCCATCATTCAGACTACTGTGTAATCGACCTGTGTATATGAATAAATTACTCATGTGTAATACATTTATCACATATGAATGACTATGCAGCTCGCTCACTGTGTCAGCGGGCTGGTTGCAGTAAGATGTTATTGACAAGGTAGGCCCTACTACGCACAGTTTACAGTTGCGGGTATTGCAGAATACTAATTGAACTATAATGCATCTTTGCTTGATTAATTTAATCAATTCTATTCTCTCCAACATCTATTTCGCATTTAAGTCAACAAACAACTAATGAAATATAGGCTAGCATTAGCAACAGTTGTGACAGTAACACAGACAGTACGTGTATTTCACAATCCCAACACCAAATTACACACATGGGACTGACAAATTATGCCAATGGCAATGAACTCACCCTTACTACTGTTTCACTTCGGACTTCTTTCATTCTGTCTTTTCCTGGTGATTTTGATATATCAGCAAGCTCTGAAGTCTTTCAAGCCATGATGACGTCGCAAGAACATAAGGACCAGGTATTTGAGACGTGAGACAATCTATGCGCGCTCCTAGCTTGACACCGGCGACTACATGTAGTAATATGAGCAGCGACTAAATTAGGGTGGATGATGGTATGTCCGAAGGGTCAAATCAAAGAGGGGGTTATGAAATAATGTTACATCATATTTTATTAATTTGTTTGTAAAGACGTTACATCTCTACTTGTATTCCTACGTATGTTTATTTGTGCTTTCATTTTTTTTCTCCTCATGTTTGTATTTTGTATGTTACGTTTTTAAAAGGTTGACTGCATGTATACATGTGTTTTTTCTTATGCGAAATGAATTAAATAAAGACGTCGTAATGTAGTCGTCTGTACGACGTATGACAAATTTATGACCAATTTAGACCGTCTTAAAGACGTCATTCCGCTATCAGGTTTAAAGAAACGTCGATGTCCCATTTGTAAAAGTCATAAAACTCGGCAGGATCGAATCACATGTGTCATATCGATGACCTACTAGTATGTGAAATATCAGTGAAACATGATCATGCATATAGCTTCAACGGTCTCTAGGCTATAGGTCTGAGACAACCAGCATAAAACCTCAAAATCTAGCGATTGCCATAATTTTGCTTTAAGTTCTATTATTTGAGGGAAATTCCTGATGTGGTATCTACTTGCATTTACCATGGTTTGTACCTCCCCCCCCCCCCCCAAAAAAAAAAAAAAAAAAAAATGACATGCAACATGGACATACTGTTTTGAAATAGGCGTTATTTTGCCACCAATTTGTCATTGATCATTTAATGGTCTTATAACACGGACATATTTTGGGAATGAAAGGCGTAAATTTTTATGACAGATGACAGATTAAGGTCATTTTCGTAACATATATAGTGGTGAAAAATTAATGTAAGATTTTGGGATAATTCTTATAAAACGTCATCACATCTTCAGAATCATAATATGGTTGCGCTAATAAGTGAGATTTTACTGTCATTTTTATATGTCGTATTTATATTCTGCTCGTACAATACCTGATTTTTTTTTATCATTCAAAGACGTCATTATATCGTCGCACCATAGTCATGATATGGTCGTTCAACAAATTGGATTTTTTTTCATTTATATAAGTCATTATGACGTCATAACTTAGTTATAATATTCATGGAAAAAGAGGGTTGTCTCTAGTTACTGTTCGACTTCATTATGATGTCGTATGAAAGTCAGATTTTTAAGAGATTTGTTTGATCATTTATAGACATCATTTTTACATTATAATTTAGTCATAATATATGGTCGTGCATATTAAAAGTGGGATGTTTTTGGTCATAGACGTCATCATGATATCGTATACGAGTCAGATTCTGTTCCGTATACAGTGTAATAAGATTTGGTCATTTATAACGTCGCAATTTAGTCATGATATGGTTATGCAAAAAGTGAGATGTTTCTGGTCACTGTTAGACGTCATTATGATGTCGCATGAAAGTCAGATTCTGGTCATACAAAAGAGAGTTGTTTGATCATTTAAAGACGGAGTTTGGACGTCGTAACACAGGCATAATATGGTCGGGCAAAAATGAGTAAGATTTGGGGTCATTTAAAGACGTAATTTTGACGTATAGTCAGATTCTGGTCTTACGATAAGAGATGTGTTTGATCATTTAAAGACGTCATTTTGATGTCGTAACGTAGTCACAATAAAGTCGTGCAAAGAAGCAAGATTTTGGTTCATTTAAAGACGTGATTATGACGTTACATTTGAGTCAGATTCTGGTTGTACAAAAGGGGATTCTTTGGTCATCTTAAAGACGTCAACATGGCGTCGTAAAATAGTCAAAATGTGGTCGTGCAAATAGTGAGATTTTTGGATGGTTTGTAGACGTCAATATGACGTCGTATCTAAGTCAGATTCTGGTCGTACAGTACATGATTTGTTTGGTCATTCAAAAACGTTACTATGATGTGGTTATATAGTCATGAATATGATCACGCAGAAAGTGGGATACGTCTTTAAGATGTCGATTGAATGAAAGTCAGATTCTGGTCATACAATGAAAAATTTGATCATTTAAAGACGTAATTTTGACGTCGTAACACAGTCATAATATGGTCGGGCAAAAAAAGTAAGATTTGGGGTCATTTAAAGACGTCATTCTGACGTTGTATTATAGTCAGATTCTGGTCGTACGATAAGAGATTTTTTTGGTCATTTAAAGACGCCATTTTGATGTCGTAACGTATTCATAATAAAGTCATGCAAAGAAGTACGATTTTGGTTCATTTAAAGACGTAATTATGACGTCGCATTTAAGTCAGATTCTGGTCGTACAATAAGAGATTTCTTTGGTCATCTAAAGACGTCAACATGGCGTCGTAAAATAGTCAAAAAATGGTCGTGCAAAAAGTGAGATTTTGGGGTCATTTGTAGACGTCAGTATGACGTCGTATTTAAGTCAGATTCTGGTCGTACAATACATGATTTGTTTGGCACGTCATTCAAAGACGTCATTATGATGTCGTTATATAGTCATGATATGGTCATGCAGGAAGTACGTGGGATACGTCATTAAGATGTCGATCGAATGAAACTCAGATTCTGGTCATACAATGAAAAATTTGATCATTTAAAGACGTAATTTGACGTCGTAACACGGTCATAATTATGGTCGGGCAAAAAAGAGTTAGATTTAGGGTTATTTAAAGACGTCATTCTGACGTATTATAGTCAGATTCTGGTCTAAAGATAAGAGATGTGTTTGATCATGTAAAGACGCCATTTTGATGTCGTAACGTAGTCATAATAAATTCGTGCAAAGAAGTACGATTTTGGTTCATTTAAAGACGTAATTATGACGTTACATTTAAGTCAGATTCTGGTCGTACAATAAGAGATTTCTTTGGTCATCTAAAGACGTCAACATGGCGTCGTAAAATAGTCAAAAAATGGTCGTGCAAAAAGTGAGATTTTGGGGTCATTTGTAGACGTCAATATGACGTCGTATTTAAGTCAGATTCTGGTCGTACAATACATGATTTGTTTGGCACGTCATTCAAAGACGTCATTATGATGTCGTTATATAGTCATGATATGGTCATGCAGGAAGTACGTGGGATACGTCATTAAGATGTCGATCGAATGAAACTCAGATTCTGGTCATACAATGAAAAATTTGATCATTTAAAGACGTAATTTGACGTCGTAACACGGTCATAATTATGGTCGGGCAAAAAAGAGTTAGATTTAGGGTTATTTTAAAGACGTCATTCTGACGTATTATAGTCAGATTCTGGTCTAAAGATAAGAGATGTGTTTGATCATGTAAAGACGCCATTTTGATGTCGTAACGTAGTCATAATAAATTCGTGCAAAGAAGTACGATTTTGGTTCATTTAAAGACTTAATTATGACGTTACATTTAAGTCAGATTCTGGTCGTACAATAAGAGATTTCTTTGGTCATCTAAAGACGTCAACATGGCGTCGTAAAATAGTCAAAAAATGGTCGTGCAAAAAGTGAGATTTTGGGGTCGTTTGTAGACGTCAATATGACGTCGTATTTAAGTCAGATTCTGGTCGTACAATACGTGATCTGTTTGGTCATTCAAAGACGTCATTATGATGGCGTTATATGGTCATGATATGGTCATGCAGAAAGTGGATACGTCTTTTAAGATGTCGATCGAATGAAAGTCAGATTCTGGTCATACAATGAAAAATTTGATCATTTAAAGACGTAATTTTGACGCCGTATTATAGTCAGATTCTGGTCGTGCGATTAGAGATTTGTTTGGTCATTTCAAGACGTGAACATGACGTCGTAAAATAGTCGTAATATTGTTGTTAAAAAGTGGGATTTGTTAGGTCATTTTATGACGTCATTATGACGTCGTAACATAGTCATCAACTGGTCGTGCAAAAGTGGGATTTGTTTGGTCATTTAAAGACGTAATTATGACGTCGTTACACAGTCATAATATGGTCAGGCAAAAATGTAAGATTTTTTGGTCATTTATAGACGTCATTATGACGTCATAATATGGTCGCCTTTACGACGTACGACGTGTTGACGAGTTTATGACATATACACGACGTCTTTACGACGTCAGTCTGCTATCAGGGTATGAGATCCTGCCTGTGAAAGCCGTATACTCTGTGGATTAATATTTGACCATCTTGGATCATCTATTTGGACTTGACTATCTGGAATACCTGCTCTTCAGCGTACAACATTGGGATCAACATTGCGATCATAATTTGGGAATACTGGATCGGATTACCAACTGGACCATCAGCGAGAGCCGTGGATTCATTCGACTACAATATCCTGCAGTATTGTAAGCTAACTTTCAACTATTTGTAGAGTAAGTGATAAAACAATTGTACAAGCTTGACTGTATTTTCTGACTTTAAAGGGGAAATACCCCATATAATAATTATAACTAAATATAACTAAATATTGGTATCATTTTGGGCGATCCTTTCTGGTGTGAATTCAAAGTAACATGTGTAAAAAATACAAAGTCAAACCAGTAGAAACCATTAGGAACCAGTGAATTCTACTGGTATTGGAGACCAGTAAAAACCAATAGAAACCAGTGAGATCTAATGGTTTGAAAAGGAACGTGAAAAATACAAAGTCAAACCAGTAGAAACCAAAGGAAACCAGTGAGATATAATGTTTTGAAAAGCAGTGTGAAAAATACAAAGTCAAACCAGTAGAAACCGATAGAAACCAGTGAGATCTAATGGTTTAAAAAGGAGTGTGAAAAATACAAAGTCAAACCAGTAGAAACCATTAGAGACCAGTGAATTCTATTGGTAATGGCAACCAGCAAAAACCAATAGAAACCAGTGAGATCTGATGGTTTGAAAAGGAATGTGAAAAATACAAAGTCAAACCAGTAGAAACCAAAGGAAACCAGTGAGATATAATGTTTTGAAAAGCAGTGTGAAAAATACAAAGTCAAACCAGTAGAAACCGATAGAAACCAGTGAGATCTAATGGTTTGAAAAGGATATTTCATTTTCCATATTCACACCAGTAGAAAAATTCCAGTAGAACCCAGTAAGAATCTGTATTGGATCCAGTAGAGATTCCTAATGGTTTCTACTGGTCTTCTATTGGTCCTCAATTGGATCCAGTAGAAATTCCTACTGGTTTCTACTGGCATTCTACTGGTCTTCTATTGGTCTTCTATTGGATCCAGACTATTCTATTAGTTTTTCTCTTCTGGTTTCTACTGGTTTTTCGTCCTCATGTGGGGGGCCTCACCCCCCCCCCCCCCCTGCCCATTGTGTATGCCCCTGATCTTTATAAAGTCATACGCAGTGCCGTCACCAGCTCTTTTGAAGGGGATGGGGGTGATTTTTTTTTTTTTTTTGGGGGGGAGGGGGAAATACCAATAACTGGTCGCCATCTAAACCTATAAGCAATAAATGCCGTAACCAGCCTTTTTCAAGGGGGGCACAAAAAACAAAAATTACCAACAACAGGTCGCCCATCTATAACCCGCCCCCCCCCCCCCCCCCGGCCCCCAGGTGACGGCCATGCGTACGGACGGTGGGTGGTCTGCATGAGTGCACTTGCTAGTATAGTGTATTGCGCCTCAATCGCGCGTACGTACGCGTCGTGCCTGGCCTGGCCATATAAGCGTAGCAAAGACCTTAAAGCGCTGCGCGAAGCAGAGCGAGCGCTGCATGCTTGGCAGCGCTCTACGTACGGTCTTTGATACGTACGGGGCCTGGTCCATTAACATACGACATCAGCGCGCTAGCCGCGTACGCTAGACGCGCGATGTGTGCGCTCGACCGCGATCGCATTAATTGGCGACGTGCGTGCGCGTGCGCGTGCGGTCTTGATTTGATGCGGTACGGCCGGTACTAGTAAAATTAATTTGAAGTTTATCGTATTAAACTTTTGAGTTGACATTACCAACTCAATATGTGAGATTTACAATGACCAGTGACTGAGATTAACTACATAAAACGCCTGCCGCTCAAAAAGATGTCAGTAGCCAGTTACAATTCCGGACCAACGCTGTCTCTTTTGGGTGAAAGCCATCAGAATCATGACCCGAAATGGACTCTTTCTGGTGTTCGCCCACAGTCGGTGCTATGTATTGCATGCATTGTGGAGAAATTTGAGAGCTCTGAAGAACTGCTCGTAACGAAGCAGTTTTTCCTTGGAGAATTGCTGGGATTGCTGACATCCAGCGCAAGAAATACAATATGGGAGCTGCTGGCAGATAGTGAGGAGGTCCTGGAACTTCTTCTTCGTACTGTTTTCAGTGAGTTCCCCCACCCCACCCCCACGTAAAGTAAATAGTCACCAGTGTAAAACTTAGCACTGGAGTAACTACCTGTAACTGTACAAAATAGGCTCCAAAACTGGCTGTCCCCTGGCCCTGCCCTAATTTTGGGCGCTTGCTACGTCGCCTCGAGGCGGGCGGGCGGGCCAAAACGTCGATGTAGACTGTCGTTCAACTTATTTTTCCTGACGTAGTCTAAGTCCTAAATGTAAATTTTGGCTCAGTTAGATATGAAAATACATGTCATATGTAAGATTTTGTGTGCAATGCTGCACACAGAACTTGGTGTCCGTATAATTTAAGTTCTGAACCAGCACTTCCAAGAAGAAGGAAGAAGAAGAATGGTGGACTCCCGGGGGGGGGGGGGGGGGGCACTCAAATTATATTTTGCTGGGGATGTGCCTCACGAAACCCTGAAATGGGGGTCTAAGGAACTGACTACAAGGGTAAAATCCGCGTAAAATGTGGGGTCTTAGGAACTAAAAATATACCGCGCGGCATTGTGAAAAACAGGGTCTACAGAGCGATCCTCGCTGCACATGCGACGCGTTGTGTTTACGCCAGGGGTTTCTTGCAGCTCGCTCGGCCGGCGGGTCGGACCTTCTGGGGAACGGAGGGAGGGGCACAGCGGCGAGGCTAAGGAGCGGAACTTTCGCGGAACTTTCGCCATGCATAGCATATAGAGGATCTAAAGAACGGATATCGAGGTCTCAAAAAGGGGGTCTTCAAAGCGGCACGTCCCCGTACCACCAATGTATGTGAGTGCCCCCCCCCCCCCCCCCCGGGGGTGGACTAACCTGCTCAGCCCCATTGCATACCTGTTACATGGGTAATATACTTGCTGTATATATACCTGCCTCAGTGCAGGTTAAATTTAGACTCTAGACCCAAATTAGACTGAAATGAGTTTTAAATATATTTTTCTTTGTTTCTAAAAATAAAAATTGCTAGCATGAAGATTGAGGTCCAAAGTCTGAACTTTTCATTTTATCTTTAATTTACCTGCTTCAACTCAAAATCCTACAGTCCAACTTCAGCAAGTGGTGGAAATTAAAGTGTAAGATATAGGCCTATCATTTAGAGGTCAGAGTCAATAAAAGTCAAAGTCAATAAAAAGCACCATGGATTGAAATGCATCTTTATGTTTTTAATAATCATTCACTGTCCAACAAAGTTGAGTTCAACAAATTTCATGTTTATTCAATCAGGCCATGCCCATGCAGCATGATTTTCATTGTGTGTTTTTTCTCACAGATGTCTTACAATTGTTGGATGAGGAGCCATCAAATGTTGCCTGTGAAAGTGAGTATACCAAAGTTAAGAGGTTACATATGTAGATTTTATCATAAATTTTAGTTCCAAAATGTAAAGATCCAGATAATTTCTTCCAAAATAAATTGTACACATATCATGTGCACAACTACTTAAGAATTTGTAAAGGTACTAGCTCAAGGGTAATGTTGTGTGGTGTACATGGGAGTTATAACAAACTTTAACAGGCTTATCACTGATTTACTCCGATTTAATTACTGAAGCTTGAACTTATTTTCAGTAAATTTAATGAATAGCCATCAGTACTTTTAGATACATTTTATACATTTTAAAACTTTTTGAATTGTTACACAGTATGTCACTTCGGACCATTCAGAGCCTATCAATAACATTTATGTTTCTTTTGACAGTTCTGGTTCTGTTGTGCATCCAACTGAAGTCAGATGATCTTGTCTACCTGCTCATTCAAGAAATAATTGCAAAGGTGAGTTGATAAAACTCAGTAAGACGAAAATGACAATAGACGTGTGTGCAAGATAATGAGGTAAAGTTTGTGAACTAATCATTTGCAACATTGGTACAATGATGACTTCAACTGACTGATTAAAACTGATTTAATGCCATCACCAGGCTACAGATTTGATTTGATTTTCAGAGATTTATATTGTTTGAGATGATTGATCCTCATATCCTGAAACACAAATGGTTACAGCCAAGGTCATGGCAGAATGGCATTTTCTGCATTACTGGTTCTGAAATATCTACCACTCCTAGCCCTTAAATACATTTATGTATGGGATATTGTTTTGAGTGTGTTCAAATCAGTTCAAACAAGCTACAAATATATGCACTTTGGTGTACTTTACGTTGTATGTAGTGGATGGAGTGGAGAATCTTGTGTGTATCTGCTGTGGCTGGCACATGTAACTTACATTTAAATCTGTTCATTTCTGAGTAGAATTTTCAGTGGTCTAGCTGTATGGATGGAGGCCATGGGGATATGGGGAACTAACATTTTAAGGTGGTGTTTGTAGGTGCTTTTGTTGGTCTAACGAATAAAATTGCATTAATACCACATAATGCAAGAAAATTTAGAACTGTGAACTGACCTTTAAGCGGAATTATTTTAATCATTAATTTAATCATTAATTTTAAGTTGAGTTTCAAACGGCTCTACCAAAATTCAGCATGTAATTATTAGGGTATACTTCTGATTCTTGCGGTTTAATTACTTTTAACCCTCTCAGTCTCATATGTGCATCTTTTGTGGAGTAAACTAATTTCTTATTAATAGCTTTGTTTCAGGAAGGTTCATGGTCCTTAGTACGAAGGCTGCCCTCAATCTGGCCCTGTCTGCCAGACCTTTAATAACTAGAACACAGGTTACAACCTGACAAATCTCCCCCATCTCCTATGGCATCAAGCGGGCCAAGCCGCAAAATAAATCTGCTATTATCACACCCGCTATATCCCCAGACCTGATATTTACACAAGCTGTCAATGTATATGTCGTTCCGGTTTGGCTATCACCTCTAAAAACAAATCAAAAGGTGTCGGTTTGAATTCATCTCTCCACAAGAGATTGCTTTTCAAGATGTTGGCAGAGATGGCAAATGTCATTGGGACCATCATGTGTTTGACTTGTTGCTTGATTAGGGTCAGTAGATGTACATGTAGGGTACATTCAGATTGCCCGCTTGTCATCGCGTCTTCACCCAAAGCAATTTACTTTGTGCCAAACTGCAGAGGGTAATAAGGTTACAATGCTTTTTTAACCAAAGATGTTTGAGCATTGAACATGTACAGTACCAAGTGACTATCAAGATGGGAGGCAGGGAGAATATGCCCTTCATTTCAGAAGTTATATCTAGGCTGTTTAAAGAGGAAACAATAGAATCTCCACAAAGTACATCCCCTTCCAGGTTGAATTTCTTTTCTGATTGCAGATATGGCAAGTACATAAAACAGCATAATCTAAAATCGTATCTTAGTTATTACTGTACATATCAAATTTTTGAGTTATATCAAAGTTTATGACAACAGCAAACCAGAAGTGATAGAAGCATGTCCCACATAAAAAGACCTAAATAACCTTCTTGTCTGATTATATGTTTCTCTTATGTTGTTCAATCTAATCCTTTGGGATTTTAGTTTCCCCGTTCACAAGGCGTTCCATACATTGTCGAGTAAATCAACGTGTATGCTGTACTCCAGTGGTGGTCCCCACTCGAAGAAGCAGCATGACATGCTTTCATCTGAAGCACACAAATGATACCAGTCTAGATCTATCTGGTATAAAGATGATAGTCATTTAAGCCCATCGTTCAGCTGTTGGCATTTAGAACCGATCACATTTTCATTTGCGAGTGCCCACACCCCCCCCCCCCCACTTCTCTTCGAGCCAGTACCTTTAATAAGTGACATTTACTTGCATAGCAGCTATCTACTGGTATCCAACAGGAATCCTGTAATGATAAACAAACGTGGTATATCCTGGGCGAGAGCTTTCTCAGAAGGGCAGTGCGAAGTCCTGTGGAGAGTTAGTTGGTAGAGATTTACCTTTCCCTTACATTGCCAGCATGACGTGAAATGGGCTGGGTATCATTGCTAGGCCCTCGGAAGATGGATTGACGTCATCATACTGTACTCGTTTGACTCCTAAGATGACATACCACTTCATCTGAATCAAGCCAATGTCATGTTTTTATCATATAGAGCTGGCACTTTGTCTGGTTCTGGAGAAGGTAATTCCGCAAGCTATAGAAATGCCACGCTCAAGTACTGCTTGTAGATAATCAATCAAACGCTCTGTAGTATTAAATACAAAAGATGTGAGAATTAAAAAACATGCATTATGCATGTACTTCATTAGAAATGATTGAGCTGTAGCTGAATAAAATCATCCATTTTATGAATTATTTACTTCAGTGATAGAATATGTCTGATATTTCCCTTGTGGCTATTACTTACTAGTGAATTTTGTTTCATTGCTTGCACCTTTTGTGCCACCAGCTTCACATTCATGACCTACACATGTATTGCATTTAAATTTTGAATTTAAAAATGTTCTACGAATGATTTAGTCTCCAAAATACATTATGATTTAAGGCACCACCGTCTGATGATTAGCAGACCTCTTTTTGATGAGAGGATGAGTTGCATGTCGTAAGTGGGACACATAGTAGTTGTAGTCTGAATCAGATTGTTTCCAAAGGACAGTTTGTATTGCAACCGTAAGTCAACCTAGCTATTCGAACTCGATATCTTGTTTTGAAAGTTCATGAGGATGGCTTTAGGCCAATGTACATGTTATTGTATACTGTATATGTTAGGCCAATGTACATGATACACTGTTATTTTTCCTGCCTGTACGGTAGTTCAAAGTTGAAAACAGGATTTACAGTTCATATGTTTGTCTTCTTATTCTGTATTAAACATGTGAAGTGTTCTTGTGTATTTCACATTGTAGAAACTTCATCATCAAATCCAGACGCAACTTTGTGCAAGACTTTTTATGCATCTCATTTTCAAATGTCAAACCTAACAAACCAAATCAGTATGCTGTATGCTTGTTTAAGACTCGTGCTCATGAAAGGCATTGCAGAATGCAAATTGTACTGTTAGTGCAATACATTGCAGTGAAATGTACATTATCAATGTATTTCAGCCAAATAGTAAGCAAACTTGTGTTACAAGACATCTCCCATTTTCGAAATGGTCTCAGTACACTAGGCTGTAGAATGTACAGTACATGTATGTGTATTGACCATTAATGCACTTTGATATTGTACAGAGCACTTGACTGTACCATAGTTCATGCAGAGAAGTTTGACCCATGCTCCCCATCCCTTGCTCCCCCAGCCCCCTTTAGTGTAAAGTGAGCCAATACAATCAGCCTCTTGCCATGTACAAACATGCAAGTCATCCATTAGCGACCTTCATTGACAGCTTGTGCCACAGTCTGAGAGGGGCGGCTGAATTAAGTCAGCAATTTTTCATAGATCTCCTTGCCCTACTCTTGCCTTGCTTTGGGGACCTCCTTTGGTCAGTCTCACTCCCTTATTGCTCCCTGGCCGTGTCCATATAAAGCCAAGGCACAGAGTGCAGTATCTCCAGGGGAGGTGTGTTCATTGTTTACGGCCACTCGTGGTCATGTTTATTAAAACAGGAGGGTGTTCACACACACAAAGTGAAACGTTCATGACAGATTCAAGGAATCAGCACAGAGAGCCTTGTTCATTTTATTTATAATAGGCAAGTAAACCACATAAAGAGTTATCTCACATTTTTTTCAAAAAAAAAATGTTTGTCATTGATCCAAAGCAAAACTCTTCACCTAATATAGCTCAGCAGATTATCTAAGAGTATCGAAAGGTTGGAGTAATGTGTCGCAGCTGAAACGTAGGACATACAGTGAAACAAATACAAGGGGGGGGGGGCTCAGGGATACATGTTACATAGCCCCCACAATTGTACTAACAAGAGCCCCTGTGAAAAATGATTCTTCCTAAATACGATAAAAAAATGTACAGTATATGATATTAGGATTGAACAGTAGCCTCTGCAAATCGTTATTTGTACCTTACTTCGCATTCAGATAGTTTTGCAAATTGAGTTCATTTTTAGTCAGAAACTTCACAGCAGAACACTCTTTCTGCTTTCTGCCTATAAGTACAATATATTCAGCAGATACAGTAAAGCCAAGGCTGCCATTTGTAGCACTTTGTTGCCCACAGATATTGAGTGGATGCTCAAAATGCAGAAAAAGGATAATAATCAAAGTGTTAATATGTTTTAATTCTTGCATTTTATTGATCAGTCGCAATATGCGAGTCAATCAAAACACCCCGAGGTATACAACATGTACATGTATGTATTTCGCCCTGATGACAAACACAAGTCATTATATTCAGTGTGAACACTGGTCTCTCCAGGCTCACCCCTAGTGAATACAGTTATTGCCTCCTAGCCATCATCAACCTTAGCTGCCTGTGAGGCTGACACTAAATGTCTTGCTGGGTGGAGTGGAAGGAAGGAGCTAGGGTCTCTTGTGGTCACAAAACCGGAGTTAGGGTTCACCGGAATTCTGTCTGTGGCAAATACCAGAGCCCTAAAGGATGTTTTACATTTGTTGAGATACGCAGAGGCATGTGTATTGTGTGGATGCCTGGAGGAAGGGAAATATATCACACCACAATCAATGCACTCTAGAGAAATATTGTTAACATAAAGTTATATACACACCTGTACATGTACTTAAATCAGTTCATTACCAACATGTATTGAATTGTTATGCTATCTCGGGTAGATGTGAAGTTACTTGTCTCTAGAGTGATGTTGTTCTATAATGGTTGTGAACTGTGACTGAAGATCATGAGGTTCCAGGTTCATGCCCACCCATGGCACTGGCGGCCTTCAGCAAATTACTGCCCATTGCTGCTCTCCACCTGGTACCTGGTAAAGGGGTAAAGGTTTGCATGCATGATCTTGACCCAGCACCAATATCGTGCAGCGGGCAAGGGATATTCCCCAGGTAGTGGAGAAGCACATATTTGTGCATAATACAGTATGTTCTTGTTTGCAATGACTGGGGCCATAACCATGAAATCTTTGTAGCCTCCTGTAGCTACAGTGTACATGTAGCTTCTAAAAAAAGATGCATGTGGCTGAATGCAGCTTAAGAGCAACTTGCTGCAATAGGTTTAGTAATGTTTCATGAATATGATCCCAGGTTTATATATTTGTAACATCCTTCTAAACTTAGTCTCTGAACAACCATACACTGTACTGTACAAACTTACTAAGCATGGCTCTTGTCAGTCTTGATTTTGTATCATTTGAACACCTAATATGTGCAGACATTTTTGGAGAGAGACTGCATGCTCACTAGCTAGATACATTATCTTATAAATATCACGCAGTGCATACAGTTTCTGTGCAAAGAAACGCAATGCAAATCTAATCCTGGAAAGAGCACTGGCTGCATGCATGGAGCTTGTCGTCTCACTGCTTGGTCTCCCTGGATGCTTAGGCTACCCATTAATCCTTATATTACCAGGCCTTGAAACCCCATTGGCTTACTACACATCTACATGCCAATGGAAATGAGAGAGTATATGGTATATTCTAACACATGTTACATGAACAAGCTGTAAATGAAAGTAACTTGCATTTAATCCATCAGAGTAAATGTTACCAATGCCTTTATATTTTGAAAATGTAAGTTGCTATGTAATGGAATTCACATTAAACGCAAAGTTATGTGGTTTTTTTTGCTTTTAGGGACGATTAAACATTTTATGCAAGACAAACCAGATTTTAACAAACGGGATGGCTCATTGTTTGGTCGAACTGGAAAAACTGTATGGACGGCCCAATAGCGCTGTCATTGTGGGAATCGGCAGTGGCAACTTGCACTTGTGTGACCACCCCACCACACTTTGTTTCATCCTCCAATTGAAACTCCATACAAGCATGCACGCACCAATAGTAATTCCAACTCTTGTAACGTAGTATTTCAATCACTGAATATCCTGTCATGCGCGAGTCGGGGGGTGTTCAACTAATTATTTTCTGCTGCTATGTTAATGGTCTACCTCTCTCTGATTGCTCCGTCAATGTTATGCTGGCATTATAACTAGCCTTCCTCTACCTAGTCCCCCCCCCCCCCTCCTGTGTAAGTGATGGTTATGAGTTCCGTCTGACCTTTCTGCCAGTGGACCTTTTCACATTTAACCAGCTGTTCCGCCTGAGCACTAATTAGAGTAATGTTCTGTCATTCAGTGTCTCCCTAATGGCGAGGTACTGTCATGTACTCAAAGGTCATGTTGGATGTATTTCGGTTCAATGTCTCTGGACTTCTACTAGCCCATAAGAGGTAAGGACAACGCTGCAACACAAAAAAATTCATAAGCTACCCTCTCTTAGGACTCTAAACTAACAGTCTTAACTTTTCTGAAAGGGGATCTAAACATCCTCTTAAGGATTTTTACATGTGCCCCCTGATTAATTGGCTACATTTCAGGGGTCCACAGTTCTAATCTGGGTGTCCATGTGTACCAGGTGCTTGAAAGTGTCAAGCTCTGCCTATATGGTTAGTTACCTGAAATATTGAGTGTGTGTTGTAGTTTTTGCTTTGTTGGTATTAATATAACAATGCCAGCTGTACTTTTTGAATTTCAACAACCATCCTCTTTTGATACATGTAGTTCCATTCACTCTTTCCTTGCCAGAAGACAGGCATTCCATGTCAGCTGTGTTGTAGATGCGCTTACCTACTGGTACTAGTACTTGTGTACATACATGTTGTAGGTTCTTCAAGACACATAGGGCAAAAAAGATCATGCAGCACAACGTTCAAAATTAAGGGGACAGCATTTAATAGTAGTGGCTATTTTACAGGCCTGCTATTGTGAAACAGGCACCCTGAACCATGCAGTACATGTGTGATAACCTATGAGAGAGAGAGAAAAAAGTTTTTTACAGAGGCTCTTTAGTTATTTCAACCTCTTTTTTTGTTGGGGGGGGGGGGGGGGGCTATTGTGGGAGCTATAATGCTCCCCTCCCCCCCCCCCCACACACACACATTTTTTCACTATTATATGTATAAAAGATTGCACAAAAATGAAACAAAAATTCTGTTTGCAGTTGGAGCCTATGAAATGCCAGATAAAAGACTTCTTGATATAAATGTACATGATTGATCTGTCATAGAATATCAATGTACTTGTAATGGCAAGTATAGACTTGCTACAGTACATGTAGATATCGCTCTTTTCCCCACAGATTACTACAGGTAATCACAAGAGGCTTTCATTTTATTAAATTTTGAGGTCAGGAATGCAGTGATATTACATTGTTAATTCCTATTGCTTTCTTGAAGACTTAGCTTATGTAGGTGTGCCTCGTTTTACCGAGTGATAAAGTTACTTTTTGTGACAGGTCCTGAACATAACTTTTAATTGTTCATGTGCCATTGATGTGATTTGACACGAGTCATACACGCAAATCCCATAGACCAGCTGTTTGTT
This sequence comes from Arbacia lixula, assembly GCA_963669155.1. NCBI lineage: Eukaryota > Metazoa > Echinodermata > Echinoidea > Arbacioida > Arbaciidae > Arbacia > Arbacia lixula. The sequence continues at coordinate 15,429,027 of OZ022579.1, read as the reverse complement.
TGGCTCACAAAGGGTTAAGATGTTAGACGCAATGTGCTTTGTATGACTGGCCCGTCTGATATCATCAAGAACCACATCAGTCATCCATGAAGTTATGTCTTTGTACAACCTGGTTGGGTCAGTACCATGGGTCTTGCCGTATCACTGGTTTAGATACGATATGTGCCCTGACAGGATATGATGAGCCTAATTTGCTAATTAATGAGCAGGAGGACTACACCATATGATATATAGAGTAGATGGAAGAGGAGTCATGAAGCATGTAATGAGGTAAATGAGCATGTGCGTGTGTTGTGTGTGTTGTGTCTGTGTGTGTGTGTGTGTGTGTGTGTGTGTGTGTGTGTTTATGATAGAGAAAGAGAAAGAGAGACAGATAAAGATGAGTCTTTTGAAGGATTGTTTTTTACCTGACTTACATAGTACAGCAAAGAACATGCTAGAGAATGTAAATGTGTGTGTGCGCGCGTGTGTGTGTGTGTTTGTGTGTGACAGCTACAGACAGACAGAGAAAAGTCTTTTCCAGACATGATACATGTACGTACTTAGAGTTATAGTAGCAAGTTCAAGAAAGAGAGAGAGATAGGGGAAATGGAAAGGGGAAGGAGAGACAGAAAGACAAGTATATTACGGAGTTCCAGTTACTAGCTTTATCAATATGTATGCAGAAATGTGCTTGATAAGCACACAATATCTTGAAATTATATAGCTAAGGGTTTAATCGCCATTTTGCATACTGCAGGTTGAGGCTGGCTGCAGTTACCCACGATGCCTGCCGTACCTGACTCTGATTGGCCAGCTGCTTCAGGCCGTCCCAGCGCTGGCTCTCTCCCTCACCCAGCATGGAGGTGAGATAATAGAGACGTCTGTCTCGCACATAGTCCTTATTATATACCGACCTTCATGACTGACCAGGGTCCTGTTTTTATAAAGAATTGCGATTAATATCGATTGTGACTCTGCAAATTACGGATAGGAGATCAGACTTGTGAGATGGATTGAGATAAATTGTATCTCTTTGTAAAATGGGCCCAGGACCAATTAATGTGGTAGATGTGATTGCCATAATCAGCTCTAAGGATTGTTCTAATTGTCATGTTGGTTTTGGGGGGATATTCATGATGACCCAGGAAATAAGTAGTTGGGAATTCATACACTGTAGGTGTGTGTTAGACTTTTTATGTGGCATATCAATTTGTACTTTAATCTTTGTGCACAGATATAAATACATGTAACTTATGGCTGTGAGAAAGTAAGGCCATTCGTGCAGTGTGATAGCATGGCTACCACAGTTGCTCCCTCACATGTAAGTGCATGAGTGCATTTCAGCAAGGTGCTACATGTACATGGATGCTTGGCAAGGTTTCATGAATGTGGTGAATAGTCTTTTACCCATATTATTTGCTTTCTCAGGTATACCCCACCCTTATACCCATATACCCATCCAACCCCTGTGGGACAGAGCTCTTGTAGGAGTACCTGGTATGGGGCCTCTCCTACCAGACAGACACTGTCAGGACCAGCATCGATCGCCTTCGTCCTAGCCCATCTAGGCCCTGCCCCGCCCCGCCTGCTCCACCATTACGTACTGTATCTCACACTCCCACCCTTACAGTGTATCCCCTGTACCCAATCCTTATCTCTTAGCTATCCCCACCTCACCCTACCCCATCTCACTTAAAATCCCTCCTTAAGTACCTGGCATCAGGCCTCAGCCACCATTTAGACAGTCTTGGCCTATAGTCTCCCTGCCCCATCCCGCCTGCACCGGCCATGCACCATTACTGTATCTCGATTCCCACTCCGATACCGAATGTCCCCTACCCACCCCTTGTCTCAAATAGATCATTGTTACATGTGTCTTGTGAATACCCAACCTCTATATTCCCACCCCACCCCACCCAGAATCCCTGCTGGAATACCTGGTAGCGGGCCTCTCCTACCAGTCAGACGCCGTGAGGACCAGCATCGCCTATGTCCTAGCCCGCCTGGTCCCCGCCCTGCCCGCCAGCGACATATCCTGCCAGGTCGGCGTGCAGATTGCTGCCGGCATTCTCCCTGTCATTGCCGCCGCTCAGTCGCAGCTGCTTCAGGCAAATACCATAGGTTAGCGAGGATCACGTTAGCCTGGCTTCAAGGCTGTTCAACATTTCTCATCCAAACTGAATAATAGAGTCTAGCACTCTTAGACTAGGCACTGCTTCCTTTCTCTTTTTTTTCTCATCCGTCCTTGGATTGGGGGAACTGGAGAAAAAAATCGAGAATGATTAGTCTACTACAGCCAGACTCCTTTATTGAATAGTTTGGTTTAGGAATGTCCAACTGCCTTGAAACCAGGCTAGAATCATATTCCTAAATCAAATCCCACCCCCATGTAAAACAAAGCTGAGATATTTATCCACAACATATACTCTGCATGTACTTGTACTTCAATGGATAGTGTGGGCTTACATGTTAGGGCAATAGAACCCATTGCAGAACATTTTTTCCCGCCCAATGTTTTCTGGGAATAAAGTTCATCTCATAAATATCAGGAAAATACATAGTATGTTATGTGAAAACATGATTTTATCCATACATTTTCCAAAAATATTATGCAGAATATTGTTTTAACAACAATTGGCCCTTTCATATTGGAGTTTAACATGATAAGAAATGTGTAAAGCAAATGAAAAAATGATGCAGATATAGTTTGATGTACGGTTCAATAGCTTTTATAGCTTTCCATAGAGAACTGTTATATTTAGATTTAGATAGTCATTCAGTTTTATGTTTTTTTAGGTAATCTATGATGTAAATACAGAATCCTGTTCTTCTCCAGTGAGATTGTAGTTGTTTTAAAAACAAATAGTATATTGAGCGAGTAAAACTTACCTGAATTTTTGCGAGACACTGCATTACTTAAATTGTTTATTGTCTTCAATAAAATAAAATCCAAATGGTAGTCTGTGAACTGCATTTATGTGGCTTACTGTGGCTCTACTGAAAACTAATTTTCATTGATAAGCAAATGTAAAACATAATCATTTACTCTTTTAATTTAATTCAGCTAGGCTATAGACTCACATGTATTGATCTATAGATTAAAACACATTAACATTCCAAAAATATATTACGAAGATTTTAAGCAATATTAATGAGCGCATGCCCTGTGGTCCTATCCCAGAGACAGCCAGTAATAAACGTCCTTTCATGTCTTTTGCATACATTAACACCATCAAGCTGATGATGTGACATCATGAAACTGACAGAGACATTGCATATCAATGTCTATCAGTGCGCCTTATTGCATTTGATGCACTAAATATGCAAAAAGTCGAACACGCGATTTATTTTTGCATGAAAATGCTATGGGCCATGCGCCTGCGTCCATAGATAAAATTACTCAGGAGCAGTTTTATCTGTTTTACTAAGTACGTTTCAGAATACTGATTTAACTCATTTGCATAAAATTTTTATCTCTGAGGCTAATTTACATGTATACAGATTTATCTCTAGTTCATTTGAATAAAAGTTTTATGTTTCATCCTAAGTTGGCTTTTCAGAATACTAAAAGATACAATTTTCCTTGAGGTACAATAAAAATTGTCCTAAGTTCATTTTCGAGCGCCGGTATATGCATGTATTTGTCTTTTCTTAGGCTTGATGAGGAGACTTTTGGAGAGCAAGGAGCTGGTCGCTGTGATCATGAAGCCAGCAAATCAACCTAGCTTCTCATGTGTAGTCAAGAAGGTAATCACATGCAGCTTGAGTCTGTATTAGACTACATTCTAGATTGCAGCCTGATTATTTCTTCTACACTGTGATCTGGCTATTACATGTAGGCTGTTTGGCATTTCAACACCAAACAAATCAATAGAAGGGACTCGCTACAATAGACTGAAAAGAAAAATGGTAATGTGACTACAGTGTAGTTCAAAAATGATCAGTTTAGATGAGAAATTTCAAACAGCTTATAGAAGCCAGGACTGATATTCATGAAACCTTGAAGCCTAGTCAGCTTCTAAACTTCATAGAGCTACATATACTAACTAGGCAAGTAAGGTTTCATGAATATGGCTCCAGGACATGGCTCCAGGACTCATATTCATGAAACCTTAGTTACTAAAGCTGCATGTTGCTGAATGCACTTTAAAAACTAACTACAGTAGGGTTGGAAAGCTTTATGAATACGGACCCAGGTAACCAACCAACCCAACTTCTCATCTGCTGTGAAGAAGGTGATCGCACTCAGAGCTGTACAACCTAGACTAACGTTTGGAAGCGGGTTTACAACTAACCAGCACAGCTTCTCATCTGCTATTATTTATTCATTTATTCATTCAAGTCTTCTTTAAAAAAAAATACAGGGTTGGCAACCTCAGTTAAAAAAAATGCTTTACAGGTGCGCCCTGTACAAACAAAACAGTTATAAGTGGTTTGATAAACTGCATAATTTGACAAATTATAATCAACATATGAGAGGCTATTGTAATAGACCTCTGCGGAAACAATTTGTCTAGGACATGTTATTTAGCAGGGATGCAATTGACAAGATATGAAGAAGGCATGATATGATATGATAAGATATGATCGCATGCAGAGTCTGTATACCCTAGACTTTGGAACCCATCAGCTAGGTTACAACATTGCAACCATAATATACTGGACACTTGGACATGCCTCCAAGAAGGGAGTTTGTAGTTGCAATGTGCGCATGAGCAGATTATTGCTATGACCTTGGTTTAATCGTACAACTCACAGAGTAAAATGAAAATTCATTAGATACTAAACCACGTTTCTATTCATTATCATGCAGATATGACAACAGTTATTCTGCTTTGAAAGGTAAAAAAAAGAATGTTCCACCATGTGCACCTGTTTGTATTGTTGTTCTGGGCACACTGTAAAATGTATACACCCATCATCCAACACAACTTAATGAACATATACCAGTCGGCTGTCTAGTAGTATTCCATTCAGTGGATTGTCCGGCCATGGTGTACACGTAAGTATGAACTGGTTTATTAGTATACACTGCAAAAAAGGTCTGAACACATAGACCATCATTTGGAATCTCTTTATAATTTGTTGTGAGGTAGAAAATGGAAAAGGGGAATGCAATTGCTAATCCACATGTCCAGACTTTACAGTGCAAAGGAGAATTGGCAGAGTTAGAGTAAAATAAAATAGAGCATGAAGAATATGGTTCAACAAACATTCAAAAATGTCTCTGTGGTGCTGAGCTTCTTACAATGTTGTAGTGCTCTGACAATGGCTTCAATGCCATAGACAGTGTGACATCTTGTAAAGAAGGTTTCATGTTTGCACAACAGCAGCAGGCAGCAAAATATGGAGCTGTGTATGGGGGAAATAACACAAAATGCAGACTGAAGTGTTCAAAGATATAACATTTTATTAACATTAAAATTGTTATTAACATTTATAATATTTATTGATATCATAGAGCATACCATCCTTTCTATTGGCTATTACTATGGCTGCAGGGAAGATGACGTTCATAGCTGCATGAAGACAGACAGTCAATCTGCCCGAAACGTTGAGTCTACTTCTCTACTCATCAGCTCTTCACTCTTTATGGTTTACAGTCCTTTTAAGGACTATACTCATTTCGAAAGAATACTCTACTTTCAAATCTCCACTTTCTCGCTTTTCCAGTTCACCTCCAATTCTATCCACTTTTCTTATCTCAGTCCTTCCAAAACTTTACACATGGTGTACCGTAAACCTCTTCCGTAAATATCAATTTTCTACATATACATGCATTATACCACACATCTCAATGAAAGAAAGAGCTAGATTGCAATTAACATACAGCTTAGAACACAGGCTATGCATAATGCCCCCTTGCACACATCCACCCACACAGCTGAGCCCTGGCCCTGTTGATAGACATGAGACCAGATAGCAGATCATATTATTGGCCATGCATGACAAACACATTCAGAGCTTGAATAACAGTCCAGGAGGTTTAAGGCAGTGATAACAAATGGGGGCACTCAGCTATTAATTAACCCTCAAAATGTGACAAAGGGCCCCTGGCTGACCTGCCAATTACCATTCTGAATATGGAGGAATAATTCCACTTTTTGGGTCTTCTATAAACTTCACTGATGATCATACAGTATAGCCCCCCTCCCCCCCCCCCCCCTCTTTTGAGATGCAATGCAAAGAACAAAAAAATACATGTACATCAATATTCTGAATTTTGCTTTGAAACATTTATAATTCCTGCATAGGAGGATTGGCAGGTATTCCCTGTAAAGATATGATTTTTCTCATATGGAATACTACACTAAATGATTCAGTATTATATATTTTGTTTCATGACTGGGATATTTTCCCATGCTGGTGGGTAGGTTTTTTATATCTTCAATCGATGTACATGTATGTGTCACATTATTTGCATCATTACAGTCACAATTTTACAAACACATTTAATACAGCAGCATTTTGCCACATAGTGATGTAATATAGAGTACAGTGTGTTTCCTACAATAGATTATTGAATTTACCTGGAGACTTTGATTTAGCATGTATAGAGAAATTTAAGCTGAAATACGCATGTTTGTTTCATATAGAATGAATTGGAATACATTTTAGTTTGCAACCAGCTGTAGTGTTACAATCTATTACAATTGTCCATATCACAAACCATTACTAAACTTTGCAATCCATAATGTACAGATAGTTTATATCCACACAAGTTTAGGTTATCATCATTTGGAATTTACTCTCTCTTCTCTGTAACGCAGATTTACAACTCAGTAGACTGATAATCTTATTGATTTTATCCACTATCTATTGCAACTCTTTGTAATATGGTGCCCACTGAATCTAGTAAGAGGGAAGATCATAATGTAAAACATTCATCATTGCTTAATTTGATTGCATTAGGTCCATAACATCAGCTACTGGAGTTGACAAAACTCACATGTATGTCAAGACATTTCAGTCCTAGCTTTGTTAAAAGCATTTATTCATGGCATGTCAATTTTAATCACACTCTAAAATGATTGAAAACTTATCATTGAAATATATACATTTCTGATCAAAGGCTTAAATGAGAAATTATGGATTATCAAAATCAACTTTAAACATGCACAAATATTTTAGTAAGGCTGTTTTTAAAATGACAGTTCTGAAATTATTCACAGAATTTTATTCCTTTAAAGATTATCTACATGCTGTACATGATTTTTCTGTAAATTATGTAAGTTTAAAAGGATTGCAAGCATTACAGTGTGTCTCGAGCACATGTCAAAGCTTCATGTAGTGGTCTGTCCGATCTCCTGTAGACAGGACGACCGCCATGCCGCCATTAATCCTTACATGGAGTGTTGCTTGAGCCTGTCCTGCCCCTGCTGCCCACGTTTTCTGCCTGGACGCCTGGGTGTATCTCCCAGGGGTGCCTGCATTCCGCACCCTGGCCATGCTAGTCTCCTGGACAGTCACTTTGTGGAGAATAATTTTGACCAGTTGTGCTCTCCTCCTCCCCCTCTCTTACTCTGTTTTGGTCTCTAATACTGTGTTTGAAATTAAGTCCCTTTTTTCTCCTTTTTTCTCTTTCTCTATCTCCTCTTTTCTCTGTCTCTCTTTCTTTCACTCTCTTTCTCTATCTCCTCTTTTCTCTGTCTCTCTGTCTCTCTTTCTTTCCCTCTCTTTCTCTTTCCCCCTTTCTCTCCCCTTGTCTCTTTCTCTTTTCCTCTCTCCGTTCCCCATTTCTTTGTATCTTTTGGTTTGTCTCAGAATCTGTCTTTGTACAATATATTTATTTTTGACATCTTTTTCTCCTTTCCTCTCTTTTTCATTCTCTATTTGTTCTCTTTTTCTCCTTTTCTTTCTTGCTCTCTACCTTTCCTATCTCTTTCTGCCTATCGGTTTGTCTCTGAGCCTGTCTCTATACAGTGTGTGAATTTTATGCTCCTATTTTCTACTCTTCTTTCTTTGTCTCTCCCGTATTCTCTTTCTCTTACTTTCTCTGCCTTGCTTTCTACAGCTTTTTTCCCTTTCTTTGTTTCTTTCTCTTTTTCTCTCTTTCTCTTTCTGTGGTTTCTCTCTCCTTTTATCTCTTGGTTTTGTTTCTGTCTCCTGTCATTATCCGCTTATCTGTTTCTCCTTTCTCTCTTTACTTCTCTCAACTGGCATTACTCTCCTCTCTCTCTCTCTCTCTCTCTCTCTCTCTCTCTCTCTCTCTCTTTCTCTCTCTCACACACAAACACACAAACACACACTCACTATCACAATCCTCTCTTTCTCTCTCTCTCTGTTCTTCTGTTGTTTCTCACATTGACTTTCTGCATTGAACCACAGATGGCAGTATACCATGAAAGCTCACATTGATCCTTCATACATGTGTGTGTGTGTTAAAGGGAAAGTCTACCTGAAATAAGATGAGTCGAAATTTTAGCGGAATAATGAAAGCAACACATAAGTGAAGGCGTAACAAAAATCTGTCAAAGAATGAGAAAGTTTTGACTTTTTAAAGTAATGTTTTATCCTTTATGATTCTATAAATTGCTCTTTTCCCGTTTTTTGATCGGTATAAATCTTTTTCATAGGGGTGTTTGTTAAGAAGCATGTGTCTAATGATATATCAAATACACAGGTTGTATGGTGTATTCTTTTGAGAAAAATGGAAATTTTGGAGAAAAAAATGAGTACACCACTAGCAAGTGACAATACAAAATGTAAGTTGAAAATTCATTTCTCGATTATCCTTTGATGGATTTTGACAAAGCTTCAATTATTAGTTTCTTTCATGTTTCTGTTTTTACAATAAAACCAAATTTAACTTCAGAGTGGACTTTCCCTTTGAATACCAATGAATACTGTATTGAGTATTCATCAGTTCTGCACAGTTATGAAAGCTGATGGTTTAAACATCCCATTTAATTCCCACTTAACTTACCATTTAAAACTTGTATATATATGTGAATAGGCCCATATCAGGATGCCCTAACTGGATGATAAATTCTTTCCTAGCAAAGGGGTGGACATATGATTGCTTGGAACATAAAACTTTGACTCTGAAAAATCTTGTAGATATTTATAAGAGAGTTACAGTCGAGAGGGGGATAGAGAGAGAGAGAGAGAGAGAGAGAGAGAGAGAGAGAGAGAGAGGGGGGGCATTTATAGGGAGGGTAAGGGAAGGAGAGAGAGGAGGGAGGAAGGGAGAAAGAGAAAAGTGAATAGGAGAGGATAGAGAGAGAGAGAGAGAGAGAGAGAGAGATGGGGGGGGGGGGAGGGTTGAGAGATAGAGACAGTGGGAATGGAGGGAAGGACAGAGAAAGAGAGAATGATACATACAGCAATGCTAGTATGCATTTCCAGATTCATATACAGTGCTGAAAGATATAACCTATCACTCGGATGAGAAGCATGGCTGTCATACACTACAGGCTAAGGCTGTGCGGCCCTCACGGACAATAGGTGGCGCTATATCACTGAGATACCCTGCACGCTTTTTTTCCTAGCTAACATCACTTTTTTTTTTCTGATGGATCGGTTGTGGGCCATGAGTTCATATTGCTTAGACAATGATGTTTAATCTATGTGATGGTATATCTATTTCTTTATTTAAGATTCCACAGGCTTTAAAACAAACATCTAACATAGCTTTATAAAGCATAGGACCTTTTACGATTCACCATATTTAAAGGAGAATCAACCCTAAAAAATGGATGTATTCATGTTGTAAAAAGTTAAAGGAACATATTGGTGAAATTATAAGAGAAATCAAGACAAGCCAACGATTTCATGGCTATGAAGATGACATGAGAGTGATACAATGATAGTGAATAAATTTCTCATGTGCCATATCTATCTAATCTGACACTCCTGGCATTGTGTGAATCATTTACCCATTAGACAACGCACAATTAAAATTAATATTAGGCACACATGTGTGATGTATATGAACATAATCAAGAAAAATGGAATGAATGAATGAGCTATTACAGAATGTTTATGATTCTCTCAGATCCACGTAAGCAGAAAGGATGTGCCTTCAGATAAACAAATCATGGCACAATGGGATTGATGGAATCAGCTATTTTCAGAATGATTGTGATTCTTAAAGGGCATATACTGTACTGGGAAGGCAAAAAAGCCTCCAAAATGTAATTGTTAGCAATCTTCTTGCCATTGGTCTTAAATTCATGTATTGTCTATGTTAGAAGCTTGCTGAAAGTTATTTGCCCTCAAATGATCCACATGGAGTAATTAATTATTAAATCCTCAAAATGTTCGGCCCAAACATTTTGAGGATTTGTGATTTAATCACTCATTACTCCAAATGTAGATTATTTGAGGGCAAATAACTTTCAGCAAGCTTCTAAAATAGACAATACATGAATTTAAGACCATTGGCAAGGAGATTGCTAACAATTACATTTTGAAGGCTTTTTTGCCTTCCCAGTACAGTATATGCCGTTTAATTCAGATCCTGATGAGCAGAAAGGATGTGCTGCAGATCAGCTGTGTACAGTGCCTGTCTCAGGTCATTGTGCAGGATGGAGGACAGGCTAGGGGCCAGGGGGTGTCGCACACTGAGAGACTCCTGGATGAAGATGTGGCAGAGTTCCTCTATGAAGCCTTGTCTACAACCAACGATCTCCTGCTCAGGTGAGGGAAGGGCCGGGTGAGGAGGAGGGGGATACTTCATTGAGGAGAGGTGAGGTGGGGAGAGGAGGGGTGAGGTGGGGAGAGGAGGGTGGGGGCCAGGGGGTATCACACACTGAGAGACTCCTGGATGAAGATGTGGCAGAGTTCCTCTATGAAGCCTTGTCTACAACCAACGATCTCCTGCTCAGGTGAGAGAAGGGGAGAGGAGGATCCAGGGGTGAGGTGGGGAGGGGATGATGGGGCTAGGGGAGGGTGGGGGCCAGTGGACATCACACACTGAGAGACTCCTGGATGAAGATGTGGCAGAGTTCCTCTATGAAGCCTTGTCTACAACCAACGATCTCCTGCTCAGGTGAGAGAAGGGGAGAGGAGGATCCAGGGGTGAGGTGGGGAGGGGATGATGGGGCTAGGGGAGGGTGGGGGCCAGTGGACATCACACACTGAGAGACTCCTGGATGAAGATGTGGCAGAGTTCCTCTATGAAGCCTTGTCTACAACCAACGATCTCCTGCTGAGGTGAGGGAAGGGGAGAGGAGGAGGGGGTTTACTTCATTGAGGAGGGGTGGGGAGGGGAGGGGAGGGTGGGGGCCAGGGGGTGTCGCACACTGAGAGACTCCTGGATGAAGACGTAGCAGAGTTCCTCTATGAAGCCTTGTTTACAACCAACGATCTCCTGCTCAGGTGAGAAAAGGTGGAGGGGCGGGGCTATACTTCATTGAGGAGGGGTGAGGTGGGGAGGGGAGGGTGGGGGCTAGGGGAGGGTGGGGGCCAGTGGACATCACACACTGAGAGACTCCTGGATGAAGATGTGGCAGAGTTCCTCTATGAAGCCTTGTCTACAACCAACGATCTCCTGCTGAGGTGAGGGAAGGGGAGAGGAGGAGGGGGTTTACTTTATTGACAAGGGGTGAGGTGGGAGGGGAGGGTGGGGGCCAGGGGGTGTCGCACACTGAGAGACTCCTGGAAGAAGACGTGGCAGAGTTCCTCTATAACCAATGGTCTCCTGCTCAGGTGAGAGAAGGGGGAGGAGGAGGGGGTTTACTTCATTGAGGAGGGGTGAGGTGGGGAGGGGAGGGTGGGGGCCAGAGGACATCACTCACAGAGAGACTCCTGGATGAAGACATGGCAGAGTTCCTGTATGAAGCCTTGTCTACAACCAACGATCTCCTGCTGAGGTGAGAGAAGGGAAGAGGAGGAGGGGGGGCTACTTCATTGAGGAGGGGTGAGGTGGGGAGGGGAGGGTAGGGAAGCAGGGGACCTTACACACTGAGAAACTCCAACACGAATATATCAATATATCGCAGATGTCGCTCAAGCTTCACAACTATACAAGATAAATTGTTCGGGAAAATAGAAGATATTCAGAATTGGATAGAGGTAATCTAATTTGTTTATATTTTCGAACTTTCTCAACATCCTTATAGTCAGCTGTGTGCAGGATTTCTGGTAAATGTTATATCTTTTAACACTTCAGTCAGCATTTTGTGTAATTTACCCCATACACAGCTCCATATTTTGCTGCCTGCTGTTGTTGTGCAAACATGAAACCTTCTTTACAAGATGTCACACCGTCTATGGCATTGAAGCCATTGTGAGAGCACTACAACATTGTCAGAAACTCAGCACCACAGAGACATTGACCCAAGGGTAAGAATTATTTGAATGTTTGTTGAACCATATTCTTCATTCTCTATCTTATTTTACTCTAACTCTGCCAATTCCCCTTTGCACTGTAATCAAAAATAATCATTGAAATAGTATACTTATGTGTCATTTGTGGATAATCCAAATGCATGTTGCTTTTATAGATAAATGAACATATTCCACTGTATTGGGCTGTATGCTTGTTCATATGATATGAAGAGCAAAATTCTACTGTTGACTCAAAGCTATCATTGCAAATAAAAAAGGATGGGTGTACTAATTGTTGTGGGGGCATTTAAATTAGAAAATGGAAACATTTCTTTTGGAATATGTAGAGATGAAAAATCAAGTTGAGAATATTTTAATTTGATAAACCTAATTCATGGATAAACCTAATTCATGCATCATTCACCTATTCTGTCTGTCCTAGTGAGTACCAATTACATCTTGTTTACCTTTCGTCACAGTTTTAAGAATTGATGAGGATCTTGAAGGTTTATATACATGTATCTGTATTTTTTTGTTTCATCATATACTTATCTGCTGTTTACAGATTGCAGCTCTTGTCTGAGATACTTCACAGGTGAGAACCAATCATTGGCAAAATTAATTTAGTTTATTCAATTGTTAGGATTTAGTTGAGTTTATAATTCTTTCAGCAATGCAATCATTTATGACACACAAGCTCATTTCAGTTTAAAAAATAGTCCATCCTTGTATCAACTTCCCCCTTCCTTCCCAAATTAAAAGTAACCCAAAAAATGGCATTCATTTTGTCATGAAATACTTTTAATGTGATATCTGAACAAAATATTGAATAAAGTGAAGTGCAAAAAAGTGTTCTTGTTCAATATAGAGTCTACCTGTTTTAATATTTTGAAACGTTTTACAAAAAGATATGGATATGGTCAAAAACGCAAATGGAATCAAATAGCTGGATAAGTACATTGTTAAGATTTTTACATAGTTTTATATATTTGGAACAGTTCTTGTATTACAATAACATTTACATGTTTAATAAGTTAATTGGTACTGGGGATATTTAATACAGGACACATACAGAAGCCAAATCTGCCTGTTGCAGCTTTTGTGGGGGCTAAAAATAAGTGCTGCTGTTGTTGTTGTTGTTGTTTCTTTGTTCTGCAGGCAGCCTGAGGATCTGAAGCTGCTGACTAGTCTTAGCATCTGCAGACACATCTGTGACCTGTTGGCTCACTGCATCAGGCATCAGGAGAGCAGGGTTTCTGCTGAAGCAATGCAGGCATTCTGTTACCTTTTGAGGCAAGGCAAATTTGATTGGATTTCACTTGATTTGATTGAGTTGATCTAATGTTACTTGATTTAACTTTCCTTATGTTGAAAAAAGTTATATATAACATGATTTTATTAGATTTTAATTGGAAATGTTTTATTTTTTGTTTATGTAGATGTCATTTGATTTGATGTTATTAAAGTGATGCAGCCTGATTTGGTTTAATTCGATACAACCTGATTTGACCTGAAGCTGCTGACTAGTCTTAGCATCTGCAGACACATCTGTGACCTGCTGGCTCACTGCATCAGGCATCAAGAGAGCAGTGTGTCTCCTTAACCAATGCAGGACTTCTGTTACCTTTTAAGGCAAGGCAAATTTGATTGGATTTCATATGACTTGATTTCATTATTGTATGATGTGGTTTTATTTCATTTTATTTTATTTTCATTGAAATGATACTTGTGCATTCCCTCGCCTCTTGAGGAAAGACAGATGTGATGAAAGATAATTTAATTTGATTTGATGTGGTTTGTTTCAATATGATTTGGTATGATTTTGCATTATGTGATTTGGAAATATTGCTCTACTTATTTTGGTTTTCATTTGATTTCATTTTACATGAAATTTTCAATTTTGTGTGCTTTATTACGCTTCATTTCATTTTGTTTTTTAAGTCATATCATACCATGTTATTTTATTCTTGTTTTATACTTGTTCATATGCAGTTAATGTTTTCTTTCAATGCTTTAAGTTCTTTTTATTTTACATCTGTACCTGTTAAAGATCTTACTTTCTCTTTCCGTTCAACCATTATTATTGCAACAAAACTTTTTCAAGAAGCATTGTGGTAAGGTATTTACTTAGCCTATGAGCTATAATGTGGTAAAGCTAGCAACATCACATATATTCATCTCTCGTAGGAGAGACCACCTGCCAAGTCCTGTTGACTTCACCTCCTTAAGTCGCCCCATGGATGCGACCCTAGCTGCCTTAGGCCGGCTGCCCAGGCCCATGGCCAAGCCCCAGGGGTGCGGCAGGTTACCCCATCGATCCAGGAGGACAAGAGGTAGTGGTAGTGGCAGTAACAGAAGGGAGGAACAGACAGCAGCCGCAGTGGCTGCATCCCAGCAGCATCAGTGCGCCCTCTATCATGTCCTGGTCACCATGCTGCAAGGACTCAAGTAAGGCTCAGTCCTCCTAAAACATGGACAAACTTATGAAGCAAATGTGTGATTGATGGTTCTTTCTTAAAGGGATAGATCACCCTGAAATTATTTTAGTTTCAATAAAAGGAGAAACATGAAAGAAATAACATATAAGTGAAGGTTTGACAACAATTGGTCACAGGAAAAGAAAGTTATTTGATTTTAATATTTGGATTTTTTGACGTCACATGCGAGGTGCTCTCCCATAAGTCGTGTACTACTTTTTCCATAAATTGCCTTATTTATGTTTTTTGATATATAGTGATAAATGTGTAAAAACATATTTATAATGATATATCAAACACACAGGTGAAGTGGTAAATATCCTTTTGAGAAATTAATGGACATTTTCCAAAAACATTGTACACAACAAACCTTCACTAATATGTTTCTTTCATGTGTCTTTTTTTATTGAAACCAAAATAATTTCAGGGTGAACTATCCCTTTAATACCCAAAATAGGAAGAAAGGGAATCATAACAAAAAAGTCAAACATTGCAAGATGTATAGATGACCCAGTGATCAATTTCTCAGCTTGATTGCAATCAATTGCTTTCAAGTGCAGTCAGTTCCATCCATTCGTACAGTACTTTACTGCAAGAAATTGTCATGTGTGGAGATCATATCAGGCTCTACTACATAACAAATTAACAATAGTGATTTCAACAATATACTGGACAATGACTTTCTATAATGTTGTGGTTTATTTATCATAATCTTGGAAAATACTACAAATTATGGGCTAATAAATCAAATACTGGTATGATATGTGTCCAAAATTTAAAAGGGAGCAGGTTTATTTCATTGACGATCTGTACAGGTACCCATATGGGCAGTTGAAAGCAGAATATAAAACATTGCGGGGGGGGGGGGGGGGGGGGTAATGAGTCAATTTACAGTTTAATTCCTACTGCACTGCAAGCTGCATAGAGATCGATGCTAATACAGTTTTGCAGATCTTGAGGGTGGGGTAGTGCCGGCACTTGGGTGGGGCTGATAAGACCGCCGCCGAACGCTGTCGATTGCAGCGCCCTCTATAAACGATATCGTGCCACAAAAGCTCAGTTACGTGTCCCTTTAACTCTTTGTGTCCCAGAGACAACATGCAGCCCTATGAGATCTGTGGTGTATTACTGGTGTATGATTGCCCAAATGGCACACACAGAGTTATAACCCTCCCAGTCCGTACTAGATGCTTCAAATGTGTTGTAGGTCAATGGGCTTTTCCTTGCTTGGTACCGAAAGGTTTAACATACCCTCATTGACATCCATCAGGCTATGTCAGGCATGTGGAGGAGACCCTGCCGCTGATCCAGGCTTGTTCCTACGGCCGCAGCCTGCAGACGGCCCGCCCCTCCACAGTGCTCTACAACCCTGTGAAGGGTCGTTGGCCGAAGATAGCCCGCCCAGTGAGAACAGTCTCTCATCTTTCACCACGTATCTTCTAGGGTGTTTAGACAGTGTCTGCATACCAACTGTCATGGTGAGTGTTTAACCCATTGGGCGGTGTGCCAGACACAATGATAAGGTATACATTTGTATCATGCGGTGTAGGTGGATAGAATTGCTGGGGCAGAAGTGGATCAGTATAATAGCGATTCACACTTGTGTGCCAGACTCACAGCCAGACACATGCTCTGACGCTTTGCAGATTTTGTTCGCAATAATACATATATACATAAATACATACATGGCACATAAACAGTTAAAGTGCTAAATAGGTCTACAAACAAAACTGATTTTCAATCTCAATGCAAACAAATTACAGGGTTTTTTTTTTTTGTCTTGAATGCACAACACATTTAGGATTTATGCTGCAAAAACAGCAAGATGTTGAACCATATTATGATGATGTTACAAAGTTGAGATAGTAAGATGTTGAAGAACAATTAAGCTTGTCTCCATTGACTCATGTATTAATTTATTTTACACATGTTGATCATTTTCCAGTGTGAGGTGCTATACATGCAAAGTCATGGTATGTATCATTTGTAAGAATATCTTAGAACTATGGGAACTGTACTGGCGTCATAAATCCTATTTCAGAACTTGTTGATGAATAAAAATAAGGAGACAATGATGAAAGAAACAAAGATTGTAATGTTTTTGTGAGAGATAAGGAGGAAGAGGGGGTTGGGGAATAAGGGTCCACACATTGATTTGTTTTATTGTCCAAGAAATATTGATGAAATGATTGTATACATCCATATGACTAGATTTTCTTCAAACCCTTTCGTTACTATGGCCTGAAGATGTGCAATATCCAAGAAATAAAGTTAATCAACCCACAGCTGTATTGCTTTGAACTGACCACCATACTAGGTGAACCATGATGTCCTAAGCCAGCCAGGAATCTACACAGCTCTCTTTGAATGCCTCAGTCTCATGCTGACTCTGCAACCAGATGAAGGGTCCACAGGTCTCCCAGAAAAACTGGGTAGGTTAATTATTTAGTTATACATGAAAACCTATGTCTACATACCATGGACATCAGATAATACAATTTAACTGAACAAAAATCAAATTGCATCTTCAAAAATAAGTGACTAGTTAACATAAACAGAAGGAGAGATAAAAAGATGCAGGTATATGCTTAACAAGCTTCAAACTGTCCGTCTGTATCACTACAAGAGTATAAGAGCAATTTTCATGATAACTTTATAATGGAATATACTAAAATCTCATATATGGTATCATATTGAAGAAAAGAAAATAACCTACAAGGTGATACCAAATTTAAAGAGCTGCTGGTCATTTTGATGTATTAGCACCATAGACATCCCCTTTTTTCCACTCTCAAAAACATACACAATGTGAACAAATGTGAACAAACATAAAGTTTGAATACCTCAGTCTCATGCTGACTCTGCAACCAGACGAAGTGGTCCACAGGTCTCCCAGAAAAACTGGGTAGGTTTTTAGTAAATGCTATTTAGAAAGTAGTTAAGCTTTTGGTAGCACCATGAGATTGTATTCATTCAGGATATTTCAGCCATTTATGGGTTTGACAAAAGGAGAGGAAAGAGTGAAAAGAAAAGGAATGGATTTTTATTTCATTTCATAACACTTTCCACAAAGATAGGTAGGTTTGGTATCTCAGCTGGGTAGTCTATGATTTTTAAACCATAGGATTGAAAGCTGCAAATCTGCACATGATTTGTTTAATGGCATGGCAGAAAGAAAATGAATTTGATACAAGAGAAAGAAAGGAAAGTACAGAATGAAAGAGATAATTTTTATTCCTCCGCCACAAAGTGGCCGGAGGCATTATGTTTTCGAGTTGTCTGTCCATCCGTCCGTCCGTCTGAGGTCAAAGGTCAATGAATTCGAAGAATAAATCTAAATAGAGCTAGCAAAGAGGCGGAGATAAGTTTATTGACTGTGTGGCAGCCAAATTGCTCTAGATAGCTTTAAACTACAAACAATGTAAAAGAAAATTGTAAAAAAGTATACAATTCAGAACACACAAATAATATTTCTTTGTTGTGTATCGCATGAAATCAATTATGTATTGAAAGCACCATTGCCTTTTCTTGGCTTAATACATTCCCAAGTATATACGTGTACTGGATTACACCCCAGCAGAAAGCAAATCATATATAGATATTTACCATATTTCTTTGCAATCTTTTTCCTTGCAGTGGGTTCATCATTTGTTCAAATCGCGTTTGAAGTTAGACACAAGTACCAATCAGCAAAAGGGTTTGTACATCTGCTTCTGTTTCATTTTTGTTACTCTTACTCTTATGCTTATATTTTGTGAAACTCTAATCTATCATTTTTTTATTTTTTGATGGAAATTGCAAGTATTGATATTTCTACCGAGAATTATTATTTCTTTCCATTTGATTCACGTTATAAACACGACAACAAACATAAATGTATGTATACACAAATATGCACTTACATACACACACCCATACACACACATTTATTAAATAATCTTTCAAGCACCACTTGGGTAAATTAAATTCATGCACAGTTTACCGAAATGAAATGCTTTGTACTATGTTGCCTATCAACGAGTCTTCCTCCTCATTTTGTTGTATTATAGACGTGAGTAAAAATGTAAAATGCTACTCATTGCCTTCCATAAAATGCATTGTACCTAGTAGGCAAGACAGGTTTGAAAGATGTGAGTGAACTGTGGTGAAATGTTATTGAGTATCAAAATATTCAGGAGATCTTCCTTGACAGTTTTAGGTATCCTATCCTGATGATATCCTGATGGAATAAAAACAGTGACCAGTTTCTAAAATAAGCATTGCAGTTTATGACTATTGAACAATTTTCATGATAGCTTTCTAATGGAACCTTCTTAAACTTTGTATATGGTATCATATCGAGGAAAAGAAAATTACATACAAGTTGGTACTAAACTCAAAGAGATGGTGGTGATTTTGATATATTTGCCCCTTAGATATTCTATTTCATTTATTTTCCATTCTTTCTTCACAATATCTTCATGAAAATACCCTTCAACAGTATGCAAAATCAATCAGTGTTCTAAGTTATACACAAGACCATTCTGAATACAGTACCTACCTGCATTGGAAGAATGGCAGCAATGGATAAATGTGTACCAGTATTGTGATTTGAGCCACATTCTATTAGAAAAGTTGCACAGCTGCGGGAACCAACTGGTGCCTTCCTGGATAACATCCTAAAAATCTAAAAGGGGCTTGATATTATAAAATATTGTGAATACATTATGGTTTTTTTTTTCATATATCCACATGTTTATGTTTGAGCAATAAATATGTATTGAGATTTGAACCATGTTTCATCTAAAGGGTTGATCAACTGAAGGAGGCAACTGGTGCGTTCCTGGTGGACATCCTCAGGATCCTGTCCCCAGATGAACAATCATCAGACCTGATAGACTCTTTCACAGAGGTTGCTGGCAATATCACAGGTAGGCAATAAAGCTGCAAGGGGAACAGTATGGTCTATTGGTGAAACCTTTCACACTAGAAGTCTTGAGTTTGATCCCAGCCTGTTGCATACATCTTTGGATAAGGCGTTTAGTGCTCGTCCCTTTCGACTTCCAAAGAGTAAACGGGTACCTGGTAGAATATATTCCTCATCTTATTAGATGGAACTGTCTCCTCGTGCTAAGTCAAGCTGCTAGGCCAAATGCAGGATATTAATCAAGCACTTGAAGTTTTACTGGGAAAAATGTTATTAAGGACTGATTATGATTTAAATTAATTTGGATCACTTACAGTAGGGTGTCACACTTCGTAATCCATATACTATAGTTATTTCTGTTTTTTTTTTTCCAAGCATTCTAGATCTTCAATGTAATAAAATGAAATAAAATAATAAATCGCAACTTCTTCCTTTTTTCACAGGAATATTGTAGAAAACTATATCTAAAAGATGGCATGGTAAGGGTTGTTAGCGGTAACTGCTATGCTGTCATTTTATTTTGATTAAATGTAAATCAATAGGACCTCCAGAAGAACTGTGTCACCTGCTAAAACACAGAGAGACCCTGCTAGGGAGGAGTTCAGCCCAATGTCAAGCCACTCATCAGTTTCTGCTAGCTCTGTTGTACTACACAAGACTCTACGGGGACAGGTAATTTCTTGTTCTACTCTGACACGCTTCTTCCCATGCCAGGAGCATAATTAGGACCCTAACGGCTTTTGACATAGCACTCTGTGTCCATGTATCTGCCATACAGTGAGACTCTAACTTTGTCTTTGTTTAAGTTTTGTTTTTGATGAATCTTGGTGCTAGTATGAGCTAGAACTAATATTGTAAAGTGCTTAGAGATGATGCTGTTTCATATCAAGCGCTATATAAAAACGGTATTATCTTCATCACTAAAGGTAGCCCGTCCCTTTTGCAAACCTAATTCTGAAAGTTCCCTGACTTGTCATCATGTGAGAGAGAGTGGCTATACATGTATAACCTTTCCCTGGAATCGACAAAGCATAATATTTGGTTTTGAGGAATTAATCTTCTATAATTGATCAAGCTTTCTTTTTACGTACTTACCCGAAAATAGTAAAATCTCGGTGAAAACTAGTTAGATTTTCATTTATTTTACGGGAGTTATAGTACCTCTGACCTTAAACTTTCACAGTTGGTATCCCAAAGATACGTGCTAAATATCTGCAAACTTTCATAAAGTTTGCAGATAAAAAGGGACAGGCCATCTTTAACTGTTGCATGTATTTTCATTTCTGCAGGTGGATCCCAGATGAAACTCTCCTTATGGGCCTTTCCTCATTCATTTCTCATCATCCTGAGATCTCTTCTCTGACATCATCTGCTGTCAAGCACCTGCTCTTTCTCTATGCAGATAGCTTTGTGCAATCTGCCAACCATGCTCCAACCAACGGTATATACACAATGTCTGACCCATCCCATAGCCATAAACAGAGCTGCCAAGTAATACTGATTCTCAGTATTTCATACTGAATTCTGAGAAGAATACTGAACATTTCATACAAAATTTCATAAGTTCTAGTTCATGGGTTGTTCTATTGTCTTTCGTTGAAAATACTGATTTGTTCCATCAAAATGCTGATTTTCAGCCTTTAGATTACTGAAATGTTAAGGTTGGCAGCCCTGCATAAAATTACTTAACCTGTAGTTTACTGAGCTTAGTTTTACTTAGCAGCGCGACTTCCATCTTATCTGCTGTACGGAGAATAGACGACAGGTTATGAAGAAGCTTCCAATTCCTTACAGGGCGCGATTAAGCCACACCCATTTGGTTACTGCAATGGTTTATTGCCATTTGGTCCAATCCCAGTTGGTCCACTCACCGTTTCGTCTACAAGGAACCCCTTAAAAATACCATTTTAGATTAAAATACTGGGTTAACTTATCAACAACCTTATCTACACCATAGCCTCAACCGTTAAACCTAATCCACACCTCCTACCCTAACCTTAACCCATACCTATCAGCATGTGATGGTAGACGAAATGGTGAGTGGACCAACTGGGATTGGACCAAATGGTCACTGCAATTCCATGGCAAATGAGGACATCCTGACTGGACCAGGGGTCAGGAAGCCAGAAAATCTAACCATGGGCACTTTGTTTAATCACCATGAACTATGAAGAGTAATATTTCACTAACCAGCTTATTTGATTTATAAAGCATGGTCTTATGTGTGATAAAAGAGAGATTGCCAAGGCATAGTTTTGTAAGTCGTGTTAAAAAAATCAAGCACATTTCACTCAGTGCAATATTTCAAATATATAATGTTGTCAGATTTAGCAAATATTTCATCATTTTTTCTCTATCTTGTCATTCTCTGCATGATTATGTGTCCTGCCCATTCAAGACTTTCCCTCTTTTTCTCTACCATCATCTGTAGCTTGCGGTATCCTTGCTGACTTGATCATCGCTCGCAATATGACAGCAGTGTACACCAACCATCGTAGCATTCTTCATTGGGCGTTCACAGCACCTAGGATCTCTCAGGAAGCAATGGCTGCAATTGTAAGTATTAACACTTGATATACCATTAGTGGATTATTTCCCTAATGCTACACACAAATCTTATAGAGCAGTATTTTGGCTGGTACAGAAAGGGTTGAATACAGCCAAGCCAAGCTATAAATACGGGTCAAGATGAATCTTACTTCAAGACGTATTGACACTGTGTCCTTATTTTATGCTGTGTTCATAGTAAAGGAGTGACTCATGCTCATTTCATGAACATATTTATTTTACAACCAATAGGGGGCACTAGACTACTATACTTTGTATGACAAGATTTGAATGGACTGTTGCTTACACATGACTAGTGATAAGCTTTGGTCAATAGATGGCGCTAGGCCACAATACGTCATACAATAATGACTTCATAAGAGATCGATCCAAATTGCTTTCTCATTTGATCGTATTTTACTTGTAAGGCATGATCAGTGATGAGCATTGGCCAATAGATGGCGCTAGACTCCAATATGTCATACAACAACTCGTTCATAAGAGACCAGTCCATATTGCTCACTCATTTTTCCATATTTTACCTACTGTGCCATTGCTTGAGCAAACAACTTACAAAGTAGGTTACGTAAAGTATCAATACTAACTAGTCACTGCTTCACCCAAATATTGGATGTCCAAAGGAACTTTCTGTATGTCCACATCTAAGGTAGATTCTGGTAGTGCCCTAGTCCCACAATTCCCAATAAATGTACTAACAAAGAATAATAAGTTTGTCAGCACTTTTTGTCTTTCCTGAACAAAGTTCGGCAGAGACCTAGTTATCACTTTTCCTGTTAGTCTGTTAGTCTATTGGTCTGTTGGTCTTTGCATCATTTTTCTCAGTTTTCATATGACATGCTCTCATTTCTTTATTTCTGCATCAATTGTGATCACACTTGGTAGAAATGATCCTTGGGTAATACCATGTGTGTTTATGAGGATGATGAGGTCAAAGTTCATCTCAGCATCATTTTAAATATTTGATATATTGCAAAATCAGGCAAGACTCGTGGTTCACGAACCACCTTGTACATGTATTTATATATGGCTGTTTTTGTGCAACAAAATGTTGTTCTGTTTGTCAACCTGTCATTCGCCCCAAGCTCTTTGAGTGGCTTCATCATTTGCCCGTTGCCATGGAGCTTGATGATAATGAGGAGGAGGAGCAGGAAGAGGATATCAGCGATGTTGCCTTCACTGTTCATCTCATGAGCAGATGTGATGCATGTCTGGACCTCATGCTGGTAAATTACATGGCTTAATCATTTTACAAACAGAATAGTTGTAGTAAGAGCTATAAGTGAAGTGCATGTAGATATTGAATGCATGTAGTTATTGAAGAAGTAGTTGTAATAATAGTTGAAGTAGTAGTAGTAGTAGTAGTAGTAGTAGTAGTAGTAGTAGTAGTAGTAGTGGTAGTAGTAATAGTAGTAGTAGTAGTAGTAGATAGTAGTGGTAGTAGTAGTAGTGGTAGTAGTAGTAGTGGTAGTAGTAGTAGTAACAGTAGTAGTAGTAGTAGTAGTAGTAGTGGATTATTGTTCACTGTTCATCTCATGAGCAGATGTGATGCATGTCTGGACCTCATGCTGGTAAATTACATGGCTTAATCATTTTACAAACAGAATAGTTGTAGTAAGAGCTATAAGTGAAGTGCATGTAGATATTGAATGCATGTAGTTATTGAAGAAGTAGTTGTAATAATAGTTGAAGTAGTAGTAGTAGTAGTAGTAGTAGTAGTAGTAGTAGTAGTAGTAGTAGTAGTGGTAGTAGTAATAGTAGTAGTAGTAGTAGTAGATAGTAGTGGTAGTAGTAGTAGTGGTAGTAGTAGTAGTGGTAGTAGTAGTAGTAACAGTAGTAGTAGTAGTAGTAGTAGTAGTGGATTATTGTTCACTGTTCATCTCATGAGCAGATGTGATGCATGTCTGGACCTCATGCTGGTAAATTACATGGCTTAATCATTTTACAAACAGAATAGTTGTAGTAAGAGCTGTAAGTGAAGTGCATGTAGATATTGAATGCATGTAGTTATTGAAGAAGTAGTTGTAATAATAGTTGAAGTAGTAGTAGTAGTAGTAGTAGTAGTAGTAGTAGTAGTAGTAGTAGTAGTGGTAGTAGTAATAGTAGTAGAAGTAGTAGTAGATAGTAGTGGTAGTAGTAGTAGTGGTAGTAGTAGTAGTGGTAGTAGTAGTAGTAACAGTAGTAGTAGTAGTAGTAGTAGTAGTGGTAGTAGTAGTAGTAGTAGTAGTAGTAGTAGTAGTAGCAGTAGTAGAGGTAGTAGTGTTAGTAGTAGTAGTTGTTGTAGAATTAGAAGTACATGTAGTATACTTAGCTAAAGTAGTAATAGTTCATAGTAGTAGGAGTGATAGTAGTTGTGGTGGTAGAAGTGATAGTAGTTGTAGTAGTAGTAGTAGTAGTAGTAGTAGTAGTAGTAGTAGTAGTAGTAGTAGTAGTTGTTGTTGTAGTAGCAATAGCAGTAGCAGTAGTAGAAGTAGTAGTAGTAGTAGTAAAAATAGTAGTAGTAGTAGTAGTAGTAGTAGTAGTAGTAGTAGTAGTAGCAGTAGTAGTAGTAGTAGTAGTAGTAGTAGTAACAGTAGTAGTAGTAGTTAGTAAAAAAGTTTCATTTGATTGGAAAATAAGGCTGAAGCAATCAGGAAATTTACATCTTTTGGCTATTAAACTTTCTAACAGATCTGAGCCCTATTGCATAAAACTTAGAATTAATGGTAACTCTGCCATTAATGGTAACTACCATGGTAAATATGCTCAACTGCCAATCAAATTCAAGGTTTCCTTACAATTTGCCATTGGTAGCAAAGTTGCCATCAATGGTAAGTTTTATGCAACGGGATCCTGAGGTACAGCCTTACTACCGCGCTCATCTATTAATTGTTTAAAGTAAACATTTAGATCGAAGTAGTTATCACCTCCTAGGTGGAAAGAACCGAACCACAATTCTAATATAATTACCTTCATCCCGACTTCAGGACACGCTTGTGCAGTCTGCGGCACCAACTGTCATAAAGTGTGCTGCTCTCTTGAGGCGGCTGCTGGCACAGGTAGGAGGAGCGGACGATGACAGCAGTGTTGGGAAGGTGCGGAGACGAGTCCCTGATATCCTGCAGAGCTTTCTCCTCCTCCCAGCAGACTCACAGAGTCCGACAGGTGAAGCAACCTTATGATTTAATCCTTAAATGTTCTTTGAATGTTTCCATGGTGACAGCATAATCAGAAAGAAGTAAAACTTTCTGTATTACCATGTAGTTGTATTCTTTCCTGTTTCGGGTGAAGAAAGGAAACAAAAGAGTAAAAAGAGGAGATATGCTATGCAGGTGTTACCAAAACAATTATTTTTTTCTGAATAGTGTTTATTGTAGTAAACTCTTTATTTTGCTGCTACTATCTGTATTAATGTGATTGATTGATCAATCTGACGATCCATTGATGAGCTCTGCACCTATTGATTAATTAGAGGAAAATGCGCTAGTTTGAATGGTACTTTTAACAAAGAATCAGACCCCAAATAGAAACGGACATTTCTCAAAATATATTTAAGTATTAGAGAATAGTTTCTTTTAAAAAGTTGAATATATTTCTGCTAATAGTATTCATCTCTTTTTTAAACTCATTCATTGATCAGGGGCTGCGCTCCAACATGTGATGCAGGTTGTGTCTACATTGTACCAGAACCACCTTCCTTCTCAGCTGGATGAGGCAGATCTGAAGGTCATCTATCACGGTTGGTTTATCATACTTTCAGTCATTGTGCAGTTAGAAGGTGCCAGTTTTGCATTTTTGCACCCATCATGTACACAAATTCTGAAGAGCAGTGTTTTAATGCATAAACTCTTCATGCCTGTTCTCCTGGAATATTGTTAAGACGTCATTTAAGATAAATATTTTGAACTGAAAATGAAGCTAGGAAGAGAGATGAACTCCTGTAAATATTTTGAACAAAAGATGCAAAAGGCAGACAAATTAAAGGAATACATTTTGCAAACCAAATATGAGGAAAATTAAACATAACAATATGTTCTTTTGTGAAAGTTACAGATGTTAAACATTTAAGTGACTACATATGGCCCTGAGAAGCAACTCTGTCTGTCTCATAAGAATAAGGGAGTTCATAGTTGAACCAAAGTTCGAAAGATGTTAGATGGATGCTACACCTAGGATACTGAGAGCAGTCCTGAATGTTAACTGGAAAGATCATATGAATAACACAGATCTGTATGGAGACAATCCTAAAGTGAGTGAGAAAATTAAGAGAAGATGCCTCCAATTTGCTGATCACCGCAAGAGAAGTCCAGGGCAAGTTGTGTCTGATCTAGTACTATGGAAACCTGTGCAGAAAGAGAAGCACTGGAAGACCACGTATAACATATGTGGATGTACTATACCAGGACACAGGGGGGTGTTTCACCAAGCTGTTCGTAAGTTACGAGCGACTGTACGAACGACTGGTGATCCCTTCTTGTGCTAAATGCGATACCACACTTTGTGCATTAAGAATCTGATTTAGCACAAGAAGGGATCACCAGTCGTTCGTAAAGTCGTTCGTAACTTACGAACAGCTTGGTGAAACACCCCCCAGGATTGATAACTTCTGAAATGAAGAACTGCATGGAGGATCGACATGTCTGGAAAGCAATCATTAACCCTTTGTGTGCTTGACGTAGTACTGCTCTATGGGATATGTGTGCATTATTTGTGCAAAAATGCACACATGACGTGTCAATTAGGGTTAATGTCCGACAGATGTTGCCGGAACAAGTATGAGTGAGTGATAGTTGAATGTGAGCATGAGTAGATGCTAAAGATGTTGCCTTTCTATCATCAAGATATTAGCTTTGGGGGCCGTATGTTTTACGCCATCAACCCATTTTAACCCTGCTTGAATGTATTGCAGTGATCAACATCCTGACCAAGCAGGCAGGAGACAGGGATGATGTGAAGCTGCCCTGTCTGACCTGCCTGGCTGCACTCCTACAGCAGTCTGCCAGACATGGAGAAGCCAGAGGTATGGCAGGGAGGGGGGGGGGGGGGTGATGCACAAATAAACTCTAAATGAATAAACAAGCATTTGATGCATTCAAACGTGTAGAGAAATATTGGTCAAGGGAGACAATAGATGTCTTCATAAGCATGCAGGGGAATTGTTTCATCAAGCTGTTGTTACCATAGCAAGCTTACTAGGCTCCTGGTGACCCTTTCTTGTGCTAAATCAGATTCTCAATGATTTTGATTCCCATCAACATAAGTTGAAATCTGATCTTCAACTTCAAATTCTTGTTAACAAGTATCTGAATACAAATTTAATGATTTGTCAAATTTCATTAGGAAGATTGAAATTTTGATGAGAAATTAAACTCCACTATGTTTAATAAAGAACAATTTTTTTTAAATTTATTTATCTCATTTATTTTGGTTCTTGCACTGTTCTATGTTCTGTTTGTTACTTTTATGCTTTTAAGCACAGTCTTCGTAGGCAACTTCTATAACAATATTCTTATTTTGAGGGGTCCACAAACTAAAGCACTTGCTTTTCAGTGGATCCCTCCATTTCCACAGGTATCTTATACAATGATAATAATTGTGATATGTCGATATTTATATATAATTTTTGTATTATCATATTGTTATGTACGAATGTATTTTATTTTTCCTGTTGGAAATGAAAATAAACGAATTTGAATTTGAATATTTGAATTTGACCTTTCAATACGGGTGGATTGCCCGGCAGGTTTCACTTTACAATTGTAATATATTAAAAAGTTTCTTTTCTCTAAAATGGACAGCACCATCAGTTACAAATGGTGATCTCCTCTGTCTTCAAGAAAGGTGTATATAAACATTTATTTAAAATCCATATAAAATGTTTATTTTCTTCTGTTAGTGCCATTATATAATGACAAGGGAGATTTTTTTTGGTGTGTGTGTATGTGTGTGTGTGTGTGTGTGTGTGTGAGTGAGATCTGTCATTTCCAGATTGGGCTTCTGACACCTACTTCATTTTCTGTATGACATAATTTTTTTCTGTCATATATGGCTTACAAATTCATCTTTCCTTTTGGCTTCCCTTACTACTATCCAGTGCTGTCTGTGATCCTCTCCAATGAAACGCTGCTGAAGTCCATCCAGCACAGATAGAGGACACCATTTTTTGCCAATTGTTTCAGTTGTATGTGTGATTTACTAGTTCCAGAATGGACTTCCCAGTCCCATTTCATTTATGCCTCCGCCACGAAGTGGCCGGAGGCATTATGTTTTCGGGTTGTCCGTCCGTCCGTCCGTCCGTCCGTCCCGAATCCGTTTAGGCAATATCTTGAGAATCGATTTGCTTCAAACTTGGTACATGCGCATATTGCATGAAATCAATGAAGTGTGTAAAATAGGGGTCAATTCTGATTGAGGTCAAAGGTCAATGAACTTTGTGAAAAATTGCCCAAAATTGACCTTTTTCACAATAAAGCCAAATCCAAGGATCAAATTCTCATGAAACATGGTACAAAGATGGATCACTTCTTGGGAATAGACTGGTGACATTTTTGATAAATTTCCTGAAAGTTCAGAGGTCAAAGGTCAATGAACTTTGCCAAAATTGGCTAAAAACTGCCCCAAGCTTTATATTTTTCACAATAAATCCAAATCCAAGGATGCAATTCTTATGAAACATATTACAAAGATAGATCACTACTTGGGAATAGACTGGTGACATTTGTGATAAAATTCCTGAAAGTTTAGAGGTCAAAGGTCAATGAACTTCGCCAAAATTGGCTAAAAACTGCCCCAAACTTCATATTTTTCACCATAAAACTAAATCCAAAAATGCAATTCTCATGAAACGTGGTACTAAGATGGATCACTGCTTGGGAATAGACTGGTGACATTTTTTGGTGAAATTCCTGGAAGGCCAGAGGTCAAAGATCAATGAACTTTGCAACAATTTGCTAAAAATTGGCCCCAAATTGATATTTTTCACAATGAACCCAAATCCAATGGTGCAATTCTAACCAAACATGGTACAGAGATGTATCACTTCATGGAAGTAGATTGATGGAAGTTTGGGTAAAATACCTGAAAGGTCAAAGGTCAATGAACTTTTCCAAAAATAGCTAAAAAATTGCCGCCAAAGTAATATTTTTCAAAATAAATCCAGATCCAATCGTGCAATATCAACCAAACATGGTGCAAAGATGGATCATTAATTGGGGGTAGACTGATGATATTTCTGGTGAAAATTCTCAAAGGTCAGAGGTCAAAGGTCAATGAAGTATGTCAAATTGGCTTAAAATTGTGCCAAATTTAACATTTTTCACATTGAATGCAAAACTAATGGTTCAATTTGAACCAAACATGGTACAGAGATGTATCACTTTATGGAGGTAGACTGGTGAAAGTGTGGGTAAAATTTCTGAAAGGTGAAAGGTCAATGAACTTTACCCCCAGATTGGCTAATTTTAAACAAACTTGATACAAGGATGGCTTTAGACGGACTGATTAGATTGGAAGTCAAAGGTCAATGAACATTGCCAAACTTGGTCAAACATGGAAAAACAGAATAGGATATTTTCATTTCACATAGGAATTAAATGGTTCAGGTTTTCTGAGAATAAATGTAAATGGAGCTAGCAAAGAGGCGGAGGCATATTTATCGACTGCGCGGCAGTCGAATTGCTCTAGTTTTCTGTATGACATAATTCTTTTCTGTGATATATGGCTTATAAATTCATCCTTCCTTTTGGCTTCCCGTACTACTATCCAGTGCTGTCTGTGATCCTCTCCAATGAAACACTGCTGAAGTCTATCCAGCACAAATAGAGGAGACCGTTTTTTGCCAATTGTTTCAGTTGTATGTGTGATTTACTAGTTCCAGAATGGATTTCCCACTCCCATTTTATTTTCTGAATGACATGATGCTTTTCTATAATATATATGGCTTGAATACTGTCATCTTTCCTTTTACTACCCAGTGCTGTCTGTGATCCTGTCCAATGAAACGTTGCTGAAGTCCATCCAGCATGATGCAAACCTTGCCGCCTCCCAGCTCACGTCGCCTCTGCAGGTCCGCCTTCAATGCGTCTCCCTCCGCCTCCTTGCTCACATCACTCTCCATCAGAAGCAGCACAGGCTCAAGGTGGATGAGGTGCTAGCTATGCTACATCTCCTTAAACACAGCGTAGCTCTTTTGCTGCTGGTCAAACAGATTTATATTTGGTTAAAAAAAAAACCTGCAAAATAGAAGAAAATACTGTGATAGAATTTCCCTTAGAATACTTCTGGGAACTGACTTTAAGCTGACTTAAATTGACTATCAGATTGCAACACCTATAGCGGTTCCTGTAGCCTAAAAAAGAGAGACCATAATAGAGCACATTGCAGTTTTCCGCTCTGAGGATACATTGAGGTGAGGTGAGCACCGCCGAGTGGTACACTGTGGTATATGAATGTAGACTACGGTTGCTATGAAATGAGGCATTTCAAACATAAACAAGGATGGCTTTTCACTTTTCCTGATAACGTTCATGAAGATATGAAATTTCATACATATTTTTGTCAGGGTATACTGCTGATTCCTGCTACGTTTCTTAACTTTTGCTGGTGGGCTTTCTCGTGTTTAACTCTTAGATTGCCTCATTCCAGTAGACTCCACACATGAACAATGCGGTTCTGGTAATCTATGGCTTAAGTAAGCTAGGGGTAGTAATGTTCACATCAGAATCTGGGTCAATTAAGAGCTTTCTGTTTCATTCCACCGTTCCTCACATGCCATATAGACCTCTCACCTACCAATGTGTCACATGATTAAGCCAGGGTGATTGATGTTTTAAAACAATCAACATATGGCACTAGATCACAACATGTAGATTGCATTCATATGTTCTGTTGTCCAGTTGAATTCAAAACATCATGGATTTCTCACTATGGGCTCTTTTAGCATGTTCTGAATATATAAAGGTTTGGATTGAATGTTAGTTGCTTTTATATATCATAAAATTATTAAGTCCTTGATATTAAATGAAATTGTGCCCCATGTGCTGATGATAGAACAGGGCCCTGTTGCATAAAACTTACCATTGATGGTAACTTTGCTACCATACAACTTCAATGGAAGCCTTGAATTTGATTGGCTGTCGAGTGGTATTACCATGGTAAGTTTTATGCAACAGGGCCCAGTTCTGTCTTTATGATGGCCCATGATAACTACCATTACTAGCCCCTACCTTTAATAAAAATAATTGTTGGATTTTAATTTCATTCATCATTAAAGAATTTCACATTTGTCCCCAGGTGAATTATACTGGTCATCTGAGAGAAGCCCATCTTCTGGACATGGTATCTTGCAGCTCCAATGAAAATCTACAGCGTAAGTCCTACACATGAGTAGAATCACTTATAAAGTGGTGTTGTCATATGAGCATGTTTTCAAGACTGCTGGTTCTAAGCTATGAGGGTAGAGCAAACAATGGTGATCATAGGCTGACTCTCATTACGAGTGCCTGACAGTAGCCCACTAGACAATGTCTGACCAGTGAAAGTATTTGTCCAAGTTGTGGAAATAAATGACATGAAATGAAAGTGTTACTGGAGTGATGTTGTTCACAAGTAGATGCAAGCATAACAATAGATATGTTGACATCACTTCAGTACTATAGGGCTCTGAACCTTACAGCTGCTTCCTACCAAGATGCACTCAGCATAAATTCCGATAGCTTCTTGTACAAGTTTCTTTGCTTTTTATGCCCCAGTCTGCCACAAAGTGGCCAGACAATTAATTGATTAGACTTCTGGAGATGGGTTATATACCATTGATCTTGATTAAGTCTTGCAGGCATTGGATGGTGAATGTGTACTCTTGGAGATTTATGGCCATACTACAGTGTCTGCATACCAGATGACTGCCAGCAGATGGATTTCTGTAATTTTTCTTCATGATGAAATATAGGTCATTTGTATCCCTTGATTTCTAGATTTATCTATGCAATATGGTCCTTTTATTCAGCAGAAAAAATGAAATGAGGGCTCAAGGTAATTTACCCCCTGCAAAGCTGACAGAACCACCCACCCATGCCCTGAAAAACAAAAGAGCTCCTGTAAAAAAAAAATAAAAAATTACTCAGAGTATTGCTGAACTGCCATAAGTTAACAAGTACATATAGCACACATTCGTACCTTCATGCATAGTGCATTGTCTCAGGATCGATGGCATTCCTGTTGCTTACCCATCTTCCATTTCATGTCATTGTATGGGCTTGACAAGAAGTTATGTTTTCTGTGTTTGTCCTCCTACAGTTGCCAGCCTGGAGCTCTGGACTGCATTGTTTCTTTCTCACAGACCTCTGCATCATGGCTCCCAGCCTTCATCATTGGTTCCAGCTCCTGCTCCTGCTCCTGCTCCCGCTGCTGCTGCTCCAGGTGGCTCCAGCGGCAAGCAGCCTCCCGTCGTCAGGCTCCATGCAGGAGGAAGGAGAAAGCTCCTGGAGGAGGGAGACGTGGGTCTTCCCGTCTCTGCCCACACTCTAAGGAAGCTCTATGCCTTGCTTCAGAACAGCGTAATGCAGGTCAGTAAAGAATGCAGTACCATCTGAAGTAAATTACTACTACCAAGTAAATTGCTACTTTATGGTAGTTTTGTGTATCCCTTGTAAATAAAAAATGATATGTAGCACTCACAGACTTGACTATGTGCAATGATATGATTACGTGTGCTGGAAATCCAGCTGGGTGTTTGAATGAGTGGGAGTGAATAAAGTGCAACAAGTATGTTAGTAGAGATAAATCAGAAAATAAAGAGAGAAAGAGAGAGAAAGAGAGAGAGAGGGAGAGAAAGAGAGAGAGAGAGAGAAAGAGAGAGAGCAGAAAATGTCTAAAAACATGACATTTTAAAAATCAAACTTGCTTCAGACCCATTGATGATGGTAGGACATTCCATTATTGTCCATATTCGAAACTTGCTGAAAGTTATTTGCCTTCAAATGATCCACGTTTGTGATTTAATCACTAATTACTCCAAATGTAGATCATTTGAGGGAAAATAACTTTCAGCAAGTTTCTAAAATGGACAATACGTGAATTTAAGACCATCGGCAAGAAGATTGCTCATGATTGCCTTTTTGAAGGCTTTCTTGTCTTCCCAGTACAGTATATTCCCTTTAATGATGACTGTTTTACCCCTAATCCACAGGGTAATACTATGCTACTGGAACCAGCTGTAGCATGCATGAAGGCAATGGTGGGCATGACTGCCAATCTGAACCCAAAGACATGTAAGTATATTTAAATGAATTTAATTAATTTATTAGAAATGAAAGAAAAGTTCACGAACAATTTACTCTTACTACAAAATTTCCAAAATGCTTTAAAAAGAAACATGTTGGATAATGAAGCTTTCCGATCTGCAGCTCATCAGGTTATCACGCAGATATGATATAAATCTAATATGATATATCTGCGTTATAACCTGATGAGCTGCAGATCGAAAAGCTTCATTATCCAACATGTTTCTTTTTAAAGCATTTTGGAAAGGAAAATTTTAAAAAGAAATGAGTGTAACTAATAATGTGAACATCCAGCAAATGCTGCACTCAATGTTGGAAACTAGTATCTGTGCTTTGTAGATGGACAAATACTTCAGCAAGTGATACAATTCGCTGCAAGTGCATATATCTCTGACATTTTTTCCCCAGATCACCACCTTCTCAGCCAGCCCTGGAACCAGCTCCTGGTTAACTGTGGAGTGGAGATCTACCAAGAAGCCTGCCTGACCTGTCACCCACTTCTGCAAATCATCACCATGGTAACAGGAGATTGTTTTAATGTAGTATCTATCACATGTCATAGTTGAGTAGAATATAAATATTAAATATATAGCGTTATTAGCAAAGCTGCCACCCATGTGAGATATGAACACAATGTTTTATCAGGCGTTTTAATAGGGCAATATATAATTCAGCCGTAGTTGCTGTGTCACTAGGCCATTTTGAATGCTTCATCCTGGCATTTTTACAAGTGCTTTCAAGGGCTAATGTCAGATTTATTTGAGTGTAAATTATTTATCCCCCGAACAAAGTGTTATACAAAGTCAAAGGTAAAACTGCAAAAATTCTTATTTTTCAAATACTTTGTTGTTACCAGGATTTTATGCAAACTTGCTGTCTAGGTGTATGAGTGTTTATTCTACATATAGGCCACATACGTATTCGGTGATGGTGCCCTCAGTGTTTTGACTTGGGTGCCATGTCACATTACTCGTATGTGATCTATCAGCCACATTTCTTGTCTGATTTTATTCAAACTTGCCTTAGAGGTTAATTGGAAGGGGGGGGGGGGTGTCATTCTGAATAACAATAGTTTTTCAGTGACAGTGCCCTCGTTGTTCCAACTTTTATAGGATGCCATGTCATATTTCTGCTCTTTTTTCCAGTTTGTTAACAGTTGGCACACAGAAGCAATATTAGAAGGTAAAGCGAAGATGCCTATCAATTTTGGTGGGGGGGGGGGGGGGGTATATCACAGTGATGGATGATGCAGTGGGTTCGTGGATACATGTGCTCGGCCACGATACCCGCCGAGCATTTCTAGTTTTACTGTGATTTCCTAGTTTTACAAGTAAATGCCAAAAAAACATATTGATTGTGGTGTAAATTGAATACAGAAAAGCACAATTGCTTTTTTAATCTTTTGACTGTAGTTCCTCAAGCAAGGGAACAGCCAAGGCTACGTCCTACAACAACACGTGGATGTTCTCCTTGATACCATCTTCAAGACAGAACCTTCACAGTATGAGGACAGGCAAGAACTGTCTGTGCAAGAATTCTTGGATGCGGTAAATATAGACAGCCTCTGTAGTCACTAGTATTCAATAATTAGAAGAAACCATGACGAAAGGAGAATTACAGATATATCATTGGAGATATGAAGGGCAATTAGAAATTAGTGAAACAATATAAAGGAGTGTTTAAAAATGTAAAGAATTATAAAGAAGAATTGAGAGGAATGAAAACAGGAGTTTAAATCAATGAATTAATGAAGGAGTAGGTCCACTTACTTAGATTGTACTAATAGTAGATGAGCTAACGGAGAAGGGAACTAATTATTCTTTAATTAGAAATAAGAACAATTTTGAATGGACATGTTTATCAAATACCAATTAGCAGTATTAATATTCATTTTTTTATTCCAATTCTCCCAAAGGTTATGTCCAGACCAGAGCTGTCTCTCAGCCAGAGACAGATTGAACATATATCTTCATGGAGAGATAAGCTTCAATCACACCTCAAACAGCTATGATAGGATGGACCAGAACCCCTTTCAGACTACAAACTAAGACTACGTCCAGCCCAGAGATATCTCTCAACCAGAGACAGATTGAACAGATATCTAGCTGGAGATATAAGCTTCAATCATACCTCAAATAGCTATGTTAGGATGGACCAGAACCCCTTTCAGACTACAAACTAAGACTACATCCAGACCAAAGATGTCTCTCAACCAGAGACAGATTGAACAGATATCTAGCTGGACAGACAAGCTTCAATCACACCTCAAACATGGATATTTAAAGAGAGAGAGAGAGAGAGAAGAGAGAGAGTGAGAGTGGTTTTCCTTCATCAAATATCAAACTTCACTGCGTTAGGCTTGATGTTAAATCGAGCTTAGAGCTGGATATCTATTGATTTTCTGAGTCGCATTCTGATTCTTATATATGCAAGTATCTAAAGAAATGTAAAAATTGATTGCACTCCATGAATATTGACTTCAGGCAGAGCTTTATTTTATGTACCATTGCAAATTTGTACAGGTGTGTCAACATATGGGTGGGATTAAGGCTGTATTTGTTTGGCGAGCATAGTGGGGAATAGCGGGAATAACGGTCAGTCGTCAAATAAAAATGGGGTTAAAGATCACACCAAATGCTCATTTTCAAGCGGAAGTAATGGTGATCGACGTATGGACATTACAGTCATGCATTGTTTACTCACTGCATTATAATTGTATGGTCCAGTGTATCATATGTTATACTGGAATGTAATTAGTGTATGTGTTTTAATGTGTATCTGCAGGGATGCTGTAGAGTTATATAGTATCAATATTTTGAACACATTTTGCATTTTGTACTAAACGTTTTGAGAGATTTGATTATTTAACATATTTTCTTTTGTACATCAATAAATTTATTGTGAACATATCTTTTATTAGCATTGTAGTGGATTGAACATTTCAAGCTTGATATATGAATATAATGTTTTTTTTTATTTTTGTAAATAAGATGAAATTGTATATTTCATGCTTATTGTATTGATTTTTGTCTCGCCCACCGGAGATGAAGGCGAGACTAAGGGATCCAAATGGCGTCCGTCCGTCGTCCGTCCGTCGTCCGTCCGTCGTCCGTCGTCCGTCCATCGTCCGTCACAAATGTTAAAGTTTACCTGCAAGACTCTCTTATGATCCATAACTTGGCAACTGTTACAGCAATGGCAGCCATGCACACTTGGTTGATAGAAGCACTAGGGGTATCTTCATGTTATAGTGTTGTCAGAGGTCATGTGATGATGTCAAAGGTCATTTGAGGTCATATATTAAAGAGTATGTGCAAGACTCTCTTTTTCTATGTTAAAGTTTACCTGCAAGACTCTCTTTTGACAAATAACTTCACATAGGTTGCTTGGATTACAACCTAACTTGGGTCATAGATGCACTGGGGGTACCTTCATGTTATGGTACCGTTGGAGGTCACAGGATAAGGTCAAAGGTCATTTGAGGTCATACGTTAAAGTTTACCTGCAAGACTCTCTTTTGTCAAATAACTTCACATGGGTTGCTTGGATTACAACCTAACTTGGGTCATAGATGCACTGGGGGTACCTTCATGTTATGGTACCGTTGGAGGTCACAGGATAAGGTCAAAGGTCATTTGAGGTCATACGTTAAAGTTTACCTGCAAGACTCTCTTTTGACAAATAACTTCACATGGGTTGCTTGGATTACAACCTAACTTGGGTCATAGATGCACTGGGGGTACCTTCATGTTATGGTGCCGTTGGAGGTCACAGGATAAGGTCAAAGGTCATTTGAGGTCATACGTTAAAGTTTACCTTCAAGACTCTCTTTTGACAAATAACTTCACATAGGTTGCTTGGATTACAACCTAACTTGGGTCATAGATGCACTGGGGGTACCTTCATGTTATGGTGCTGTTGGAGGTCACAGGATAAGGTCAAAGGTCATTTGAGGTCATTAAAGTTTACTTGCAAGCCTCTTGGTGAAGGCTTCCTAACTTGTGCACAGAATTGTGTGAGCATGTGTGAGCATTACTGATGTAGATTTAGGCAAACATTACTCATGCACATTTATGCAAATTTATTCAAAGTCACTATTTTGCACCTGATTTTGATGTTGTCTGTTTAAAGTTGCTATACAATTCTTTTGCGTAGCAACGGAGATCGCGATATTTCTGGTTATTTTCGCAAGTGGGCGAGACACAATATTGCTAATGCCTTGTCTGTACATGTAAGACAGAACTCCTTGGAAAGCTTGATGCCAAACTGAGGAGACCTACCTGTATTTTAAAAAAAAGACAGACAGAAATGAATATCTAAAAATGAGGTGCATTTTTATTCAAAGTATGATCGGAATACATTATCAATATTGAACCTTTTTGTATATCTATATACATGTATTGTATTCAAAAAGGAAATACATACAATTTCACGATTGTACTGGCAAAAAATGACAAAGTACTGGTTTGAAATGCCAATTCTCTATCTGCTTCTGCATGTATTTCCCTCTTACGAATGTGTAAAATTTTTAAGTCGTATGTCACTTTTTAGCATTATCAGCAGGATAGTATGAGAAAAACATGAGAAAGCAATTGGCACAAGTTGAGAAGAATCGGAGAAGAACAACAACAGTTATGCCACTTGTTTAGTTTGCAGAGAATAAAAACATAGCTAATACGAGGTGTGGCTAATATTGTGGCTAAGCAGGTCTTTCTATTCATTATCTGTAAATTATTTCCAATTTAAAGTTGATTTCTTAGCAGGAGAGGACCAGACATGAATAAAATCAATAAACATCTTCATATACCTGTATCTCAATAAATGTGGATTTGAGTGTATTTGTTATGTTATCTGATGCATTGTCATTAACAGATAGCTAGAAGGGGGTTTGACGTGGTTTGGAAAACAAAAATTGGAATATGGCCAAAAATAATACAGTAGGTTTTGTAACTTATTGTAACTTCTAATCAATAGTAACTACCATGGCAACAGGTGCCATAATGTAGCTCATTGACTGTGGGCATGGTAGTTACCATTGACAGTGAGTTACAATAATTGAAAAGCTATATGTAACATGGCCTAGAGAGGAAAGAAAGACGGTGAAATTGAGAGAATTGACAAAGAAAGGGTGGAGATCGACGTAAACACAGCAAAAAAGTAGCCTTCCCTCCCCCCCTAAGCAAAATAGCATAACTTTTTATCGAAGAGATTTTGGGCAAAATAATTTGGCAGGATTAGTTCATAGCTTACGAAATTATGTGTGAAAATCACATTAATCCGATTAGTCATGCATGAATGGGCAAATTTTAAAGGCAAAAATGTCACTTTTCAAAAGTCACAAGGGTAATTTTGGGATTCTGTCATACAAATTTTTGATGAATTCCATTTCTGGTGCATAATTAATGCCATTTCAATGTCTATCATCCAT
This sequence comes from Arbacia lixula, assembly GCA_963669155.1. Classification (NCBI taxonomy): domain Eukaryota; kingdom Metazoa; phylum Echinodermata; class Echinoidea; order Arbacioida; family Arbaciidae; genus Arbacia; species Arbacia lixula. The sequence goes on along the minus strand of OZ022579.1, from coordinate 15,390,138 downwards.
CTTTTGACGCACTAGCACATATCCCAAAACTTAACCTGTTGCTCTAGTTGAGTGTGCACCGTTTAACAAATACCCCTCTTGAGTTTTAAACTTTTAAAACCCCTTTATTTTGGTGAAAAAACTAGATATTTTGACAAAGGTGTTACATGACCTGTTATGTAAACATAATAAGTAATTTTCGTGTCATGGTTGAATGAAAACACTTTAAAAATCGCACAAGAAATGCCAAAAAGAACTGTTAAAATGGCATAAACCATTACTTTTGTGACTTTTGAAAAGTGACATTTTTGCCTTTAAAATTTGCCCATTCATGCATGTGGACTTTGAATTAATGTGATTTTCACACAGAAGATAGTCAATAAGTTAAGAAACAAATTATTTTGCCCAAAACCTCTAAAAAGTTATGCTATTTGATAAGGGGGAGGGGGGGGGGGTCTTTTTCTGTTGTGTCTATATGATATTAGGAAGTTGGAGGTGATATGTTTCAATAGCACCGTGGTCAGGAAAGAGAGAGCGAGAAGTTGAGAGACAGAGAATGAACAAGAGAAATTTAGAGAGAGGGACAGAAAGAAGGAAGAGGCAAGAGTGGTATAAAACGTAAAACGGGTGAATGATCGAGGAACACACTGACAGGGAGAAGGTGGAGAAGATTGCGAAAGAGGATAATGCATGTATGTTTCTGCGTGTGTGTGTGTGTGTGTGTGTGGTGGGGGGGGGGGGGGTAAAAGCATTTCTCTCTCGTATCCTGTATTTCCTATATAGTTTTACATACATTGGTATTTGCAACTGATAGCTTGTGACACCATTTCACTGTCGAATAAGGACTTACGCTATTTTTAGACGAATGTTACAATAAGATTAAGAACATTGTTCTGACCGAGGTCGAAACATTCATGTCAAAATCTCACTAATTTCGTGGGGGTTTTTTATGAATGCCCCAATTATTTTCTCTCTGTCAAACATCAAATCGGGAGCGGTGACGGTTTCCTTTCAATCACGCCGCGCGCGCAATCCGGACGGTATACACTTTGGTACGGTATAGTAGATATTGACGGGTATATACATGCGCCCGGCAGTCAGTCTGGTATCATCTTCCGTTCGAGTGAGTAGTGATGTCACCTACCGCCAGTGAGTAGCCTACAAGTATTCGTGCAATCAGTAGCGTCTACTCTTACTCCTAGCGAGCTGGGCCTTCTTCATGTGATCCGACTTTCCCCCGTGGGAACGGCCAGAGAAGCGGTGAGTGAATTTCGATTCGATTTAACTCTTTATGCGCTATTTAGGAATTTTTTGCACTGGTGATGCACACTATACCCATATGACAGTATGGAGTCTGGTAGAGAAGGAGTTAACTCTTTACGCACTGGCAATACATACCATTTCCATCGAGCAGTATGGAATCTGGAAGAGAAGGAGTTAACATCGTAAAATTCATGAAATCCTATAATCATTGCTGATTTCCATTATGATACATGTATTTTGTGTCTTAATATCTTAAAAGATTCTCCAAGTGAATTGTAGATTGTGTTGACTTGATCTGATGGCTGTATTGAAGAAATAAAACAAACGTAGCCATGGGTGGCAACGATTTTTTTTAACCTCGGTCCTCATAAGTGGGTTTTTCACAATTTGGTATTAAGAGTGTGAGTTTAGTGAAGTTGAGCACTATGTGATAGATACATAAATGATCGGCCATTGATAAGGTTACTCCTTTCTCGCAGCTGCCCTCTCATGCAATATTTCATCGGTGTGTTGTATAATATCAACTTAAAAAGACGGAGACAATGCTCAAGAAACATTTCCGAGACTTGCCAGTTTAGTAGGTGTACCTACATGTGATTAAATGTTCTTTAAATGTTTCTATGGTGAGAGTGTCGTATATCCCTGGACAGATCACCCAGGGATGTGTTACCAACTAATAAACTGCCGCATCGTGTGACCAGGAAAGTGTTAGAACTGGAGTCGGCACGAAGAATAGTTTATTCCTACACCAGTTTGGTTCATTGATAGCACAAAAGAATATTTGACGCGTTTGGTTCTTTGATCGAGGGACGTCCGCCGCCAAATATGCAAGACAAATTTTGGATGCATTTAGGGGAATATATATTCTGTATGCGCAGAAGATTTCAGAACCACTTCATGTACTGAAGTGCATGTACAGTAGTAGAACATCGTATAATGATACGATTCTGTGATTTTCAGAATATTTGGTTGCTTCGGGGTTTTGTTTGATAAATCGAGAATACTGTCGAAAACTTGTCAGAGAAATGCCTCCAAATCGCGCATTGGGCAATCACATTTCCTTACAAATATCTTGTAAATCATTTATTGAGTTTTTCACCTCCCATGGAAACAACCTCGATTTCAGGTTGCGGAGATGTCCGAAAAAGTTACGGACCAAATTTTTTCTACAATTTTATCAAAATCTCCCTTCGCTCACCCCCAATCTAATTTCCAGTGTGTGATCAACTATGAACTCCCAGCGGAGGCTGAACGTTTGACATAGTTCTCAAACCAGATTTAATGTTGTTATTAGAGGAAGGCTCTGCCTAATTAGAAATATAGAAATACAGCGTATTGTTTGAAACACCTGAATTTCTTGAATTTTTATGAGGCGGCGGTCATCATAGATCAAATGAAGTCTATTTGAGCGCAGTCCATCCATGATAGGTCCGTGGTGTGACAAAGGTTTCAGCTGTCATCCTGCCCTTTCAATACTCTGCCTCTTCTCCGATAACTTAGAATGTTGCACGTCATTCATTCGAGCAAGAGTATGCACATTCATGTTTGATGAAGTGCATGGGAAGTTGCCACATGCTGTGAACAAATATTTGAATATTGTACACCGTTGCCAAAAAGTAGGTCAGCAATTTCACCTCCCGCTTATCAAAACAAGATATGGACAGTTATTGGTGTCCTCCATATGCATGGTAGAAGGTATTGTTGTAATGCAATTTCCCCCAAACATGCCAAAAAAGCGTGAAACATCGCACTGTAGTTGTGAAAAATCCCTTAACCATTATTAAACGAAACAAAAGGTCATTTCATGATTATGTTAAACTGCATAAATTGAATATATACGTCCATGATGTTCACGTTCATTACCTTTTACAAAATAAAAATACATTTTTAGTTTGAAATCACTGCAAACAGTGATTACGACCATTATATTGTACTGGTATGCTAAACACACATATTTTGAAGGATAAGACAAGGATTATTATTCTTTCAATAATCTTAATGATAAATAGACGAACCTTAGGTGTAAAAGATTTTGCTAAACAGAAATACTGCATATGTGACTAATTGTATATAAACCTATGACCTATCAACTAATCATGCCAATCTCTAAGTTATTTCGTCATTATTTCATCAATTAAAATACTTTTGTTTCATCATGTCAAGATGTATCAAGCAGAATGAGAAGTAGGTCTACAGTGTTCAAATAATGAAGAGGCCACCCAGAGTAAATAACGCTAATAAATTAATGACTAAAGCCCTTCATAGACATATCTTATCTCTGTACAGCTTCATAATATGAAAGTAATTTTGACCCCCCCCCCCCCCTCTCCCCTTCCCCCCAAAAAACCTACAGATATTTTATTAAAAGTAATACATGTCTTATGCTCTGCGTATAAACTAAGCATACTATGTATCAGGAGGAAAAAGTTGTTTTTTAATTAAAACGATACTTTGGGCTATTCATATCTCATGCGATCTCGAGGGGCAAAATTTGCATATGCTTGAGTTCTCAAGGATACTTTAATTGGGCTCTTAACCTTATGTATGTCAGATAAACCTCTATAGTATTTGTGTGTATTACAAGTGAAACAAGGCACGTGTAGCACACAAAGGATTTATATCCGACACAATCTCCAGGACGAGCATTTTCGTGTCGTGATTATGTGATAGGGTGAAACCATTCAAACTGGTAAGTAAGGTGTTTTTGTATTGATGATACATGAATTCGTGATAGAACAAGGGTAATTTAACTTTTATATGGATTCATTTGAAAAACATGCACAATCAAGAGGGAAAGAAAGAAAGAGAGGAAGGGAGAAAAAAAAAGAAAAAAGAGGGAGGGAGAGAGAGAAGCAAAAAATAGGGGCGGAAATATCAAGAAAGTGAAAGGGAGAGAGATGTAACATGTACAAAGAGATAGAGAGACGATGGGAGAGAGGGGGGGGCGAAACAGCGAACCAGGTAGAGACAGGGAGAGGGAGAGAGAGAGAGAGAGAGAGAGAGAGAGAGAGAGAAAGGAGAGAGAGAGAGATAACGAAAACAAAGAGAAAGAGGTGAAAAAAGCGAAACCAGGCAGAGACAGTGAGAGAGAAAGGTCGAGAGAGAGAGGGTGAGAATAAATGAAAATAGAGAGAAAAAGAGAGAGACGGGGGAGAGAGGGAGAGGGACAATACAAAGAGCCAGGCAAACACAGGGAAAGGAAGAGAGATACCAAGGACGATGTACAAGCTTCGTAACCATGGCAACATACCGTAATCACGGTCCTTCCCATTCGACACGCTAGAGCACATTAGGCTGGTCATATAATCATTCGCTAACTGAGATAATAATTTCTTGTTCCAATCTTCCTCAATTAAGCAATAAATTGCGTTACATGAAATATTTTCAAAGTAAAAGCGAAAACACCGACATGCTAAAACACTACTTACTGCATTATGTATTTTAATTGGATGACTTGGGATCAATAAATTCCTCATACTAGTAGACTTAAAAAGAATCAACGATAATCCGTGTCTTAGAAATCTTTGATAGCCAGTTTGGGTTACAGTTTAGACAGGAAAACGGTTTTATTCATACAATTTTCATTGATGTTTCATAGCAATTGAATATTAGGTTTTGCGTGTTTGACTTATAACAGTGTATTTTTGTTTCTTTAAAGAGGGATTTCAAGCCGGGAGTATTTTTTTGTTTTCTCTCCCCATCACAGCACCCATGGCGGCTACCGTAGAGGCCTGGACGGTGAGCAATAACCAGGACTACGCGTACGAAATGAGCACGATGTCGACCTTCATCATCGATGTCGACAACACATCATCGTCGTCGTTCTCCCCGACGTCATACGACCGGTATCGTGGCCTGAACATCGACCACGCTCCGTCATCGGCCGTGGCTATCATCGAGGGAATCACCATGTGCCTCATCTTCATCGGAGCGCTCTTCGCTAACCTGATGGCTATGACCACGATTCTGACTGATAAGGTTGGAGTCCACGTTCTTTTAGCTAATACACATGCTCACTAGAGAGCACCGTTGCGCCCAAAACCTTATATAACTCAACCCCACTTTTATTTCAATGTTAATTCACAATTATTCAAATCAAACATAACGATAGGAAATTGGAAAAGCTAGGATTAATCATCTCCATATATATATCATGTTTCAGGAACATGTTCCATCAAATATTAATTCAGACATGTTCATTTATCGACAGGTCAAAATAATTGTGTTTAGCATTCAATGTAGCTAACAAGATCCTGTTACAATTGAAGCTTGTTTTTTGACGTCAGATCTGTGTCGAAAAACAAAAAATATCATCAGGTTTATATAATATTAAAAGCAAGGTTCATCTCGCACGCCTCATTTACCTCAGAAAATAATATCAATTCAAACATACAGGAGAAAGGCGATTGTTCTTGTAGATGAAACGTCTCCCCGAATCACGAGTATATTGAATATTCATTGATAAAACGAAAATGTAGAAAGTGTAAATAATATCTATCACATTAAATAGATGCTTACTGAATGGGAAAAACACGAAGCGGTATCACGTGAGGAAATGTCATGTAAACTAATGAAGAAATCAAATCAGAGCATTTGTGAAGCGTCACTTTGAGCGAAATTTGGTTTGTTTTCCTGTCTTGAACGTATAGAAATTGTTTAGGTAAGAAGCTTCATAAAATTATGAAAGCACAATCATTCTCCTCATCTAACAAATTACAATCGCTGTCCATGAAAACCGGATGCACAAAGAAATGTTTGCTACTAGTATTTTACTCATATGTGTCATAATAAGCCACTTCGTAATTGCAATTTGCACATGAGCAGATTATTTCTTGTAGAAAATTACCTCAGGTCAATTTCACTACCCACAGAGTATAATGGGATTTCATTAGATAGTCGACCACAATTAAATTGATTATCATGCAAATATGGTAACAGCTATTCAGCTCTGAGAAGGCAGTGAAAGAACATTTTACCATGTGCACCTGCTTCTATTGTTATTCTGGGCACACTGTAATTGTATTTACATCCTTAATTCCTTAATTCATGAAAAAATCCCAGTCAGCAGTTTAGTAGTATTTATTCAGTGGCTTGATCGACCATGGTGTAATTACGAACTGGTCTATTCCAAAAATAAAAAGGGATTTTATTTGGGGGATTTTATTTGGCGAGGAGGGATTTTATTTGGCGAGGAAAGGGATTTTATTTGGCGAGGAAAACCGAAGATTAATAAAAGTGTTTTAGCTTTAGGTTATGAACAAGGGGGTTTAAAATTAATGCATTTTCCATCATTAATAGACGCTCAAAGAGTAATGTGGGTCAAAAGGCTTTGTTATGGTAAACAAGAAATGAAATGGAAACAATACTTTGAGGAATGTACAAAGCAGATAGGAGGCAAATTTATATTTTGTTGTAATTATTTAGTAGACCTTTTGGATTTGTCTATACCGCTATTCTATGCGAACTTATTAGAAGTCTGGGCAAAAACGAAGGAATTTAGGGGTAATTATAATCAGGTACGGAAGGAAGTCCTTTTAAGTAATAAAATGATTCGAATTGAAGGAAAATCTATTTATAATGAAAATTTGCAGTTGAAGAATTTTTTTAGAGTGGAACATATTATAGACAGGAGTATGGAGTTATATTCGGCGGCTTATCTTTATAGTAAAGGTCTGGTTTATTCAGAGGTTTTGATTATTCGAAGAATATATGAAGTACTTCCATTAGTTTGGAAAAGGAAAATAGAAAATACGGAACCAGGAACTGATACGTGTGATGAAATGACTTTTATAAGAAATAGCTGTAAATTTTCGTTAGATACGAATACATCTAAACAAGTTTATAATGATTTTGTGGAAAAGATAAGAGATAAGTCATCTTTGAAAGAAAAAATGAGAAATGTACATACTCGCGAGTTTTCGGAAACAGATATAAAATCTGTATTTAGTAGACCTAGAAAAAGTACTTTGAACTGTATATTGAGGGATTTCCAATTTAGGTTATTACACGGAATATTATATACGAACTATCATTTATGTAAATTCAACATTACTGATGATAACTTATGTTCATTTTGTCACAAAGAGGAAGAGACTTATAAACATATATTTTATACGTGTGAATTTGCTGGGATGATATGGGAACGGTGCAGTAACCTTCTTGATTATATAAATTAAAAAAACTTAAGCTGGGAAGAGATTCATTTTGGAATTGACTTACCGGACAAAGGAAGAGGTCAATTAGTTAATCATGTTTTAATACTAGTAAAAAGATTAATTTTCTTAGGAAGAGGAAAAAACACACAAATAACTGAACAATCTGTTAAAAGCCAGATTGAACAAGATAGGTTAGAAGAAAAAAGGATAGCAGTTTTGCATAATACATTATCAGTGCACTTGAAAAAGTGGGAAAATTGGATATGGTAGGGCTCCCCTGCCTTGTGAGTTTTATGTATTTGAAAATAAAATAAAACAAACTAAAATAAAACGCATATTTATTAACATTGAAGGAGTGGGACGACAATTCAGAAGTATTTTTAGTATCCACCAAGATATGCCCTGCAACTCGTTCTAGAGATGGTAATATGTATGCTCCTGTTCCAGAAGAAATAAGTGCATGTATAAGAAGCCCGGGGGGGGGGGGGGGGTGGAGGGAAAGGAGAGGGCGGGGTGTGGTGGAGGGGTGGGGTAGGGGTAATGGAGGGAAGGGCCTCTTTTTTGTCCTTTTTTCTTATCTAATTTATCAATGAACACAATGAGCGAATGATATGTTTTTCCTTTTGAACAGCGATTAATGGTTGTTTTTCTTTATTGTTGTAATTTGATGTAATTCTTGAAAAATCTGACAGTTTGTATAAATTTGTTATGATCAATAATTATGACGAATATGTTTCTGGAAATAATTTATTTATTTGTTACAGTAATTGTCATTTAAATCATTCATGAATAATTGTTTAATGTTCTGTAAAATTGGTGTTCATTGATTAATAAAATACATGTTGAAACAAAAAAAAATATCTCTTTGGACTATTGAACGATGACGATGATTAAGTACTGTATTTCAAAGTTAGCCAAGCGATATCGATATCCCATCGTGATATCGATCGATGAGGCGTGTGTGTGAATACATTCCAGAGCAACGAGCTATTTTTAGCTCTATGTATCAGACATGACACGCGTCCACATCTCGCTGTTTAGAACACGCCATTGTCGCGTTTTTCATGTTAGTCGGAGATCTATTTAATTATTATAGGTGTTGATTAGCTGAGCGTAGATAAATTACCTTATGTAATCATTCTCTGATTATGTCAAAATGTTTAGGGACCTACATTAGATTAAATAATGAATTCAGCCACGGATTGAACCGCGGAATCAATTACGATTCCAATCACGCCAATCGATCATTCTGTTTGCAAATCATGCGCACACGTCTGCCAGTCGCTATGGTTACAATTTATATTGGTCGTGCGTGGGTACAAAAATGTTACAGAAGGCAAACAGTGTAATTTGCACGCATGAATTGCAATATTTGTCGGCAATATTGTACAGTTGTAGGGTCCTCGGTGTGATTACAGCATTCTGAACCTTATTACCAATGACATGAATATGTGTAGAAAGAGAAAGGGTTTTACCAGGCATGGTAATGCAAGGGTTAAGTGAAGAGCATTTTACTCTCACACCAGCCTGTTTCACAGGTAATCAGAGACTGACCGTCTATTTGAGATGGGGTCAAGAACGCGATGAATGAACTACCGTCAGAATAGAATCACCGTAGCTTGATAAATGGTCGCTGCTAGCAAGGACAGCCCCCATCTTCAACTGATGATGTGCTATAATATCGGCATTAAACTGTTCAGCTCTTTTGTCACGTGTGATGTTGCGTGACGTCAGACCTCGAAATATTTTTCACTATACCAATATTCTGACGTCATTATTTCAGAAAAATTGATATCTTGCTATCGATATCCGTCGATCGATCACTTAATTTTTGTACTGAGCTTGCGCGGACGCCGCGGTGAAACGTCGTCGATTCTTCTTTACTTCAAGTTTTTGTCGTTATTTGCATTGTTTGCTTGTGTGACAAGGCAACATCCAAATGAGCAATTGTGATAAGTTGACATCTCATTTTCTCTCTTGTAATAATGGAAGGATATAAATCAAATATACCATGCACTATTTTCGAAGTACCAGGTGAAATTATGAATTCCTCTGTGGCAGGAAAAGTATATATTATTCCTGCCACCTTGGAACCCATAATTTCACTGAAACTTCTCAGTGCATGGTATATTTGATTAATGTTTACTTATGTGACGGGTTTCCCTGTGTTGATTACTCAGGTGCTGAGAAAGAATTTCCACAACGTGCTGATCCTCAACCTGACGATCATGGATTTGGGTGTGACGATCACAAGTATGACCTTCACGATCTGGTCCATCTACGACCACGGCTACTTGCTTGTCCACAACGATGTTCTCTGCTCGGTAAGGAGAGAGTGAGGGGAAGAAGAGTTGAGAGAGAGAGAGAGAGAGAGAGAGAGAGAGAGAGAAAATATAGAGATAGATTTTGTTACATCATTATGATATGGAGAGATAGGGAGTGGGTGAGAGTGCAAGAGTGAGTGAGAGAGAGAGAGAGAGAGAGAGAGAGAGAGAGAGAGAGAGAGAGAGAGAGGGGAGACGGATTATGCTTAAATAAAAACTGAAGAGGTCAAGACGGAGAGACGGAGTTAGTAAGAGAGAGGGACAGAGAGAGGGGGGGGGGGCAGAGAGAGAGAAGGAGAGAGAGGGGGGAAGACGGATTATCTTAAAAAAAAGTCTGAAGAGGTCAAGAGGGAAAGAGAGAAAGAGAGAATAATGAAGACATAAAAGAAAGATAGAAGAGGGAGAGCGAGGACGATCACCATGATAACTACACGTGCGCAAGTCAATACAGGAAGGATTAAGCTGTGTCTCTCATGTCCTTCATTATCCTTATCGCCCGTGAATAGAAATGTACTTAACCTGAACTAACTTAATGGGACGCCAAACAAAAAAAATGAAACATTATTATTGATTTAGTAATTGATGTTGTCCTCTGAAGTAGTATGGTAAATTAAATGTGTCCACTTAGTAATTACAGCGAAAATTGAAATCGACCACTGTCATGAATGTTGTGATTCTGTGTAAAGAAATCAATGATTTGGGGATAGCATCAGACGGTTTATTCGGTGTCCCGTGAAGTTAGTCCAGGTTTAGTACACTGTCTGCGTCAAGCTTATGTGTATATGATATACGTCTCGTTTAACTCTTGATTTACATTAAGTGTATTCTTATCACCCATAACCCGACACAAATCTCACTGAGCATACTCTGGCACAGAAACGATTTACGATGAATTATTGAAAACTTGAGGACGAACGTGGAAGAACGTACCGAAGATCTAGCGGTATTATTCCACCTCCATGCTCTTGTGCCTGTTTGGCTGACCATGAGATGTCAGAAAAATGGTAGGACTTGTATCAAAAATCTACTTCAAATATAAAAACATCTTCCTCGCCCGACGGTAAGACGATCTTAAAAGCTAGAGAGGTAAATTATATTAATCCCCATATGCCGTCGGATGTGCTGTGTTCAATAAAAGGGGGGTTCGGAAAGACGAGTCTAGTATCCTAGAGTCTTAGAGTAATAAAGCGACGCGGATATTGTCTTGGCATCAAGTTTCTCTCCTTGTGCGTGTTTTTATTTCGACACCGAAGAAAGCGCTCTCAGTAAGACCGGAGGGAGGAGGGGGGGGGGTTGGGGACACCTAGCTGTTCTTAAGCTAAGAACGACTTTACATCCCAGTGCGTTCAGCTGATGTGACAAAGCGACAGTGGCGTGTATGTAATCGCTATTAAACACCAGCGAAATACATAGACATATGAATATATTTAGATGGATGGATGGATATATAGATATGTGGATGGATATGATTATATCAATAGACAGATAGATGAATAGAAAGAAAATTATGCATTAGACCGATTGATTGATAGATCGATAAATAGAGAATTGCATAGATATATCTATAGATTGTTTGATAGATGGATAAATATATGAATAGATAGATGAATATACAAGTATGTACAGATAGATAAATAAATTTACATATATATATAAATATATATGTACAAATATAAATATATATGTACATATATAAACATATATACATACATATATGAATATGTAGATAGATAGATATATAGATAGATAGATAGATAGATAGATAGATAGATAGATCAAAATTACCATGGAGACTTAACAATGGAATACCAACCCATTTTAGTTGGAGTAGTTTCTCACGGCTCTGCAAAAACAAGAAGCATTAAGAAATTGAAAGTTGTTATTCCGGCGTGAGAAGATTTATGGAAGTTTCGACGGTCGCTTTACCAACCTACATGATGTCCTTCTATGGGAAAAAAAAAACTCACATCATACGGGGGTACTTAGAATCTACAGCTTGCTATATAACAAATAATGCTTTCAGAAGCCACATTTTTGAAAGGCGGCATCAGGTTATTTAGATATTGGGATTGATACTTTGGATTTTTCTGAATACAAGGAAGATGAAAAGACGAATACGAGCATGACCGGCTTTGCAGCCCTGTTTGAAGGTCGAAGGAAGATTAAACAGACATGAAGCGTGTCATATTTGCTGTCACGATGCATTGAATTGTCATACCATGGACCCTACCGCGATGGTTATACTGACTAGCGTTCCGCGGTTAAATTACTGACGCTTTTCTACCTGTACTCAGGGATGTGTTATGGAAGGATAGGAAGCAACTTTCTTTCTTTGAACCCATGTGCCAAGCCGCTGAAAAGTTATGGTGTTCTCAACAGGTGCTGTTCAGGTGTTTGAACAATTATGAACATGATTGTGTGGCAACGGTTTCTCAGAGAGAACAAAAGAAATGTACAGTCTCATTTCGCTTGTCCCGTTCTGTTCATGACATTAATACTTCCATGAGCACAACAGGTATCAGCATACACAAATAAACAAGTTTTTCAAGTAAAATATCTCTGCTTCACGCAAACACACACAAACGCCGTTAATGATAACACACAGCTTAATATATCATTTTGATGGTGGTTGAATCTCCCAAATGCACAAGTTGTCGGAAAGTGAAGAAATTGGTCAATTTTGTAATTAATACAAATAGCTTATATGTCCGATTTTTAATGATTCCTCAATACTTTTCGAAACAAAAGCAGAGTATTAGGATCTGTCATTATCTGCCGTTAACTTCCTTATAGTTTGCAAACGAATTTGTCAAAAACAAAACGTCTACAGACAAATGGGAAATTAAAGAAATTTCTTTTCAAGTTGACATCAGCTAAATGTCGGCTCGGCACATGGAACATCAAAGCATTGTCATAATTATGGAATTCTTTTGACATTCATGAGCACGCTTTAGAACCCATACATATGTTTGAATGTATTATGCTCGAGTTTCTACTCCTTCCTATAACACTTCCCTGCTGTACTATAGGGGATAAAAGTATGACCATGCTCTAGTTTTGGTAAGGCTCGAAAACATAACGTGTATGCCGTTATTGTTGTTCAAACTTGTCACTTTTTAATCTGTGTTCAAAGTGTTCAAAACAGGTAAAGAATATGTTATTATCGGCTATTAGCCAACAACATTTGGTCATGAATATTGCCCATTAACATGATTGAGTGCCTTCATGTTCGGTATTATCTATAATTTGTAAGGGTGTGGATCTCTCAAAGAGTTTACAGTAATGCTACAGTAAGACCGTCTACACGATCATATTACAATGGCCCATTGAAACTATCAATAACAATAAAAGTGGTTCATAGTTTCAGACAATTGAATGGCAGCACGCACTTCTTTCACGACCTTGAAGTCAGTTGTTTTCAGGTTTCATTTTCTCCGGACATGTCTAAAGAACGAAAAAGGAGGAAGTGTCACGGATGATATTTACAATGTTTCTTTCCTCAATGGTGAAGAGGGCCGGTTCCTGGTCGCTGGACACGAGAACGTATCATGCGCACATAGTTGTGTGCACCATCTCCACTCCATGGGCAGCAATCTTTGCCTGCTGCAAGGTATCGGTGCTTGGTGAAGATTATTCACATAATCGTCCACCAAATGTGAGGTAGATATGCGGTGGAGGTGGGGACGGGGTCGAATAAAATTTTTCATTATTGGCGACAAGGAGAAATTACACTTTTTGATTATTTTAGTGATGATTTATTTTATGGTTTTGTTTTAGGATTCAATCGATACAGTTTACTGAATCTAATAATCATGATAGAGACATAAATAGCTGGACATACCAGCCAGACATGACACATGATCAGCAGTGCAGTGCTGTTCTTGGAGGAAGAAGGGTGTGTGTGTGGGGGGGGGGGGGGGGGAGAGGTGGGGATAAAATACACGACGTTCGGCCCACAAGAAGTGCAACATTAATAAAGATTTAACATTTTGTGATCATTTATCATAGTGATCAACTAAACCTCATGCTAACATTAACCTTCTCAATGCTATTGGCATTAAGATGTGTACAAAGTCAAAACAATTTTCGAGGCGCGGTAATGTGCTGTACGGAGTGCGCAAGTGGAAATGGCTGCACGCACAGCATTTCTCATGTTCATAAGGAATAGTAATATGTCAAACCAGCTGATCGTTCTATTCCCATGATTATGTTAAGTAGGCAAAGTGGATGCCATTCGAACGACTCAAAATCATTGCCATAGTTAGCACACATATTAAGCCTGGAATAATTGGAAGAAATTCTGGAAGGGAAAAAAATCACGATCATTAATCACTATACGTTCGGCCGCAGTCATGAACGATATCGATTGATGTAGTTCAAACAGTGTGTTGACCCCACCGCAGATGACACGATCCGATCAGCCGTACGGCGCAGCGACTGGCTGAATCGCAGGACCCGGTCATGGGATTTGTACTAGTAGATGACGTCACATGTCCAGTCGTAGGGGGTTACGACTGCAGAATCGTGGCAAACTCGTTCCGTCTGTGGTGGCCTTAATCCACCGGAAGGCTGCGGGAGGCGCTGGGCTCGATTGGTAGGGGTAGGGACACCTTGCCTGTACTAACAAAAATGCAGTGTACATTACACATCGGGCGAGATAACGAGAGGGCAGTGAAAGGGAGGAAAAGGGAGGAAGATTTATCATTTTCACTAGCCTAAATGGCAGATCGGTAATGAGTTAATAGAAAAGCAAAAGAAGAGGACAAGAAGAAAAAGAGGCAAGTACGGGTATGTATGTTTGTATGTATGTTTGTCTGTGTATTTACATGTAATCATGAATGTATGTTTTCGTTTTCGCGTATGTGTGTGTATGTGTGTGTGTGTGGGGGGGGGGGGGGTATGGTAAGGGGGGGGGGTGCTGCGGTTATGGCCATTCACGGCCATTCTATTATGTCAACGCTGATTAATTTAATACCTTTATGGGTGAATCCACGATGCGCTGTTCTCATGTCACAAGAATCTAGAACACGAAATGACGAAAACTTTAATCGATGTTTATCACATAAAAATCTAGAACACGAAATTATGAAAATACTAATTTAGTCATAATTATTGATCGTTTTTGTCGAATCAGCCGGACTATTCATTTCTTCAGCCTCCGGAATGGCACAGCTTACAAATGACACTTAGGATGTGAGGTTTTGTGAAATGCTTTTCCTGTAATGATTAACTCGGGGAACATGTGATGGAGAAGGAATAAAGAGAGATACGTAGACATAGACAGAGACACACAGACAGACGGAGTTATATATATACTTAGAGAGAGAGAGAGAGAGAGAGAGAGAGAGGAGAGAGAGGGAGATAGAGAGACAGAGAGAGAGACAGAGAGACAGAGAGACAGACAGAGGGGGGGAGACATATAAAAAGATAGACAGACAAACATGGAGCTAGATAGAGCGAGAGAGAAAGAGAGAAAGTGAGAGACAGAGAGAGAGAGAGACAGAGAGACACACACAGACAAACGGAGTTATATATATTTATTTCCCTTCTATGAATATTCATGAGTATTCTGGGAACGTGATTGGTCAATTGATGATCGCAGACTACAAAATAATTTGACTATATCTGCCTCAGCTCCGGATATTTTTCACTATTTTTTCATGGGGAGGACTGCGCATGCTCTATTTACTATTTTCTTCCTTGGCACTACTGCGCATGCTCGTTACCTGAGCGGGCGTAAATTAGTGCGCGCATGAATGCAGTGCGCGGTGTGTTGCGCATTTACCTGGGATGAACCGATATCGAGACAGAGAAAAAAAAAAGACGACATAACCACATGGTGTTACCGAAAATTTAACTATTTTCTAAATAGTATTTATTAGTTATTGTTTTACAAAAGGGATATAAAACAAATATACCAAGCATTGAGTTCGAAAGTATAGTGAAAATTATCCATCTTCGGAGGGACTGGCATAAGTTACTATTTTTTCCTCGGGGGCTTCGCCCCTCGGAAAAAATAGGTCTATGCCACTCCTTCCTCAGATAGATAATTTCCACTATACAATCTCACAGCTTGGTATATTTGTATAATATATATATATAGGGAGAGAGATAGAGAGAGACAGAGACAGAGGGACAGACAGAGGGGGGGGGGGCATATAAAAAATAGACAGACAAACATAGAGCTAGACAGAGAGAGATATACGAAGAGACAGAGAGACATAGAGAGAGAGCGAGACAGAGAGAGAGAGAGAGAGAGCGACTGTACTGTGTTAACATTATAGTCATGACAGTCATGACAGTGTGGACATGTTATAGAACGTGAGCCTTCAATTCTGATCATGACAGAGAGAATCGATTTTGTTCCCCTAAAATGACGATGTATGTACCATGTCTGATGGTATATATAATCATAAATTGGGCTTAAAGGGGGACATATTATGTTAAAGCTAAGATGAAGCGGCCAAAGTCATTCGGTCATGGTAAAACTGTTCCGCCGTCATCGTCGGGCTCCGAATTTCGTTTAGTTTCAATGATATTATTATGATTCCTTCCGTGTTTCCTGAAATTAAACAAAGATACAGTCCACGGTCATTACAGAACGGCATTCTGTTGATTACGGGTCCACATGCCCTCAGGCAACCATGGCAACAGTGGATGACGTCACTTGTGTGGACCCTGACCCAAAAGTCACACCCTGTCTCTTTCTGTCATCAATAGTTTATTGTATTATGTCCTTTCTGCTATTATCCGTATATTTTCTTCTTACGATGTTGTTATGTACTGTTATTTTTATGGTCAAATAAACAATAATGATACAAATAAAAATAATTGGCCCGTTTTCCAGAACAGACGTTTAACAGTGTATCAAACTTACACTGGGACGCCAAATAAAACATTATGAACCGTTTTCATTTATTCAATATCATTCAATTTGTCCTTGGAACTGCTATGATATATTAAGTTTTTCCACATACTTATATACCAGAATTATTGAAATCACCCACTGTTGTGATTCTGGGATGAATATCAGTGATTTTGTCATAGTTTCAGATTATTTATTTTGCGCCGTATAGTACGCGGTCTATTAAAGTAGAACCAGTCTTCTGAATACGGAGGTATTATATATCTACCACTGCTACCCGTACCTTGAAAATATTTAATTAGAGATGATACCGGCCTGACAGCGGACCCGATGCTTTCGGAGAAATAAATGGGGAATTCCTTGGTTGTCATGGTTGTAAGAATAATTGCTGATGTCAAGCACATGACGGCCGGTTAAAATTGGTGTGGTGATATTTTCTCCGAAGTCGAATAAGATGGTTGGTGAACCTTAATGAGGACGTTAGGCAAGACCACAGTATGCAAATTGTTAATTCATTTTTAAGGGCCTCCCAGTATGCCCATGCCATTAACGCTTTGAGCGCCGATCAGCCAAGGATGTATATATTAATCAGTACTACACACACATTGCGGCCGTAATAAGGCAAAAGAACGTAACCCGAAATATCATGTTTTGAGAAAAAACGAGATTGAAAGGTCAATCCTTTCCCATTTTTTTTTGTCTTTTGATTGTGACGTTTTAAAAACGAGATACACTTCTAAAATATTCCTTTAAAATATCTTCAGAAATTTTCAGGAAAAATGGATTTGTTGTTTCAGAGTAAAATACATTTTTGTTTTAAATAGTTGCAGCTTTTTGGCATATAAAGGCACTCTCTGGAGGAGCGGTTCTTATTTGCCCAAAAGAACGTAAAGTGTAAGATACGTCCTTCTATCTCTACAATTATGAACGGATGACATTTGGGACTTTCACCATTAGAGAGAGTGCATCTTATTTACCAATAATACCTTCTCAACTAAAAAGTCAAGATTTTGGAGTTACGT
Organism: Arbacia lixula; assembly: GCA_963669155.1. Classification (NCBI taxonomy): domain Eukaryota; kingdom Metazoa; phylum Echinodermata; class Echinoidea; order Arbacioida; family Arbaciidae; genus Arbacia; species Arbacia lixula. Next base: position 15,372,530 of record OZ022579.1, on the reverse strand, counting down.
TCTCCTGCCTTAATATTACGGCCGATCGCTCATAGACATAGACATATGTTACCAGAGATAGAAGGGGTTTCAGGACAACAAGCACACAGCGACGTCTTGCTGTATAAATAAAGACAACATGTACAAGAAGAACTATGATACTGACCATCAGAGTTACAAAATGATTGAAAGTAAGAGAACATTCAGACAAAATCATAATGTCATGATATTTTGACAAAATGAGGTTAGGGATAGAAGTGCCTTTTCGCATTACAACAAATTTCTAACAACGTTTCACTAAGATGTTTCTCCAATTCCGTTGCTTTTATTCACAACGTGTTATTATGTGTTTTACCTTCATCTAATGATTCAGTGGAACGGTGTGATACAATACTATCATCATCAGTGATTCAACATTCTGCAACCGTAAGGGTGTCATTCGTCTGCATAAACAATAGGCTGTTATGTCAGTATATGCGTGGGTGTAAACTTGCAAAACATTCTAAGAAAGGAAATGTGTCTAATGCATCTTTTGCAAGCATCGTAACTCAACGTGTTTAATTATGGAAGTGAGATAATCAATCACTATCATTAAACGCATGGGCCAAGCCATTAGGTTTTAGCCGCCTTCGTTCACACGGGTGGAAGCAAATTAAAAAAAAATATTCATTCTGTGTTTACCCGCTTTATCAATCATCTCACGTTGCGCCCATCTTCCGCATCCATGAAGCTATATACCCAGCTTGTTGGCATGGTTAAGACACGTTTGTTGACAAGGAGCCTTCTCCGTACCGCCGTCAATAGGAAATTCAACCACTCAAGATATCAAAACGCCAAAGCGATGGACGGGAAACCCATAGCAACGTCATCTTCAAGTTGAATGCCCCACCACTGATTGGATAACTTGGACCAGGGATATGTTATGGAAGGATATGAAACAACATTCTTTCTTTGAGCCCATGCGTGGCACCGCCGAAAAATTGCGTGGTCTCAGTATGTGCTTTTCACGTGTTTTAACAATAACGAACACGATTGCGTAGCAACGGTTTCTCAGAGAGAACAAAAGATATGTAGAGTCTTATTTCGCTTGTCCACTTCTGTTGGATTGCATCAATACTTTTGTGAGGAAAAGCGATATCAGCGAACAAAAATAAACAGTTTTTTAAAGTAAAATATCTCATTTGCACGCAAATTCACGCAAACTCTGTTAATGAAAATAAGCAGCTTAATATATGATTTTGATAATGATTGAATCCGACATTTCCGGAAATCTCCGGAAAGTGAAGAAATTTGTTAATTATGCAAGTAAGAATATTATCTTATATCTCCGTTTGTGCATCATTCAACAATTATTTAGAAGAAAAACGAATACAGGATCTTTAGAGGTGTTGCCCCTTAACTTTCTTGAAAACTACAAAAAAATGTGATAAGAAACACAGCTTCGAGAAACAAAACAGGCAATTAAAGATACTGCTTTCCAAGTTGACGATAGCAAAATGACGGTGCCGCGCATGGGACTTCAAAGCATTGCAGTGATTGTGGAATGCTTTTGACATTCATTAGCACGCTTTAGTATCCATACAGATGTTTGAATATATTATGGTTGAGTTGTCCCTCCTTCCTAACACATCCCTGCTTGGACCAGGGCCATCGAAATACAGAATATACCGGTTTACCACTGTAGTCAAATTTATGGATGTTTCTTCCCTCGGGGCCTAGTAACGAGTTATCTGTACCTAACAATGGTGTTTCAGTACTTGGATTCCACTTTGCATAATTAGTTGCTATGTCATGCAAACCTCGGGCAAGCTTTCCGGTTGTCAGGGGCAACCTTCGTTAAACTGGTTTGCGTATTTTTTTTGTTATTTGCTTGCCCAACAAAGCAACACGCGCCATGTTGTGTTCTATTGAAACCGAGTTGGCGAAACTCTAGCACTAGACGTAACTTACAATCGATGGTAAATATCGTTGAAACTCTCTATGAGTTACAAGAAACATATAGCACACAAGATGTGGAAAACGAATGGTCATTAGAATGGAATGGACAATGTATTTACAGTCATGGGACCCCCCACAGTAAAGGTGTTTTGATTTTAGTTAATCCTTCATTAGATTTGGAGTTGAAAAATGCTATATCTGATTTAGATGGGAGATATGTATTGATAGATTGTGTTTTGGAAAGCTCAAGGGTAATTTTGTGTAGTGTATACTTTCCAGTTAGAGGAAAAGGAAGAGAGCAAATACAAGTATTGAAGGAGCTAGAGGAAGAATTGAGGCAGTTAAATAAAGATTCTCTTCCGGTTATAATGGGTGGGGATTTTAATATGATTCAAAATGAAGAGTTAGATTATGTAGGTAGTAATAAACCTGTAGGTCAAAATAGATTCAATTTGGAAATGGAAAATTTTATGTATACATGGAACTTAATAGATATTTGGAGGAATAAAAACCCAACAAAAAAACAATATACTTATAGGCAGAAATTACCATTCATGCAAAGTCGTTTAGATTATTGGATAATCTCAGAAGATTTGGTTGACCTAGTGGTAAAATGTGAAATAATGCATTCAATTGCTCCTGATCATTCGGCAATAGAGTTACGTCTTTTTGATAAACGTGAAACACAGATAAAAAATAAAGGCTCTTATTGGAAATTTAATAATAGTCTGTGCAATGACGCTGCTTATGTTCAGCAAATGAAAGAAGAAATTTTGAATTTAAAAGGGGACTTACAAGTAGAGATTCAAGATAAAAGAGTCCTTTGGGACTTTTTGAAATTAAAAATTCGTCAATTTACGCAACGTTTTTCTAAGAAACTTGCTCAAAATAGGAAAGAACAGAGAAGAAAACTTGAGCAAGAGATTGAAGATTTAGAAAAAAGTTTAGTAGACCAACCAAACCAAGAGACATGTAAAATACTGGAAGAGAAAAAACGGGAATTACAAATAAGTTATGATTATGTTAATGAAGGAGTTAAGATACGCTCCCGTGCCTCTTGGTATGAAGGGGGTGAGAAAGATGTGCGATTTTTTACGCAGTTAATGCAGTCAAATAAAAGGAAAAGTACCATTAAAAAGATTGTTAATGAAGAGGGGGAAATTATTCATAATGAAGCAGATATAATCATTGAAATTAAGCACTTTTATAGTAAATTATATGCGAAATCGGAGGTGATCCACTACTTAGACAATCCCTTCTTTCTTTCAGATTTACCCACGTTATCTTTAGAGTCTAGAAAGTTGTGTGAAGGATTAATATCTGAAAGGGAGTGTATACAGGTTTTAGAAAAAATGAAGCTGAATAAATCACCCGGGAATGACGGCCTAACCGTAGAATTTTATCAAACTTTTTGGCCGGTTATAGGGCAGTTAGTTGCAGAGGCCTTTAATGAAGCATATCAATATGGGGAATTATCGGCCTCTCAAAAGCAAGCAATGATTATTCTACTTGCTAAAGAGGACAAGGATCTATTGCAAATAAAGAATTATCGGCCTATTTCATTACTCAATGTGGATTACAAAATTTTATCTAAAGTTTTGTCGTTGAGAGTTACACAAGTTTTGGATGAAATTATTTTGGAAGATCAAATGGGATTTATGAAGGGCAGAAATATTGGTGAAGCAATACGTATCATAGATGATATGATATTCCACACATCACATTTTGATTTACCGGGTTATTTAGTTGCCATTGATTTTGAAAAGGCTTTCGATTCAGTTGCTCATAGTTTTATACAAGAGGTCCTTTTGTCTTTCGGTTTTGGACCGTCATTCCGGAAATGGGTGGATACTATCTATAATAATGCCCTTAGTTGTGTTTTTAATGGGGGTAAATCCACAGGATATTTTAAGGTCGAAAAAGGAGTTAGACAAGGAGACCCGTTGTCACCCTATCTTTTTATTTTATGTATTGAAGTTTTGGCACACAATATAAGGAATGATAAAGATATCTTAGGCTTACCGTTCGGGTCAAACGAAGTCAAGCAGGTGCTTTATGCGGACGATATTACTCTATTAGTACAAGATATTGAATCCATCAGGAGATTAGTAGTGGTTTGGGAGGGTTTTAAAGCGGTTTCCGGTCTCAAAATAAATAAAGATAAGACGAAATTGTTACAACTTGGAAGTAGTCAAGATGAAGATGGGGAGTATGGGGGAGTTTTCGGGCAAAAAGTGGGTGTTTTAAAGATTTTAGGGGTATACTTCACGTTGGATCCCGATGTGAAGGAAAATAAGAACTATAAAGAAATTCTAAGTAAAATTAAAAAAATATTGACATGGTGGAAGCAAAGAGATTTGACACTTCAGGGTAAAATTCAGTTATTGAAGACTTTTATTTATTCTAAGCTTATATATATTGCCTCTCTCACTCCGGTGCCAAACTGGGTATATGATGAGTTAGAAAGTATTGTTTGGGGTTTTATTTGGCGAGGAAAACCGAAGATTAATAAAAGTGTTTTAACTTTAGGTTATGAACAAGGGGGTTTAAAATTAATGCATTTTCCATCATTAATAGACGCTCAAAGAGTAATGTGGGTCAAAAGGCTTTGTTATGGTAAACAAGAAATGAAATGGAAACAATACTTTGAGGAATGTACAAAGCAGATAGGAGGCAAATTTATATTTTGTTGTAATTATTTAGTAGACCTTTTGGATTTGTCTATACCGCTATTCTATGCGAACTTATTAGAAGTCTGGGCAAAAACGAAGGAATTTAGGGGTAATTATAATCAGGTACGGAAGGAAGTCCTTTTAAATAATAAAATGATTCGAATTGAAGGAAAATCTATTTATAATGAAAATTTGCAGTTGAAGAATTTTTTTAGAGTGGAACATATTATAGACAGGAGTGGGGAGCTATATTCGGCGGCTTATCTTTATAGTAAAGGTCTGGTTTATTCAGAGGTTTTGATTATTCGAAGAATATATGAAGTACTTCCATTAGTTTGGAAAAGGAAAATAGAAAATACGGAACCAGGAACTGATACATGTGATGAAATGACTTTTATAAGAAATAGCTGTAAATTTTCTTTAGATACGAATACATCTAAACAAGTTTATAATGATTTTGTGGAAAAGATAAGAGATAAGTCATCTTTGAAAGAAAAAAATGAGAAATGTACATACTCGCGAGTTTTCTGATACAGATATAAAATCGGTATTTAGTAGACCTAGAAAAAGTACTTTGAACTGTATATTGAGGGATTTCCAATTTAGGTTATTACACGGAATATTATATACGAACTATCATTTATGTAAATTCAACATTACTGATGATAACTTATGTTCATTTTGTCACAGAGAGGAAGAGACTTATAAACATATATTTTATACGTGTGAATTTGCTGGGATGATATGGGAACGGTGCAGTAACCTTCTTGATTATATAAATTTAAAAAACTTAAGCTGGGAAGAGATTCATTTTGGAATTGACTTACCGGACAAAGGAAGAGGTCAATTAGTTAATCATGTTTTAATACTGGTAAAAAGATTAATTTTCTTAGGAAGAGGAAAGAACACACAAATAACTGAACAATCGGTTAAAAGCCAGATTGAACAAGATAGGTTAGAAGAAAAAAGGATAGCAGTTTTGCATAATACATTATCAGTGCACTTGAAAAAGTGGGAAAATTGGTTATGGTAGGGCTCCCCTGCCTTGTGAGTCTTTATGTATTTGAAAATAAAATAAAACAAACTAAAATAAAACGTAAATTTATTAACATTGAAGGAGTGGGACGACAATTCAGAAGTATTTTTAGTATCCACCAAGATATGCCCTGCAACTCGTTCTAGAGATGGTAATATGTGTGCTCCTGTTCCAGAAGAAATAAGTGCATGTATAAGAAGCCCGGGGGGGGGGGGGGGTGGAGGGAAAGGAGAGGGCGGGGTATGGTGGAGGGGTGGGGTAGGGGTGGGGTAGGGGAAATGGAGGGAAGGGCCTTTTTGGTGTCCTTTTTTTCTTATCTAATCAATGAACACAATGAGCGAATGATATGTTTTTCCTTTTGAACAGCGATTAATGGTTGTTTTTCTTTATTGTTGTAATTTGATGTAATTCTTGAAAAATCTGACAGTTTGTATAAATTTGTTATGATCAATGATTATGACGAATATGTTTCTGGAAATAATTTTTTTTTTTTTTTTTGTTACAGTAATTGTCATTTAAATCATTCATGAATAATTGTTTAATGCTCTGTAAAATTGGTGTTCATTGATTAATAAAATACACGTTGAAACAAAAAAATGAGCAATTAAGCATTGTCGCTGGTGATAAGTTAAAAGTTGTCATTATGTTCATTGTAGTATTTTTCGTGTGCAACCTGGTGCAAGAGCTTTCAGAAAATTTCTCTCTCTCTCTCCCTCTCTCTCTCTCTTTATCTTTCTCCCCCTCCCCCTCTCTCTCTCCATCTCTATCTCTCTCTCTTCTCTCTCTCTCTCTCTCTTTCTCTCTCCAGATCAACGGATTCGGCGCAGTTCTCTTCACCTTCGGCAACTTTACCACGATCGTATCGATATCGCTAGACCGATACCTGACTGTCGTCTGGTCCACACGTTTCCCGCCAAACAAGTGCCGCGCGATCTGCTTCGTCATCTTCTGCTGGGCTCTGCCCATCATTAATGTTCTCCCACCATCCTTCGAGTTCCTCTCGGACTTCAAGTAAGCATCGGGCTATTTCTAGATAACCTCAATGACAATAATGCATCCTTCATAGGACTTTATGTTGTTAAACCTTTGTGTGCAGAGAAAATGATACTCTATGAGATAGGTGTACATTAACTGAAAATAAACCCGCATGTAGCACAGAAAAGGTATTCCTTCATCAAAAAAAAAAGGAGCAATTGTACTGCACACAACATTTGGGAGAGCACCTTGCACGTTCGTCACAAGGTTGAACTTTCAAAAGATCATAACTTTCTTATCCTTTGATGGATTTTCGTCAAACCTTCAGTAATGTGTGTTTCTTTTCTATCTCTACTCTACTGACACCTGCAAAATTGAACAGTATTCGACTTACACAATGTACACACAGATTATGTCAAAAATGAAGTCAGTGTCTTGGAGGGAGAGAGAGAGAGAGAGAGAGCGAGAGAGAGAGAGCGAGAGAGCGAGAGAGAGAGAGAGAGAGAGAGAGAGAGAGTGAAGCAAATCGAAAAAAGTAAGCCTCGTTCGCGACCTCAAGACAAAGTGTGTTGTGTGTGGGAGGGAGATTGGTGGATATGGGGGGGGGGGGGGGGGCAAGAGGTTGTAACTAGTGGCAACCACAATCGCTTGTCATCTCGCCTAGGTTCCATCCTGACACTCACCACTGCTCGCCCAAGTGGGACGACTGCCTGTATTTCATCATCTGGTTCACCTTCATCTTCGGCGTCACTGTCCCCATCATGACGTTCAGCTACATCGCCGTCATCTGGACCATCAGGAAGCAGGAGGCGCTGGTCAGTTCACCATGTCTCTATTTCTATTTCTCCATCATTAAAGGGAATATACTGCACTGGGAAGACAAAAAGCCTTCAAAAGGGTGATCATGAGCAATCTTCTTGCCGATGGTCTTAAATTCATGTATTGTCCTTTTGAGAAACTTGCTGAAAGTGATTTGCCTTCAAATGATCCACATTTGGAGTAATTAGTGATTAAATCACAAATGCTCAAAATCCTTCGTGATTTAACCACTAATTACTCCAAATGTGGATCATTTGAGGGCAAATAACTTTCAACAAGTTTTTCAAATGGACAATACGTGACTTTAAGATCATTGGCAAGAAGATTGCTCACTATCACACTTTTGAAGGTTTTTTTTTTTGTCTTCCCAGTGGCTTACAGTATATTCCCTTTAACCATGTCTCTATTTTTTATTTCATTAATCCCATCTAATCCAGACAAACTGCCATTCTATAGGATTTGTGTGTAGTGATTGTGTCCAAATACACATATGGCATATCAAGAGTTATTAATTTGTATATCATTTTGTTAAAGTGCTTATGTACCGTTGTGTCTTAACATTTTAATTAATTCACTAATTTATTCTTCTTTGTATTTTTTGGTTGATGACTTTTTAAATTTTTCCCTGTATGCCTTTTTTGTTAGTGTATCTTTATAATATCTTTAATATTTTTATCAATTTGTATATCTTTTCCTTTGTACTTATTTAATGATTTGTTCACTCATTTATTTTTTACCCAAATACATGCAAAAGGGTTATTTACTTTTAAATGTTTCATTGATAATTTCACACACTAGTCATTTACTTATGTATTCATTTACTCTGTTCCTAGGGGCTTAATTGATTAATTCACTATTTCACCTATTCATGTTTTTCTCATCAAATCTGGATAAAGGATAATTTGGTCCGTCTGTTTCTGTATTTACTCGGTTGTCAGTTACCTAATTCATTCATTCACTACGTCGTCTATTCTTTTATAGTTATTTACTCATGAAATTGAGATAGAAAGTTCGTTTTGTTTCCTTGTATTCCTTCTGTAGCTGAGGTCTTACTCGGGCCCGAAGAAACCGAGCAATGGAGAACGCCACACTCACACGGCCACAACTGAAAGCGGCATCGTCAACATGTCTATGGACAACATCAGCCAGTCCGTCGACCAACTCGACGGGACGACCACCGCCAATTGGACCACCACGCAATCAGAGAGTGTCGACTACGGTGTCTCAGTGGAAGGGCTGGCGACGGACGATAACGATGACGGAGGAAGAGGTGGGGGAAAAGGGAAAGGAGAGCTCGTGAAGTCCGAGGAGAAGAAGAAGAGTAGGAAGAGGCGAAATGTACTGTCTAAGCTGGATAGACTCAGTACAGACAAACGCGTGGCAGTAACGGGTAAGTGTGATGGGCTGCAATTCCTTTGCCTCTCACCTTCTCTCTCTTTCTCTCCTCATCGTTCTCCTTCTCTTGCCCCCCTTTTCTATCTGTCTCTCATACTTCCTCCCCCATTCGTTCTCTCTCTCTTACTCTCTCCCTCTATCCCATTCTCTCCCTCTCTCTTCCTCCTTTTCTCATTCTCCCTCCCATACTCTTTGCTTCTACCATGTCTACTGTGTATTTTTTAATCTCTCTCTTTCTCTTTCTCTCTGTCTCTCGCTCCCTCCCTCTTTTGCCTCTTTCTCTCTTTCCCTATACCCTTTCTATTTGTTTCCTGTTCCTCTCACTCACCCAGTCTCCTCCCTCCCCTCTACCCCTCTTGCACTCCTCTCTCTCTCTCTGCCCCCCTCCCCCCCTTTCTCGTTCTCTCTCCTTCTCTCTCTCTCTCTCTCTCTCTCTCTCTCCTCTCTCCATAATTGTTTGAGCCCAGAGAAAATGAAGCCCTTGTTCATCAACCTGTGAATGAGAATATTGATAGTTCAACGAACATTAGTGGGTCAAGGTATTCCCTCTTCATCGAAAAAAAATCGATCATGATGATTACAAGGTAGGCCAATGTTCATCATCGCACATTGTTAAAAAAAGATAATTTGTGATGGCGTGCTTTCAGGTTTATCTCTCCATCTGTCTTCCCATTCTCTCCTTCTTTCTCTCCTTTAGTCGTTTGATTCATTCCTCTCTCTTTTTCCCGCTCTCCTCTCCCCTGTCTTTTTTTTAAATCTCTCTTGTTCATCTATCATGATCATCTCCGTCATTCATCACTACCCTCTCTTATTAATTTCTTTTTATGAAAATCTTACGTTTCACTTCCTTTCTCTTTTCACTTTCATTTTCCCCTCCCTCCCCCCTCCTCTCACATGTTCGCTGTATGTCTGTCTATCCGTCTGTCTCCATCTTTTGTCTACGCCGAGGGAAAATGATGCCTTTCTCCGTGATGTGTGGATGGTCATGTTCATTATGTAACGGCCATCTAACTTCCGGAATGAATATGTCAAACTATTCATCCTTCTTAGGCATGTTTCTTTACCAGCCTTGGCAATCTTAGACATAATTATTTAGGGCGCCATCCTCATTTTATGGCAAGAGCAAATCATCGCATAGCATATAAATTGCAGTCGGAATAACGTAATAGCACACAGAGAACGTACGAATTCACTTCCATTGACATTTCTGTAATTCATGAAATCACGATCTCTAAAACTCATGTTACCGCATGAAACCGGCTCATATGGCAGAACTCTCAAGTTGATTAACACCGATTCCCAAGTCAGACATTACCCCAGAAAACATACTAAAAGCTTTTTGATTGCATAGTTGAGTGCTGATATATAAAATAGAACTATGCCTTTCCATCTACCTCTCTGCCTCTTCTCCAGCTCTTCTCTCCCATCTTTCTTTGACTCTGCCCCCCCCCCCTCTTTCTCCATCTTGCAACCCCTCGTTCTACCTTTTCTCTCTTTCACTCACTCGCACACACAAACCAAAACACACAAAACTACGGACACACACATATCCAATACCACGTTCTTATTTTTGAGCGCATCTCCCAACGAGATAGTAAACAAATAATCAACGTTGGTGAAGGTGATCTTTCCGAAGCGCAGCTGAGGAAAGATAGCGTATACATTCAGATCGCCGAGGAAGTGATAGTTCGTCTCATTGCCTGAAACCAAAAGTTGATTATTTGATTTATATTCCACATCTGAAACCAACTATCTATACCAAAAATGACAATTTGACGTACAAAAGTAATGTTTGCTTCTCTACCTAACCCCGAGCCACTGCCATGGGGAACACGCGTTAGGATGCGCGTTAATTAGGACGCGCATTATGACGCGCGTTTGGACGCGTTAGTGGGAGCTGATAGTCCGAGTGTAACGCACTTTTATTTCGCGCGTACTCAAAATATTAATCACGCATTAAGACTGTGAGGAGTGAAGAGATCAGCGAAACCAAAAAGTACTATCACCTAGAGTGTAACGAACTTTTATTCTCAGGTGATCTGATACGAAAAACTACGCCTCATCACGTGATCAACTCTTGACCAATCATATAGCAACATTCTTAGTGTGTGGAATATAATTTTAATATTACTAAATTAGAAAAATAAGTTCCAACTAATCTATGTAAAATCATCCCTTAAAAACGAATTTCACATTCGTTTGCCGCAATAAAGTCCCATTTTGACGAAAATTTGAAAGAATGCACGCCTCCAGTGACGTCAGAGAAGTCAAAATTCCATAAATACCAACGGCGTGAATAAAATATTTCATTCATGCCGTTCAAACAATACGTTACCAATGGGAACCCCTAAGCTTGTCCGAGGTTTGTTCGAGTAGCAACAACTAATAGATTCAAAGTGCATCCCATCCATTGAATCTGAATGACAAGATACAGGTGAATGCAATAACGCGTTACTACGCAGTTAAGGGGAAAGTTGTGAATAAATGGTCTATTGTTGACTTCCGTACAATCTATGGCATTTTGACTTCCCTGACGTCACTGGAAGCGTGCATTTTTTCACATTTTCGTCAAATGAGACTTTATTGCGGCAAGCAAACGTGAAATTCATTTTTTGTGGATGATTTTACATAGATTTTACATAGATAGGGAACTTATTTTTCTAATTTAGTAACCCTTTATCATGGTAAATCTGTTCAAAATAAAGCAAAGTATGCTTTACAGTTCTCCGCACCGCTTAGGAAAAATTAATGTCGAGTTATGCCTTTTAACAATGTTTCAAAATGTTCAAAATATTATGTGACAATTGTATGAATTCAATGCTCAGTTATGTCCAAAATGTATGATTTAATGTTGTCTGAATGAAAATGAATATTTCCAACTCTTTGTTTGTAGGAATCCTCTTGGTGATGACCACCGTGGTATGCTGGACCCCGTACTTCATCATCCACTCCTGCTTCGTGCCCATCGACCCTTCCCATTGGCTCGGCGTGGTCAGCATGTGGCTAGGCTACAGCAACTCCCTCCTCGACCCCCTCATCTACTCCTTCATGAACCGACGCGTGCGCGCGCGATACCGCTCGCTGATTGGCTGCCGAGTCAACTGGAAATTCTTCCGAACCTGAGTATGGAAGTCTCTCGTGCTTTATCGGGTGTGTTTCGGAAGTGTTCGGGCTTGAGCTTCTCCGAACCGAAGTGTATCGGAACTATCGGCACTCTTTTACGTGCCATGTGTGCATTTTTTTTTTCACAAATAGTGTACAGTGGCGATTTGTCTGGCACGCACAGGGTTAAGAATGGATTTGTTATTTTTCTTCTCTCGGTCATATTAGATAATTACTTGTTTCACTTTCAATTATTTGTGTTAAATATATATATTTCGTTGTTAGCCCTGGGTAGGGAGATATCGCATTTCAGCCGTTCCTTTATTTCATTCTCAATATGCACATACAAAACGTTTATACCGTATTTCTCTGCAAATTTTGTACATCGGCTGTAATCAATACATCAGACTGTACATAATCTTGTTCAAAATGGAATATCCTCACATTGACAAAATACATTGACTAAGTTTACTAGTTTGTTTTACATGTGTAAGCCTAAGTTGACATTGATAAATGTTCAACTGATAAAAAATTGGCAAGTTATTTTTTTTTTTGATAATCTGTCTTTTGTAGCATGTACAACATGTTAAGGAAAGTAACAATGGAAATCACGTCATTTAGAAATGACATGAAAGATGTAGGGAAAGAGCGTTTGCATGCATGCTGAATGCATTGATTGCAGAGAGAGAGAAAGAGAGAGAGAGAGAGAGAGAGAGAGAGAGAGAGAGAGAGAGAGAGGGGGGGGGGGGAGGGGGGCTGCAGGTCAGCAGGGTGGAGCTGATCCAGAGGGCTAGGAACAGAGATTTGTTGCACGCCATGATCTCCTTTGTCTCTGGATACAGTGTGTCGCAACAATGTGTTACATAGTGTAATAATGATTTTAAAAGTAACAAGAGATTCAACTCAGAATGTTAAGTGAATCCTGGTAAACAGGATACTTGATGGTCCTATTTACAATGATGAGTGCACGGTAGTAAATTGTTACGGTAGTCACAAGTTCCTGTTGTTGGTTAAGATGTAGATGGAGATGCATGACATAGAACAGCGAATAAACGAGATGATCGGTAACATGAGGAGAATGGAAATCATAAGGAGAAGAAAAAGGGAAAAATTATAGGGAGTGAAAGAAGAAAATATGGAAAGGAAGAAGAAACAGAAGAAGTAGAGGACGGACAAACGAATGAAGGAAAGAACGGAGAGGAAAAACGTAGAAGAAGAAGAAGAAAAAGAAGAAGAAGAAGAAGAAGAAGAAGAAGAAGGAGAAGAAGAAGAAGAAGAAGAAGAAGAAGAAGAAGAAGAAGAAGAAGAAGAAGAAGAAGGAGGAGGAGGAGGAGGAGGAGAAGAAGAAGAAGAAAAAGAAGAAAAAGGGGGGGAGAAGAAGACGAAGAAGAAGAAGAAGAAGGAGGAGGAGAAGAAGAAGAAGAAGAAGAAGGACAAACGAATGATGGAAAGAGCGGAGAGGAAAGATGAAGAAGAAGTTAATGACGAAAAAACAAAAATGACAGCGTTAGCATTCCAATTTAGTTATGTTCTTTTATTACACATGCAGAGTAGTGATAACACTTTATATTTTCTTTTGATTTGTAATATCGAAATGAGTTAAGCGAGCGTCATCTAAAAAAAAGGAGACACATTAATCATGTACATTTATACTTTTGGTATTATAATGTGTATCACGATCTTCACGATAATATACACTCTCATGCTATCATTTACTAGCCTGCAGCCTAAACCTAGAAACTCTCAGAAATGTTTAAAAACTACGTAAAAACGAGTAAGGATTGCGCAATAGAACTATACCCAACAAGATAGTAGACGCATAATACCAGCATAATAGATCGTATAGTACTACTGTAGAATCTGACACAAAAGTACACGCAAAGCAGCACAAGATGCGTTGATATATAGCCTACCGCCATTATTATTAGTCAAATGATATATTGGTTAAAACTAATCACTATTAAAGCATACAGTCTATTGTATGTGATAATGTATATCATCCTTGGCAAATTGCCATTCCGTTTAACACAACATGTACATCTGTTAGTTGTCCACATACATGTACATGTGCATTGTAATAATATATATCATCCTTGGTAAATTGCCATTCCGTTTAACACAACATGAAATACATGTTATAGATGTACATCTGTTATTTGTCCACATACATGTACATTGTAATAATGTATATCATTCTTGGCAAATTGCCATTCCGTTTAGCACAACATGAAGTACATGTTATAGATGTACATCTGTTATTTGTCCAGATATATGTGCATTTTATATGAATATCCGTATAGTCATTTTCAATAATCTTACATCAGACATGATCTCTACCTTTTATTGAAAATAAACTGTATTGAACATTCCATTTTCCATTGAAAATATTTCGCCCAAATAAATTGTCTCGTCATGCGATCACACACAATACTGTCTCCTTTAGGTTTAACCCCCCCCCCCCCCCCCATCGACTAATAATCCTATGAAGATGTCCACGTTAATCATTATAAATGTGATGGGTATAAACTAGGACGTATCTATATCCACGAACGCAACGAATGATGCCCATTTTCTTACATGTTAATATATCCAAAACACGTTTCGATGATTCAACTTAAACAAGTGCCTGTCCTATTTTCATTACAGAATATGAAAAGAGAGTTGCCATAATTTACCATAATAGGAGCATTATTTGTAGAACTCCGTGACAATTACTAATGAGCAAGGCAAACGAATAGAGACCTTGCGTTCACCGATACTCGAAAACCCAAACGATAGCGTTTCATTTACTCGATTAATGGAACGTGCGAGAACATGGTATATGAACCGTGTCACTTATTTGGAATGGATTTGCCCGACGGATATCAAATTTCCTGTTGAACCATTGTATCAACAAGAAGGTGTGCTTAGTGTTCATGACCTACATTCTGCCATGTTTTCATAATATAGAACATCATCATCGATACATGATGTTTTTTCATCGATGAATGAAAAGACAATTTAAAAATTATAATTAAAGGGATAGTTCACCTTAAAATAGTTTGGTTTCAATGAAAGAAACACATGAAAGAAAGATATTAGTAACGATTTGATGAAAATCCGTCAAAGGATAAGAAAGTTATGATCTTTTAAAGTTTTGATTTTGTGACGTCACGTGCTCTACCATATGCTCTCCCATATGTTGTGTCCAATTCATTTCGGAAATGCGCATTTTCTAAAAAAAAAAAATATATATATATATATATGTATATCCTTTTACCTGTGCATTTGATACATCGTGAAAATTTGTTCTTATACACATACTTGTATGAAAAAAAATCCGTTGTCAAAAACAGAAAAGGGGCAATTTATGGAATTCTATTGTACACAACATATGGGAGCACCTCTCACGTGACGTCTGAAAATAAAAAAAAAATAAATGTAATAACTTTAATTTTCTTTGACCGATTTTCGTCAAACCTTCTTTCATGCTTCTTTTATGTTCTGCTTTTCTTGAAACAAATATCCTGGAATGATACCAACTTCCAATTTCCCAAGTCAGACTTTCTTTAGTTTGTGCTCTTTTAAACAAATTTTGACATGTTAACAGAGACGCCAAAGCAGGCAATATATATACATTATACTCGAACAAAATCGATATCATGGACAGAGTGACAGGTTAACTACATAGGGACAATTAAAATATCCAGCCTATCAATTACTTTAAAAGAGGTAATTACATTAATGAAATGTTTTGTAATGTATGCAAAACATGAAACATCGGTAATTTTCTTATCTAGTCTTATACATATACCTATGCATGTATTGATATTTATTTAAATGCTCTTTTTTTTTGGGGGGGGGAGAGGTGCGATATGTGACAAGAAATATGTTGTTTGGTATCATTTCAGTACTTGTCACACATTTGTGTAGTCCAATTATAATAATTTGATAGGAAAAAAGTAAATATGATTTTAGAAAGATAGGCAGCTAAAATCAGTCTTTAATAGTAGTGATATTGAGTATTGTATGATGTAATGTTGACGTTGCTTTATAGACTTCTGTGTTTATTGATGCAAATGTATATATGTATTAATGTTAATATACAATCGTAATGTTCTTCAATACTCTGTATTGCTGCTGGAAGACAAATTAACCCATGGTTATTGAGGACAATAAACTTCAGGATGAATTGATATCATGTAGCTTTTGATCTCGTCTATGTTATCATTAATCCAATAACTCTTCGATTTTATCGAAATATTCATAATTTATAAATGTTTTCTCGTAAAAAAAAAATGGATGATGCCTATTAGATAATAAAAGATTCCTATACTTACAGATGATTTTCTCAAAATAATAAAATTGTGCTCAAGACATTCTGGCATTGAACCAATCTATGTATCATATGCATCAACGACAACATGAAAAAAGGACGTAGATTATTTCAAACACAAACATTTCGTTGAAAGTCATCTGCTGTCACAAACACAACACTTGTATGTACAGTATGGGTCTCTGGACACATTAACTATGATCACAATTCATTCAATATAACAACACGAGAAGTTATCCCATCTATTTTTTCTCGGCGCCTTGTTTACCGTTATATACTTGACATTTCAATGCAATATAATATTTTTTAAAAATACAAGAACATTTTACATCATGCGGGAATGATCAATATTGTTTTCAATATTGGATTCAAGCAAACATACTTCCAGGATTGGAGTAGGGAACCCTATCATCCACTTTAATGACCACTTTCAAGAAGCAGCGTGACCTTTAAGTTGATGGTCCCTAGATGAACTTTCCTGGAATTCTTGAATGTGTTTCACAGACTCCCATTTGTATGTACAGCAACGACGGCAAATATGCACATAAAATACATAATACCCACAACATGCAAGTGAAGTATCAAAGTATTTTAGACAAAAAAGTTAAAAGTCCCGATTCTCTTAACGAAACAGATTGAAAGATTTAAATACTTTTCCTGACTACAATTTTTTTTTTCAGCGGTATATCGCTCATCTATTTTACAATGAAAAACAATCATGGAACAACATGTATAAAGTGCAGTAACAAACAAATTTAGAATTAGCATGAAATATCCCTAAGGGCGTTGCCATCCCGGATATCATATTTTTTTCAGTGCCATACGTAGGAGTTTTCAATGTAAAATGAGTCAGTAGGGTTTTCCTGGCTGGGTACTGAAAGAGATGCATGCTACAATTGACATCAATGCCGCTCAACCTGGTCTCATTATCTGTATGCCAATATAGCATTTAGGTTTTTTATCGGATCGATCAGCCTTTCCCTTCGCTAGAAACATGCAACAAGTAGTTAACCCGTTAAACGCTATTATAGAATGGGTATCAAAATCTCTGCAATCTGATTGGTTGATTACCCGTAACTTACCATGCATTGTTTTTTACTGGCAGCACGCGATATCAAGACGATATCGCGATACCGAGAATTAATATGATCGATATCGAGATTTAGTATGATCGATACCAATATTGTTTACGTAAATGGCGGCACCCACGAAACTCGAGAAGATTCGGTAAAGTTAGGTGACGAATTGAAACAAATTTTGGACGATTTAGACGTTGTCAGTAAGTATAAATTTATCCCAAAGGATCGAACACTCATTTTCTACATTCAAACGCTCTGCAGGAGTGAAACACGTAAATTTGGAAGATATTTCTAACGGAGAAGTGGACAAACTCAGGTCTGAATTCTACGTTGTCGCAGTACTGTGTAAGAGTGTGTGCTGCGGTGAGTTGCCTACTAGAGCATGTACACTGTACATTACGAATACGTTCGTTTGGGCACTCGACGCCTCTCTGGACAATCGCAGTAAATTGCAGTAAATCTGTCTTTCCTGATATGAATTGGTTGTTATCAAATCAAAGCTTGATGAACTTGGTAGTTCTAGATAACATAAAGACTCTTTCTCTACTTGACATGGTGTATGGAGAAAATCATGTCATGTTTTAGCTGTGTTATTTGGACACTTGTCAACGTGAAAGAAGACAACAATTTTAGTCTTGACAGATTTTCCAATCATTGATGATGATTGATGATGAAGATGGATCTCTGCAATCTGATTGGTCAATCACAGCCATGCGTCGGTAATTCTGGCCATGCATCCGGTAAATTATGTTAACGGAGATTTTACCCTTTTTTTATCAGATTTTGGGGCCCATTCTATAAAACAGATGATGCACAGGTTTATTTCGTGGGTCAGTAGGATTGTGTACACTCGTTACCTCTGAATTTTGCCCGAAACCCACTCGGCTTCGCCTCGTGGGTTTGTGTACACAATTCCTACCGACCCACTCAAACCTGTGCATCATTTGTATACTGTCACATGAGCAGTAGCCTAATATAGCAACTCATTGTCTCTAGGATTTGAGGAGGCCGCGGAGATCTCCCGTCACCATGGGCACTCAAGCTTTTTAAACCATATTGCGTGCCAGACCAAGGATGTGTATGCACGTGGAGTGCCAGAAGCCGTTTAATTAATGCAGATTCATTGTACTCTGCTTCTAGTCACAAAAGAATGCTTTACAAAGATTTTCTCTTTGATCTCCCATGTTCGAAGCCGCCAATTCTCTGTTTGACTTTTGGATGGATTTGACGTATAAACAAAAGCGGATGCGCAGAAGAATTTGGGGAAATATCTTCACCACATATACTTGCGCATTGTGACATGTAATACCTATGATGCACCTTTAAACATTCAATCGAGGAATAGTGTGACAATATGGCAAAAAGGCCCTAAACTTGATATCAATTTGCAGTACAAAAGTCTCTATTTCACACTCTTCCGCATCATATTCCATAAAAAAAAAAATAGCTGGAAACGTTACATTAAGATATTTTCCTTCCAGGCAAGTAACAGGAAAACGTGCCCAGCTGCGCCCAAGCTAGTATTTTATCTAAAAAAGGATAAAACTTTGTGTTCACTTGTTCTCGACAAGCACTTAGTGACAAAATTCAAAGTTCAGCAGCGAAAGCTGAAATGTATGCATGTATAGGAATGTTTATGACCTATCATAAAATCCATGTGAACGTGCACACGCCATCGGGTCTGCATCAGCTTCTAGCAGCTGCTAGTCATGAATATTAAGTGGCGGCATCAAATCTTGTTCAAAGGGATGGATATCCATGTGCTTAAACATCCTTGGCATTACCAGGGATGTGTTAGGAAGGATGGACAACTCAAGCATAATATATTAAAACCTTTTTTATGGATACTAAAGCGTGCTAATGAATGTCAAAAGGTTCTACACTCACTGCAATGCTTTGAAGTCCCATGCGCGGCACCGTCTTTTTGCTGCCGTCAACTTGGAAAGCAATATCTGTAATTCCCTGTGTTGTTTCTCGAAGCTGTGCTCCTTATCACATTTTTCTGTAATTTTCAAGAAAGTTAAGGGCAACACCACTAAAGATCTTGTATTCGTTTTTCTTCTAAATAATTGACGAATGATGCACAAACGGAGATATAAGATAATATTCTTACTTACATAATTAACAAATTTCTCCACTTTCCGGAGATTTCCGGAAATGTCGGATTCAATCATCAAAATTATACATTAAATTATGCATTTGCGTGCATTTGCGTGCAACTGAGATATTTTACTAAAAAAAACTGTTTATCTTTGTTCGCTGATCATCTTTTCCTCACAAAAGTAGTGATGCAATCCAACAGAAGTGGACAAGTGAAATAAGACTCTACATTTCTTTTGTTCTCTTTGAGAAACATTTGCGAGGCAATCCTGTTCGTTAATGTCAAAACGCGTGAAAAGCACATGCTGAGACCACATAATTTTTCGGCGGTGCCCCGCATGGCCTCAAAGACAGAATGTTATTTCATATCCTTCCATAACATATCCCTGGTATTACTGATGCAAGCTTGTACATGGGATAGCCGTAGCAGCAGCAGTAGAGGCATTGACGGTCGACCCACATGAAATCTCTTGCCAGCGGAAGGCACAGTTGGCCGCCGTGTCTTCACGGAAGGTGAAGGGCAGCGCACCCCACTTCCTGCAGCCCCGCGGCTTGGCGGGCCCCTTGGACACGGCCCCGACTCTGCGGGCCCGCTCGGTCTTGGTCCCTTCGGCTCCTGCCGGTAGGACGGTGAAGGCTTTGATGCAGATTGAAAGTAGCGCCCCCTCGGCACAGAGCAGCACGCTTCCCCACTTATTGTTGCATCCCTTGCACCTGGGGAATCATACCATATGGGAAGAAGCAAAATGGACGAAGTAATAAGAAAATGCCAAGGGTGTCATTTTAAAAACGAACTTAAGTTTGTATTGTGTATGTGTGTGTGTGTGTGTGTGTGTGTGTGTGTGTGTGTGTGGAGGGGGGGGGGATGTCCGGGATTACTTCGGTCATACCTACTGACTTAGTTTTAATATTGGATTTACGTTTATTTCGGAATACCAACCTATGGCCTATCCAGGACCAGAGGGCTGCGTTACATCTAGTTTTACAACTACACATGTACATGTACAGGAGTGTATTCTTGGCAGGATCGAGCTCAAACATTCACCACCCATTATCTTTTGATAGGGTACTTAAAGGTCTCATTTTTATCACTGATGGTCCTGATATACATGTAGTTTTGTACACAATGCTGAGAATTTCAATATGTTCAATATTTCAATATTTTCAATATTCAAGTTGAAGCAATGTTCACGTGAAAGCGAAGAGCCTCTACCATTAGACACCTCTAGACCTACCGACATAAAACCGATTTCTACCGACATGACCTATTTAGATTTTAAGGAAAATACTTTCTGTTCTAGGCACCACCCACCAAATTTCGTTTTCGGTGACCTCGACACCCCCAAACTGCTTCCTTTGCCTTGGTTCTACATCTTCCCCTTCGGCTTTGATCTCGACTTTGCTCAGGACGTTACGATCGACGATCACGCGATGACCACCGGGTATGATCCTGATGTTCGCTGATTGACACGCCATGACGCCGCATGTCTTACAGATAAACCTATGGCCAAAGTCTTTAGATTTCTCATCAGCGATATCATCGAGTCGATGGCTATTCCTCTTTTGTAATCCTGTGATCTAGAGAGAGGAGGAGAAGGGAGAAAGGGGGAAATAATTAACATTTATCTATCTCTATACAGGCATGACAGGTATACATATATATGATATGGGGATATGATATGGGGATAGAGAAAGGGAGATATATAGAAGAGGGAGAAAGAAAAATAAATGCTGTAGATAAACGAAGAGAGAAGCAAATATAATGGAGAGAGAGAGAGAGGGAGGGGGAGGGAGAGAGAGAGAAAGAGAGAGAGATATTGGGTATGAGGGAGAGGGAAAACATACGGAGAGATAAACGATCATAATCGAACGAGAGAAAAAGAGGAATACGGCTGGAGAGGGAGAGAAAAGGAGAGAAAGAAATGCATGTAATGTAGATGTAAGAAAAGAGATGCAATAATTATGGAGAGAGAGAGGGGGGGGGGGCGCACACACACATACACACACACGCACAACCACACACATAGATACAAACACATGCATGCACATATATACACATATGCACACACACTTCAACATCTTTCGTGTCAAAACCAGGACAAAAATAGATTATTATATAACTCATGCCCCCTGACTTTGTGTATTTATTCACAAGGAATACAAACGAATCCGACAGAGTGCCATTTTATCTGGCACACAAAAAGGCTACGAGCAGCATATTTACGATCAACTCCATCTCGCGGACCGACAGGGTGGCCAAGGCCCGCGTGGTCTGCTGCATCCATCCCTCCTGTCTCGTAGCCAGTCTCTCGCGCTGCTGGAGACGAGAGTGTTGGTACAGGGCACGCTCATGCCGCCACTCTTGGTCGCTATGACTTTCTGGAAGAGTCGGGGATATACAGAGGAGTGCAATATAAATAGATACCGATATACATTGGAGGTCCAGTGGTGGTGATCAGAGAGACTCTGAAGTCCGTAACTATCTTGGCTGAGTCAGTTGGTATTCTGAAAACTGACTCAAGTCAAAAACTGCGCCAAATAGCCAATCACAGATGATGGCTCGCAAGGGACTTAAGTCGAAGCTAAAGTCAAAACTTAGTATTTCGAATACCACCCCTGATGACTACTTGACAATCAATTTACTCCAGTTGTCTTGTTCTCATTCGAAGTATACAAAACTTGTTACGTGATCCTTCAAGATATTGGTACAGAATCTTTAACATCAATTTCAATTCAATTCAACTTTATTTCACTCAATGCAAAAAAAAATATGTCAAAAGTTAGTGTTTCCAATACCATCCCTGATGAATGCTTGACAACAATTGGATTACTCCAGTTGTTTAATTCTCATTCGAACTATATATATATATAAAAAAAAAAAGGTGTTACGTGATCCTTCAAGAAGTTGGTACATAATCTTTAACATCGATTTCAATTCAATTCAACCTTATTTCACTCAATGCAAGGAAACCGTAACACAAGCAATATACACCTGCACATGAATAGAATATAAATATATGAAACAGAGAAAAGTATTTTGCTTGATTGGGTAGCAGCCAGTAAGGAGTCACCTTATAGAGGACCGAGCTTAAACATTGTATTGATAATTTAGAAATCTGTGAAGTTATACAAATGATAACTACAACACATCTACAAATACAATGCCAAGGAGCTCAATAAACATTGAAAACGAAAATGAAATCATAACGCATTGAATGAGTTAGGATATTGGAGTAATATGGCAAGAAAGTGGTGTTAAATACTTGTTGGTGAGAATGATGTTTGCTGCTAAGTAGGCCTATCGATTATGTTATGATCCCATCACTCTCATTTGGCCTATACTCAAACGAAAATTATCTGGCTCACCCTATTGTAAAGACTGAGAATTGAGGGAAATTAAAAAAGTAACTTATCGTGTAAATACTAGATTCTATTTTCCAGTTCAGATTAGAGGTGGCCTACAGCCTAGAAAGAAGGCTCATGCAAATCCCTTTGAAACTGTGTTTACATCACAAAGGGCTATGGTTCAGAGCCATCTATACACAGAGTATGGCAAATTTCTATATCAATAGATTTCAATAGGTTTGTTGGGCAAACATATAAAAAAGAATATGTGCCATGTCGCTACCTTTTGATACCGAGTTGGCCAAACTCTACGTATAGACGGCAGTAATTCTGCGCTCTCATCGGCAATGAACGGCTTTACCCACCTCGAGCAGCTTGCCCTTCGGAACGGCTCACACAGTTATAGTGGAAGACTCGGACACGCGTCCCAGGGGCCTGCATGGCGGGGCTCAGGTCCTGACACGTCGTGATGAGAAGGCTGTGAACACCTTTCTGCCATTTACCTAGTACGTCATTGTGATGAGGTTCAGTGTTTCCTGATTGGTGAATTAAGAGATGCGGATGATTTCGAGTTAATCAATGTTAAGGAAGGCATGCGATTCACTGGCGACGTGTTAACAAGTTTTCAATGGCAAAAACTTAACTATAATTATATATCAACAATGATTTTAGCTTCATGGTTTATCTCATCATATGTCGCTGGTTAAGGGATATACCATGCTCTTGTTATCGCCGTTATTTACGTACCCGTATTCCGTTTGCCAACAAGTACTTCCGGGTTAAGTTGTTTGAGGGATTCCGTCTCCTCAACCCAGCACTTCAGAGCCCGTGCGCAGGCAATGGTCTGGGTGAAAAGAATTCCCCGGAGAGACCCAGGTCCACCGCTCGTGGGCTCCGGACTGGATCCAGGATTAGGAAGAGAGTCCGATCTTGGGTCGGATGAAGAATCACAGCTGTACTTGGAGATAGATGTCGCCCCGTCGTTAGTCTTAGACCTGTCAGGCCCATCGCTAGACGTGGGCTCGTCGCAAGAGCTTGGGCCAGCGCCGACTCCAGTGTTGGAGCTGGATTCTGGGTCAGAGACGGACCCGACGCTGGCCCCGTCGTCTGGCTTAGAAGTGGACTGTGAACAATGACTAGGGTCACTGCTCAAGCCGGAATCCGATTGGGAGCTCGGAAGGACGAGGGCATCCTCTAACGTTTGCTGAAGTTGGTTCAGGGCAGGGTTTTGGTTCTCTGTGTTCTGACAAATGTCTTTAAGCTGTGGTAATGCATCTGCATTGGCATAGAGAGCAAGTATATATATATAAAAAAACAAACAAACATACCGTACTAGGAAAAAGTTACGATAATAAGGTATGCATAATTGCAGTTCCAATCCTCTTTCTATTTTGAAGTATATAACTTAAAATAAATAGTTACTACCATAGATACAGTATTGAGCTGCAAACATTGCAGATGTTGCGACGCTATTCCCCACCAACCGGTAATGTATAGCTATATACAACGCCATACCTATTGCCCATCATACAGGGGTCCACAAATGACGCACCGCGGGGAACTTTTCCCCTATTCTCGGGGTTGGTACTTTGAAAGAAACGAGTAAAACTGCCTTAGTAGTCCGTTGATATTCTGATACTGACTTAAAGGGATACCTTAACCTAAGATAAGTTTGTTTCAATAAAAGCAGGTACGTGTGTAGTAACGTATTTCTAATGATGTATCAAATGCACAGGTAAAATGGTGCTTATCTCTTTGAGATAAGCATTATAAGCACATTTTCAAGAAAATAATCGTACTCACATATGGGAGAGCACCTCGCACGTGACGTCACAAAATTGACATCTAAAAGAATCATAACTTTCTTATTCTTTAACGGATTTCCATCAAACCTTCACTAATATGTTTGTTGTATGTGTTTGCCTTTATTGAAACAAAAGTGATTTCAGAGTGAGTTATCCCTTTATGTCAGAAACTGCACCAATGGGGGAAATTGTGGATCGTAGGGGTGATCAGTCGTTTTCAGATTTCCACACCAGAGCTTTAGCCCATCAGACTGAATATGACTATCAAGCCCACCAACCATCAAACAGGCTGAGTAGCTTCATATCTGTTATATTGGTCCTCTGCCTCGCTCCCCGGGTTCGTTCCTGGTCTACAAATGTCTGCAAACGAGAGAGGGCGTCCTGGGGACGAATGGCCTGGTTAACTGCGAGGCAGCTGGCGTATTCATGTATGAAAACATGTTATTATTGATTAAATTTCCCTTTTTTTTGGGGGGGGGGGGGTCAATTTCGACACAGTTACATGTGCTAGGTGTACAACAATTTTGAAAAAGAAATTGAAACAAGTTACAACTCGAATAAAGCTGAAAGGTAAAAACACCATACATTCAAAGGATGTCAACTTAAGTCCAGTTGCAACTTTTTAAAAATCATTTTTGGAGTCTAAAAAGTTTGTATTAGCACCTAGTATTTTCTTCAAAACAACATCTATTATTTTTGCTTTTCATCACAAAGTTATATTCTTCATACATCGTGGAAAATGCCGGGGACTACTAAATCCATTTTGCGAATTATCGTGCAAATATTATCAACAAAGAACAAATCTACAAATGCTCTCAACGACTTTGAGTAGAGAGTATTCATATCTTTGGGGAGGGACATGAATTATATGAAAGCCTATAAATGCGTTATTAGAAAGATTTCCTGTCAAGATAGGGAACGCACATTATTACGTAGACAACTAAAATATTACATGAAAAACAAAACATTAATTTTCTCTTCGAACAAGAAACGTCACCTGAGATACGAACTACAACATTATTCGTTTTTCATTTTTTTGTTGAAGTCTACTTTACTATAAAGTTTAATTTACTATAGGCTTAAAAACAAACTGTTGCCACTTTTGCAGAATAGTTTTAAAAAAGGGTATAAGTCAAACCAATGATACATTAGCTTTAAATCTTTGAATGCCATTTCTTCACAAGTAATTCACACAACAGATACGGCAGATAAACAGAAGTTTATTCTGCATATAAAGGGTGGGGGCAGACTAAACGCAATAGTGATGGTCCGTAATCCACTGACATATTCATGCACAAGTCATTCTTCTGTAAATGCTAACGACAAACACTGCTGTAGCTCTTTGTGAGCATTTTGCAGCGGTAATACACACCACTTCCATAGAAGTATGGAGTCTGGTAAGTAAGGACTCAAATTAATATACAATTTCCGTTATGTTATGCATATGTGTATACACATCTCTCAAACAATATGTTACTAAAGGTAACCCCAAAGTTAGTCCGGGGGTTTTCCGAGTAGCAACAACTTATAGATTTACAATGCATTCCATCAAATGAAACTGAATCACTTCATGTAGGTGAGTATCATAACGCACGCAGTTAGGGAGAAAGTTATGAATACATTTATACATTACGAAAACGGCTGATTGCTCGTGTACCTTGAGGTGCTTCGTGTACGTAGTGAGGCAGAGCTTCTCGGCCATTGTCTGATGCAGGGACACAGACATGTGATGGTTCAGCCGACAGAGGGCGTGGTTCAACTTGTCCAGGAGGGGCTTCTCACAGACCAGCTTGCCAAGCTCGATGACAGAGTCGATGATCGCTTGGTCGTTTTCTACCATCCGAATAAAAGACGGTGCAACTTATAATGTGTTGTGTACACAAAAGTTCCATAAATTGTTTTTGGTCTGTTATTTTTTTTTTTTTTACAACGGAATGTGTGTACAAACGTATTTGTAATGATGTATCAAATGCACAGGTGAAAAAATGCATGATCTATTTGAGAAATTTCACATTTTAAAAACAAACTGTATTCAACATATGGGCGAGCACCTCGTACATGGCGTTTGATACATCATTAGAAATGCGTTTTTATACGCACCCCTCCATTAAAAAATGTCATTTCGTTGTCCAAAAAACAGAAAAAGAGCAATTCATGTAATTTATATTGCACACAACAAATGGGAAAGCATCAAGCACTGGACGTCACAAAAGAGATATTTCAAAAGATCATAACTTTCTTATCCTCTGACGGATTTTCGTCAAACCTTCACTGATATGTTTCTCTCATGTTTCTGCTTTTATTGAAACCAGCATATTTTAAGGGTAAACTATCCTTTTAACTCTCCCAGCGCCATGGATTAATGTTTACACACAATATATATATATACGTCCCATTGAGAAGCCCGGGCACACAAAGGCTTAATGGCTTACTGGCAGCGGCCTGGATCGAAAGGAGGATTGTTGTCATCAGGTCTTTGATTTCTTTTGCGAACGGATCAGTTTGGCGACCGGCAGCAATGTCAGCCTCTGTATGAAGAGGGATAGAGGTGAGAGGGACAGGAAGAGAGAGAAATAAAAAGTAAGAGAGAGAGAGGGGGGAGAGGAAGTGAAAGATACAGAGAGAAATATGGGGAGAGAGAAGAAGAGGAAGCGACAGAGAGAGATGGGGGGAGGAAGAGAAAGAGAGAGAGAGGGGGGGAAATGAACAGAAAAATACAGAGAGAGATAGTGAGAGAGAGGGAGAGACAGAGGAAGAGAGTGAGGAAGAGAGATATATAGAGAAACAGAAAGAGAGAGAGAGTTTAAATGAGAAAGAGAAGGAGACGGGGTGGGTAATAGAATGCGTATTTATGATAAATTTTCGTGTTCTTCTTTTATACTAACTTGTTTTTGTGCTTCGCTTTTCTAACTTCATTTCCTAAATGCAGCTGTATATACACCACAAATACGTGCTTACGACGTTCATGATATATTAACTAACATTTTCAGAACGTATTCAAAATGTTTTTTTTTAGGTCCTGTACGTCTTCATCCTAAATTAACGGTTTTAAAACTTTTATAAAAAGTTAAAGTTAAGACTTTATTCTTAGTTTTTTTGAGTACGTTTTAAAAACATTTTTTTGCATTACAAAATTAAACGTTTTGTATCGGACGTTTACAGAACGTTTTGTATAGGACGTTTGCAGAACGCTTGATATAGGACGTTTATAAAACGTTTTTATTAGGTCATGTACGTCTTCGTACTCAGATGTTCATGAATATTGATACATATATTAGGTCTATTGACTTGTGTCATATTTTTGTACATTTTAATCGATTAACGGGACAAAACTAGATAAAAGGAATATTTAAGCATACATTCCAAAACACATTTAGAAATCTAGATATGCAAACAATAAATGCCACTCAATTGAGTGCAGACAACAATAATTACGACAAAATTTTTATCTTTAGCTGTACTAACCAATATTTTGGAGCATGTTACCGTAGTACTATATAAATAAAAGTGAGCGTGTTGAAGATAAGATTAGGATAGGATCAATATAGGGTTAGGGTTGTGTGTGCGTTTACATCCATGTATGTGAGATCATGTGAGATTATGTGAGATACTAAAACTAACTAAACCAACTAAAATTAAACTTTTTTTTTCAAGCTGGTCATAAATGATTGTTTTAGACGTGTTTTAAAAGGTTTTTTTAAACGTTCTTAAAACGTTTGCAGAACATTTGTACGTTTAGAAAACGTTCTATAAACGTTCCAGGCATATTTTAAAAGGTTTTCAAAACGTTTTAGGTTTTCTGCACGTTCTAACGACGTCCCCAAAACGTTTTCGAAGGGTTTTTTTTTAAAGGTTCTTTACACGTTTAAGAAACGTTTTTAAAACGTCCAATTAAACGTTTTTAAAATGTTTATAACTTACTACATTTTGACATCCATACAACGTTTTCACAAAATGTCCAAAAGACCTACTATGAACGTTTTTGTTACCTGGGTAGTTATGTAGAAGATACAGGAACAAAATGTTTCACATCAAAACGAACGTTTGGATACAAACGAACAAACCTTGTGTTGATGCAGCCAATGAAGTGTCGCTGATTGTGGTAACCTTGACAACGTCCATGTTAGCGCACATCTTGAGTGCGTGGTAGACTGTGGCCTGAAGCGAGCGCGCTCCCCCACACCCAAGGGAGTCCGTCAGGCCGAGAATCTGAAAAAGGGACATTTTTTAAAATCGAAATGCCTCTTTTCAGAGCGTTTTCAGCATCTATTTTAAAGCCTTCTTGTTCTCCATGCCACATGTTAGGGGAAAGTATTACCATAGTGTACCACGCAGTGACATCCGGAATTATTTGACAGTCATGTTCGCTTTCGGTCTCATACACTAGTACACTGAGCGGAAGCAGACATGACTAACAGAGGAGGGCATTATGGGACGACGTTCCCTTTATGCGGTATGGCGAGTCCGATGAGTTTGAGTTTGAGTTTATTTCAACACGGCAACTTGCTTCAGCCAATGGCTGTTCTTCTGCAAGTCCGTGCAAAGGTAAAATACAAAGATACATAGACAACATCATATACAGAGTATAATCAAACTACAATAATACATATAAAAAGACATTACGAAGAAAAACAAAACAAAAACAAAAACAAAACAAACAAAAACAAAACGAAATCACAAAATGAATATTGACAAAGTTACAAATAAAAAAAAATCTATTTGTTATCAATCTTACTTTCTTCTGTACGACCTTTCTGCTGTACGATCGGGATCTTTTCATGCTCCTTCAGTAATGTTTGTAGCAACTCTTGTTAGAGCTAGTCCGTTTGAAGTAACCCACTATCGTGAAACTCAGTTTACCCTTACACTATGTCTGCAAGACTGACACATGTTTTTTAAGATCATGCAATGATCATGGTTACGCACAAGTTTGCTTGGTATGACAGCCAGTTAATAACTTAATACACGGAAAAGGCGTTCTATTCAAACAATGATGAAATCGAGGTAAAGCATGTTTTCATCCATCAAGCTGTAGTGACACGCAGAATTCTTACCTGTGGCAGCTGCTGATTTTCTGCTTCGTCTTCTTCCTCTCGTTCAAGCAGGTACCTCCTCATGATGTCATTGTAGGGGCTGTCTTTCTGTCAGTAGGATCACAAGGAAAATACATAAAACATAATCAAAGGAAGCATTTTTGCTCATATTTACTCAATAACGTGTTAAGTGTCAATATAGTAGTGGTGCAGTTACCCCCCCCCCCCCTCCCGCCCCCTCCATAACAAGCCATTGTTATGGAGAATCAAATTGGTAACACAATAAACGCTCCTGTTGTTGAAAGAGCCATTCAGGGAATCCGAGGAAACATCTTATTACAGATGACCATACACAGTGATACAGCAATACGATTATTAAACTCACTACACGCCACCGTACCTTAGTCTCATGGCATCCCTCCAGAACGATCAGGCCCAAGTCATTCAGATGGACCTGACCCTGCGCTAGAGCTCGGGCCAATATCTGGGCCGTCAGCACCACTACACTGTGGCTCGCCAGCAGCACATTCAGCGGCTGCCGGTGCGGCGTCGCAGCGCTAGCCGGCGGCTGACCAGTGCCAGGGTCACCGCTACACAGCCCCACTACCAGCTCCACGAATCGCTGATAGACAGCGCACCGCTGCTGGACAAGGGATACCTGCGGTCAAGTATAGCATAGGGGAGACGAATTTCATCACGAGGATCGACAAATAATCTTTGATTGTATCCATTATGTTGGACTAGGGAGCTATGAAGGCAATTGAGTATGATGTGGGGGTGGGGATAATTCCATTATAATGATATTATCTTGATTATACCCATGGGTTAGGGTTAGGGTTAGTGTGAGGTTTAGGATGTCCAAACCGTAGACTAAGGTTAGCAACCTAAAACAATTTGTCCCCTGAAACACACGATTACCTAGAAGCGGTTTTATCCTTTGTGGAAGGTGGGTAACTTATCATTCAACTCTATGCATTTTGCATAAAGAAATCACATCTTAGATACCAGTGCTACACCCAAATAATCGCCGAGAATATGGACATATACAAAAATATACAACCTCTTTTCACTACATGTATTTCCTTTCCCTTCTTCACACCATAAGTGGGTCAAATATCCTGAAAGAATACAACCAAATGGTGTTTACCGACAGGTTTACTATTATATAAATAGTATGTATCAGTACACTCGAACTACAGAAACATTCAAAGAACATGTTCGTTTACTGTAAATAGTGTATGATTCATAAGTATCGGTTATAACGATCGGTCCATAACTTAAATGAATATATAATCACAAAATTACCCGATTGACGACATGTACGACCTTGCCCCGCCCCTTTGACTTTCGGAGGACCTTTCTCGCCACAGCGACGGCCAGGAACGTCTTCCCGGATCCCTCGGGAGCCACGATCACAGCATTCAGACCACGGAGGGCGGGCTTTGCCAATTCGCGCTGGTAGTCAAATAATTTGAGTGTCTCACGTGGAAGCCCGTGATCCTTGAGAACTGAACCCGAGGATAATATTGATAGATGACTACAGACTCAAAATGCACAGACGCAAAACCATAGTTGAATGCTAAATACAATTGGTATCGAAGTCATTGTAAAATGTTCAGGTATCATCGGATCATGGCAACTTTAACCTTTATCGGACGTCTGCCTAATGCGGTAACAGGGGGGAGGGGGGATTTACAATCTCATTTACCTCCAAAGAGAAACCTTTTCTTCTTATCATGATTTTGTCAAACATTTTCAAAATCATATTCAATCATCATTTCATTTGGTAAACATTTTTTTATTTTTTAGATATTGTTTGAAGAAAAAAAATATTGCCCATAACAAAATACTGGTAGTAACGGTTAACCCACACCACCCACGCGTTATGTGCCATTGATGTAATGTGTTTTCCAGGAATAACTGTACATACACCTTTGTTTGGCAGAGAAAGGGTAGAATAATTACCTCGAGGTTCTTTTACAGCTGTTGTAGCGTGTTGGGTAGCGCCCTCTTCAGACGGGATTGTCAAAGAGCTACTAGTATTTGGCGCCAGTCCTCCGGGCTCGGCGACTACCAATGGAGGAGTGGAACCCTCGGTGCTAGGGAACGACGTTGAGGAGGCCGCGGCAGTTCTCCCTACTTCTCTACGGGTCCCATCCTCAGTAGCTGCTGACTCAGTTGTGGTATTCTTGGCAGCTTCTGGTATATAAAGCGATAAGTAATATTTTTACCCATAAGTGCACGCCATAAAGTTAAAGGGATAGTTCACCCTGTAGATAAGTTTGTTTCAATAAAAGCAGAAACATGTGAAAACATATTAGTGAATGATTGACGAAAATCCGTCAAAGGATCAGAAAGTTATGATCATCTGAAATTTCAGTTTTGTGACTTCACGTATACGAGGTGCTCTCCAATATGTTGTGTATCTACGCACATGCTTACCGTATGCCAGTTGACTCTTCATGAGCCACTGTCGCGTTCTTCAAGAAAAATTATAAACACAATTTTCATCAAAGATCAGCAGTTTGTTTGTTAAATCTTACACATTCACACACGGACGCACACGCAAACATAAGTATGCATGTCGTACACATTATCACCGCTCGTACATGCATCCGTGACTTGACAGCAAATGTAATTGTCTTTAAAGAAAGTTAATCCTCTTATTTCAAAATTGAATCTTGTCTATTACTAATGTTTTTGTTATCTTTCCCCAATGCACCCCCCCCCCTTCTTTAAATATGTCGCTCTTTCTTTCATTATCTCTCTCTCAATAATTACGTTTGTACTGAAAAGCTTGGCTAAAATTTTAAAATGACTATTGTCTTTTGTTGCGCGGACAACATGTCAAAGGGTCATGTTTAAATGTTGTCCGCCTAGCAAACCACCAAGTGCATAAATACATTTAAAATGAATTCTCACCACATAAATTATGCACATTATAACAAATCGTAGTGCTGGTGAAATGACAAGTGTGGCTTGCTCTGCGTGATATGAAGTTGTGGTGGACTTAGGCTGGTATTAATGTACCCAAAAAACCTAATCCGTTGAAAACGCTTAAGGCTGTCAAAACTACCACAAGCCACATATTATGTAGTGAGAAGAAAGTGGTGATAATCGGACGTCTGAGCAAGAGCGATGTTGGTTTCCTCGAACGTGCAATTAAGATAAAACCTCATGAATCACGTACGATGTCTCTATAAGCAAAGTCAACACGAATGGATTAAAAAAATACCCAAGCAGAACAACATTCTGCACCATTAAACATGATGAAGATCTGCAGGATACTGTAAAAAGAGAAGGCGAAAACGAAGTTGTGGTACTTTGGATCAAGGTAAGCGGCTTTGATTTAATGGAAGCCTATGATACAAACACCGAGAAACTTTGTTTCGCAGAGTTCTACACATTAATTCAAGAAAACCAAACGAGATATATAAAATTGATAATTCCCACTTGGTATAACAAAATTAATAAAACAACAGAAGGCTGTGGTGATTTTAAAACATAACAGCTTAGCACGAATTAAGGCATATCAATATCAATCGTTAAAAGCTCTAACACATTTTAAACAAAATATTGTTTTACCGCCGAGCATGACAAAACGCATGATGGGTAGTATAAATTTAAAATATTTCTCTCAAAGAGCCCAGAAGATTCGCTTGACTCCATGTGATATATTCATATCATAATATTTTTTACTTTGATGTGTTTGGAGTTGTGGATTCCTCAACATTCATCACCTTTGTCAGTGGACCATAGGAGATACAATGGCTGTCATACGAGAGGTTTTCTTCGCTTATTATTCCCTCATCCTATGTCTCGGGGTCCCAGGCAACATCGTAATATTAGCCGGCTACTCGGTTCATCGAAACAAGACGGGAACAGATGTTTTCGTCATGGGGCTAGCTGCTATCGACCTCTGTGGCGCGTTTCTCGCTCCTATGAAAATGAAACCGTGGATTCTGACAGACGCTTACTGCAAGGTTCAAGTGGCCGGAGCGGTATGGACAATATGCTGCCAGGCGGGAGTGACATTTGCCATCAGTGTCGACCGATACCTGGCTGTGTGTCGCCCGATGCGGAGCCGCCCGACCATCCGCGCGGCTGCAACCGTCATTGGGATGATGGTTATCCTCCTCCCTCTTTTGACGTCAGGCACTTTTGTGAGCGCCCACTACGACAAGTTTGTCCAGGATTGCATGTTCAGAGCAGACCCGGATATCGTGGTAATCATTGATCAGTTCATTCGGGTGATCTTATTCACAACCATTGCATCCACGGCAGCGTTGTACGTACGCCTTGTGTTCGCCTGGCGGAAACAAGCTAGCATCCGCGTGGCTCATTCAAACCAATCGAAGGCGACAGTTGACGCTTCGTCGTCCGAACCTCGCACCTCCTCTCCGCCGACTTCCGAGACAGTCTTAAATGAATCGGCGACCCGCACATCTTTTGTTGACTCTAGACAACAATCCTGTGCTGCAGTTGTTCCGCCGACGGCATCGGGCTGCGGCGTCGTTTCAGGAGAATCGCAACCACCCAATTCAGAGGTCAACACACTTAGCAGACAACAACGTGAGAACAGGCTGACACTCATGCTCGGGACCATCACCGCCATCTACTTCTTCAGCTGGATCCCGGCCACGGTGGGGCGCTACATACCGCTCCAAACGAGGCGCGCCTTCATGAACCGGTCTGACGCCCATCATACCATCTACGCCATTTTCTTCCGCCTGCATGACATCAACTCGGCCGTTAACATATTTGTGTACTGGCCGCTCAACAAGCGCTTTCGAAACAATTGTAAAGAAATCGGGCGTCGAGTAAAAAAGATGATCATCAAGTAGACATGGTAGAGGCGATTTATGCGCGATGTCTTCATTGTTTTCACTCCATCTCGATTATGTTGTAGGACCGATATCTGTCATATTTAACTAGTAGCTAGATATCCGATATCTTAAAATGCAGTGGTGTGTGTATAAAGAAACGCGTACAAATCAAATTAAAACGATTCCAAATACGATTTTTCAGATGACAAGCAAAATATATCGAGTCAGGAAGATTGTCTTTGGTCATAATTGATAATTTGCTCATCATATACAAATTCATTTAAAGGGATAGCTCAAGATAAGTTGATTTCAATAAAAGCAGAAACATGAAAGAAACATATTAGAAAAAGAAAGTTATTAAATATTAAATATTTGGACGTCACATGCGAGATGCTCTCCCATACGTTGTGTGCAATATAATTACATACATTGCTCTTTTTCTGTTTTTGACACCGACATTTTTTATACAGGTATGTGTGCAAACACGTATTTCTGATGACGTATCAAATGCACAGGTACAAGGCTGCATAGTTTTTTTTTAGAAAATGCACATTTTCGTAACAAATTGTACACAACATTGTAGGAGAGCACCTTGCTAGTGACGTCACAAAATCAAAACTTATAAAGATCATACCTTTCTAATCCTTTGACGGATTTTCATCAAACCTTCACTAACATGTTTCTGCCATGTGTCTGCTTTTATTAAAACAAAATATTTTCAGGGTGAACTATTCCTTTTAGTGATTTTCCTTTTTACAAAGAAATTTTAGGCATGCACCCAGTGGTAAGGATGGCGTGCTCCATCCTGTAAATGAATGAAAAACGAGTCAGACAAAAATCTTGGAACCAGACGGGATTTGAATCTGCACTAAAACCTGCAATAAGATCTAGCCGAATTGTCCCTACGGCGGACTACTCATGAATATTAATGAGTCAGATGAAATGAGACTCTTTCGGTATTTGTTTCCATGTTGTCGTGTCTTGACCCGTGAACTAGAAATAGCTTGCGTGGTTAAGTCGCTGCCCGGTAAGCAAAAAGATTGCAGGTTCAAATCCCGTCTGGTTCCAAGATTTTTGTCTGACTTGTTCTTCATTCATTTACAGGATGGAGCACGCTATCCTCATTACTGGGTGTATGCCTAAAATTTCTTTGTAAATTGAAATCACCCCAGAAAGCCCTTTCACTAAAATCAAGCTGATTTGACTTTGTTTACACGCTCAGACTACTAGGCGCCAACCCCCTGGCATCATCTTATGATATTCAACTATGACAAAGAAATATGACATACTTGACCCCATCTCAAGATATTCATAATTATTTTATCCATATGCATAATTAAATCAACATTTTTTGGCTGAATCTTTCAGCCTTCGTCAGGGATATGGCCCGTCTGATCTCTCCCGGAAGTGACGGTGATCCAAGCAGATAAATCTCCTAGTGTCAAACTCTATCGCAAACCCACACATACAGATCAGTATTTTGAACTTCACCTCATCGGAAGTGTCCCAACATATCCACACTGGATCACCGGGACAAACTGTCAGTCTCGACAAGGTTTCAGATCCTGGACAGAGACGACAGATATTTCGAGAGAGGGATGAAGAACTCAGTCAACTCACTTGACCATGTTTGCATAAGGGCGCAACATCCATCTTTGAACCGTGACGGGGGCCGATACACACTTCCAGGTGAACATAGTTAGGATTTGATTTGCTTATGCAAAATTGGTAATCTCATTAATATTCAGAAACTGAAACTGAACCTTGAAACACTTTTTCTTCCACGACCAATGACCTGCACGCAAAAATTCATGCCTAGCTGGTATCTGACCTAGGAAACTTTGAGCGTACTCACTAAATAATGGAAATCGGTATATTTGGATCATAATCAAATTATTACGAATGAATTTTCATTTCGTTCTCATGCTAACTGTGTTAACGATAATGATTTTTAATTGTATACTGATATCTATGTTGTATGTGTAAATAAATCACGTAAACGGTGATGTATCATTTAAAAGGAAAGAGGGGTATTATTCTTTCGGATGACAATATGAGATGAGGGGACGGGGTGGGGGTGTATCCTATTTTAGGTACACGTATAGCAATTTTGAAGCGCAATCGAATAAAATCAATCACAACTTTTTATACGACAGGGTCCTGAAGCAATAGGCCAAGAATCAATGCCTGACAATACATGATGTTGCATTGAATCAGTTATCTGATACACACACATTTTTAGATCCAGGCTTGTCCAACATTGGTAATATCATTAATATTCAGAAACTGAAACTGAACCTGAAAGCACCTGTTTTTCAACGACCGATGACCTGCGCGCAAAATTTCACGCCTAGCTGTTATCTGACCTTGGAAACGTTGAACACCCCCGCCCCCAACCCCACCCCCTCTAACAAAATGCTAGATCCGACCCTGCGTTTCCCAAAATTTTACCAGGGACCTTTCTCTGCTCAACCATGTCACAATTCTTCAGCAGTAAACATGGTTAATGTTTCAGTGAATCAGTTATCTGATGCACACAAATTTTTAGATCCAGGCTTGTCCAAAATTGGTAATCTGATTAATATTCAGAAACTGAAACTGAACCTTAAAGTACCTTTTTTCCACGAGCGATGACCTGCACGCAAAATTTCACGCCTTGCTGCTATCTGACCTTGGAAACTTTGAACATCCCCCCCCCCCCCCCACCCACCCCTCTAGATCCGTCCCTGCGTCTCCCAAAATTTTACAAGAGACCTTTCTCTGCTCAACCATGTCACAATTCTGCAGCAGTAAACATAGTAAATGCTATAATGATGTCATCGCGGAAACCACCGTAGCTACGTCTATTACAGATTTAGGCATGCAAGTCTGTTGACACACGGTCGATAGTACCTCTTTGAATTAACGAACCCCATAAATATCCAAATTCGAGTTCAGATAGGTTCAGAGTCATGGTCAGGCTAAGAATTGGGCTGGGTTTAAAGTTAGGGTTAGGCTGAACTTTCGAGGGGAGTGAGGGAGAGGGCAAGAGCTAGGACGTACCTGTCAACAAATCATTAATCGTATCGACCAATTCCAGTTCGGCTAAGATCTCGTAGATGATAGGTCTGACGTGATCAACCTGAGCTCCTTGGTTCTTCCTCCATTTCTGGACGATCTTGAGACTTGCCCGGTGCGTGTCGTTCTTGAAATGTTCTAAGACAGTTCGTAGTTCATCCCGAGAGTATCCCAGACTCTCACCGAGGTTCCAAAAGGCCTGATCCTGATTAACCAAGCGTTGTATGAGATGCATAATATCCGCCAATGATTTGCTGCTCAACATGATGGGTTCGAAGACGACACCGTCGACGACGGTGAAGATAATAATGATGATATAATTATGCTAACCGCGATGACGTCGATGTTAATGATGAAAGTATCAATAATCAGTGGGCGTCCTTTTAAAGCTTTCTCTAACGTGCTTCTCCTTAGCACTGTTTAGAGACGTCTGATGCAATGTGTAATACCGGTCTAGTTAAATCGACGGATATTGCCAACTGTACCGCGCCGGGGATTCCCCGCGCAGTGGGGAAAACCTGCTCTATAGTGATGCATGTATTGCTATTAGTATTACACAACCTCGACTTTGACCTTTGACATCTCAATATGTGGAAGGAAAGCATATTACATGTATTACGGTCACGCACATATATCATACAAAATCATATCTTCTCTCAGTGCATGTTGGGTGGTGCAGTGGTGTTGTTTGTGTTGTGTGTATATACATATATATATATATATATATATATATATGTGTGTGTATAATTTATATATTGGTGAGTGTGCTTGGATATGTGTGTGTGTGCATGTGTGTGTGTGGGGGGGGGGTGGGTGTGGGTATGTTTGTTTTGTATGTGGATGTGTGTATGCGTATAATGTGTGCACATAGTTCGGTCTTTGCGTAACCCTCTCCTTACCATGGGCAATGTGTAGTGAGCCAATCGGGCTTGGTAATGTAAGGGTTAATCCGTGGTAGCGTAAAGCTTAACCCTCCCATTTCTAATGACGTGAAGATTCGTGTAGTTTTGGGTGTAGTTTGGGTAATGAGACGGTCAAGAATGATGGAACAAGCCTAGAACGTTTTGTCTTTGCCTTCGCCTCCCGCCTCTATCTAGCCATGAAGCTGTATAAGTAGCTCCATGCGAAACACTCTAGAAGGAAAGTAGTGAGATGGGGAGTAAAGCATTCAAAGAAACCCGAGAGAGGGTGAGAGAGGAAGAGTAAGAAAGAGAGATAAAGAGAGAGAGAGAGAGAGGGTGGGGATGAGCGAGAGAGAAAGAGAGAGAGAGATAGGGAGAGAGAGAGAGAGAGAGAGAGAGAGCATGGGGATAGAGGTGGGGTAGAAAAAGAAGAAACATGAGAAAGAAGATATAAATTTGTGTACGACTCCAGACGTGATTGAGAGTGAGGTGGAGAGAGAACGCGTAGTTTCGTATCAGGTAGTTCCAGATAGTTCCAGAGACGTCTTCTCTATTGTTCGTCTGTGGTCGTTCACTTTAATCATACACACTGCGCGCACGCCATGCTAGTCCACCCCCTGGACTGTATTTAGCAATCAGCCGACAACGAACGTTGGTGGAGCATCAACACACAAAAATGTTCACCCTGATTTTTTCGGGCGGACAGATTCGTGGAGTCGCGCAATCAGTGAATCAGTGGCGTAATGTGTGTGGGAGAAGAGGCGGACGATGAAATACGGCCAGTATCTGGACTAAAGCCATGCAAGCAATCGCACATATTAATAGCTTTAATTTTCTTCCATGACCCCAAACACTTAATCATTAACACTTTGAGTGCCAGATAACCTACTGCTCTGCGGGATTCATGTGTGTAAATTGTGATAAAAAAAGGACACATGTGGCTCATAAAGGGTTAACATATTGACCATGCACTAGAAATACAAACATCAGTCTACACGTACTCATACACACAAGGCGGTTAGAGTAAGCCTTTCTCTGTCACAACATCATCGTGACATCATCATTTACAATCTATAACGAGACATACACATCTAACACACATCACGCACGGCACAAACAACACGCATAACATTATATCACGTAAGGTATTGAGAAATATCACGCTCAGTGCAGGGAATTGGGAGTTTTGTTCAGTGCATGCGCAGGACAGCGCGGGTTCAAGGTGAGTTGGGATTCCCCGGCTACCCACACAATTTCAAGTTGGGCGTTATGGGCGGGTGTTGGTGTTAAAATAACACCCACCCCCGCGATAACACCCAACTAGGAATCACCACTTGTGTTAGCCTAGATACTAGGCTGTGAGGTGCATGGACACAACCCTGTGTTAAACAACTACATGTCTGTTAACACATGCTATGCCCCAGTCCCACTCTCGCTCCTCCTCTAGATGAGCTACAGCCAAACGGCAGGCACCGGAAAATACGCTCATTTTATTTTCAGCGAGGTAGTCGTGACCTTCACTTGACCTCTCGAACCGCTGAAAACGTCTCCTTTTCAAACTGCGATATCTTCATGAATATATCATATTTTCTTGCGCTTTCTTTTGTAACTGTATGTTGGAGGTCGACATTTACCAAGGGTGAAAAAACATTTCATTGAAACAGGCAGACAAATATTGAAAATTCGAGATAAATATGTGGTTCTAATAAAAATTCAAAAAATTAAAATAAACTCTATATTCCAATGTCAATCGCTTTTGAGCCCTAAACATTTAGAGATCATCTGAAGCGGAATTTATTGTACTTTATGGAGATACCATTATTTTTCAACCTCCCCCCATAGAAGGGTCAGGATCCAGCAAAACATCAACCATGTTCAAATCCAAAATGAGCGAGATATGGCGAAGTTGTGAACGATCCTAACCAGCCAATCATAGTCCACGATAATAACGAAATTCTACCGGCGATCCAAGGCGATCCAATCATAGTCCGCGGACTATGATTGACTGGTTAGGATCGCTCACAACTTCGTCATATCTCGCTCATTCTGGATTTGAACATGGTTGATATTTTGCTGGATCCTGACCCTTCTATGGGGGGAGGTTGAAAAATAATGGTATCTCCATAAAGTACAATAAATTCCGCTTCAGATGATCTCTAAATGTTTAGGGCTCAAAAGCGATTGACATTGGAATATAGAGTTTATTTTAATTTTTTGAATTTTTATTAGAACCACATATTTATCTCGAATTTTCAATATTTGTCTGCCTGTTTCAATGAAATGTTTTTTCACCCTCAGTAAATGTCGACCTCCAACATACAGTTACAAAAGAAAGTGTACAAAAATATGATATATTCATGGAGATATCGCAGTTTGAAATGGAGACCTTTTTCGCGGTTCGAGAGGTAAAGTGAAGGTCACGACTACCGAGCTGAAAATAAAATCGTGTGTTTTCTGCTGCCTGCGGACGAATATCGGTTGCGAAGTCCGTATGATTTCTGAAAATTCGTGTCACTTTGAAGACGAATAGCTCAAATGTTTTATTTTGGAGCCCAAACAAAACTGGAATCAAATTCTCCGCTGGAGTACCGGCTTTCCAAAGCTGTAACTGGTATTGCCGTTCAATTTGTAGAAGGGTCAGGATCCGGCCAGCAAAGTCTGGGAGCTTACGTATATATCGGTTGCGAAGTCCGTACGATTTCTGAAATCTCGCGTCACTTTGAAGACGAATAGCTCAAATGTTTTATTTTTGAGCCCAAACAATATTGGAATCAGAATCTCCGCTGAAGTATTGGCTTTTTAGAGCCGTAACTGTCGTTGCCGTACAATCCATAGAAGGGTCAGCATCCAGCAAGGTCTGAGAGCTTACATATTTCAAAAAAAAATTGAGGCCTGTTTTTGAAGGCAAATAACATAAAAACTCCTTTGCGGATTTCGAAAAAAACTAAAAATATTTATTAAGAAACATATAATCTCAATCCCTGTCTAAAAAAATCCTGATCAGTATGCTTACAGAAGACCCCAGCAAAAGATCTCGCGAGCATGTCAAATTCCTTCATAATCTACGTGCAGCAAAATCTACGCGTGAGATTTCGCGAGACGAAAAATAAAACGCTCACGATTTCTATAGAACGAGCGAGCGCTGCCGATTGACTGGCTATGACGTCATTAGGGCGTTATCTGTGTTACCAGACATAGTCGTTAACAGACTTGGTCGTGTCCATGCACCACACAGCCTAGCTAGGCTAACAGTGTGTAAGTGGGGAATTCCCCCGGCCGGGGAATTCCCCGTATAGCAGCAGCGCTTCTGATATAACTGCACTTGAACGATGCTTTATAATGCGCGAGCTTTAACCTTTGATAATTCTGTTTTGTTGGACTGGACAGCAAATCTGTGGCCACTAATCATTCTTGTATTACGTCCAAGAAATGCATATGCAGTCGTTGCGTTGAATACACTATACTACTCTTGAGTGTGCAGTAAATACATCAATACTACCTCGTTTACTTCCGGCAAGGCAGGCTCTGGGTTTGTTTGATCTCGTTCGTGTACGCGATAGTTGAGAAACGTGAGATACGCTCAACATATGCCACCATTGAAGTTCAAGTTCAGGTAGGTGTACCAATTGACCAATTATCCATAATCATAGCCTATATCAAGCAACATAATTATACCGGTATATGTAATATGCATTTGTTTTGATAAACAATTCAAAACAAAGCAGTGAGAATATATATTTTGGTGTCTTTTGTGATTTGATATATGATGTAGAATGTAAAGCATTATTATTTGTATTATTGTTCATATTATATATATATATATATATATATATATATATATATATATATATATATATATCCAATAATCTATGCAATGATCAGTACATAGTACCAACCTAAAAAAGCGGATCTTGTGAGCACAGGTTTGTAAGGTACATTGCAAGCAATGCAAGTGGAAAACAGAATATTAGACATGAAATGTAGGCCTATGATGGAAAATGTGTGGAAGATCAAATAAAGTTAAAACTTGAAAGTATACTAATATTTTCCCTATAGTATCGACTCTTAATGATGAATATAATAATGTACTGTTTCTCATCTAGATAAAAAAATATTCATCTGAATGAAACATTTAGTCATCATCGTGTGCTCTTTTGGTAATGGAAGATCAGACTGCCCCTTTGACGTGCCACTCATATGCATGTTTCATTATATATGTCTGAAATTAAGATGGAAATAACTTAACCCACTCAGTATCATACGTGCATTAAAATGTGTAATGCGTCGATAGGCTTTCATTGACTTGGGACTGAGGGTGTTAAACCTGACGCTGTCTGATTGGAAACCATCACGGA
Organism: Arbacia lixula; assembly: GCA_963669155.1. Lineage (NCBI taxonomy): Eukaryota > Metazoa > Echinodermata > Echinoidea > Arbacioida > Arbaciidae > Arbacia > Arbacia lixula. The sequence goes on along the minus strand of OZ022579.1, from coordinate 15,329,797 downwards.
TTGCAACATTATATTGAATCTAACTTGACGTGTATATATGAGTATGAGTGTATGTGTGTGTGTTTGTGTGTGTGTGCGGATGTGTGTGTTCTATATACATGTATAGGTGTACATGTATATAAAGAAAACTCTTTTTTACATGATCCATTGTTTTGCAATATTTTGATGACAATTATTAGTATTTTAATAAATATAGGTTTATATTGTCAGTACTATTTATTTCGAAAAAGAAAACAAAATAAAAGATTGACAAAAACAAAAAAAGGGGTTTGAGAACGGCCCCTCCCCTCTCTTTCACATTAATCATTGCTAATAAGGAGAGGTCCCTACAATAAAAAATTGTGAAAGCCAGTTTTCATGGCTTGCTACAATGTGCATGTCAATGACAATGAGAGGGTTAATGAAATGGAAACAATATCCGAAATATAGAACCTTATTCCACTTATGGCATTTATTCACGACCATAATATGTATTTTATGTCTTGTTTTTATTTCCACACGACAGCTTAAACAAGACAGACTCAAATAAAGAGAGAGATAGAGAGAGACAGACACAGATACAAAGACAAAAACAGAGAGAGAGGGATAGAAGGAGATCGATAAAGGGAGAGGGAGAGGGAGAGAAAAAGAAGGACAGAAAGAGAGAAGGAAAGAGGGAGAGAGGGGAAAAGAGAGGGACATAAGGAGGAAGACAGAGGAGGGGAAGATAGAAGGAGACAAATAAAGGGGGGAAAAGAGAATGACCGAGGTTGAGAGAGAGAAAGAGTAAAGGAGAGAGAGGAGTGCAGAGGGAGAGAGGGGAAGGGAAGGAGAGAGAGAGAGACAGAAGTACGAAAGCGAGAGAGAAGGGGGAGAGTGGGAGAGAGAGAGAGAGAGGGGGGGAACAGAGAAGGAGAAAGTGAGAAAGAGAGGGGGAGAAAGGCAGAGGGAGAGATAGAAGGAGGTAGATAAAGGGAGAGAAGGACAGCAGGTGAGGGAGAAAAAGAGAGTAAGAGAGAAGGACAGTGGGCAGTGGGAGAGAGGAGGAAAGAGAAAGAGAAAGAGACAGGAGAGAGAGGGGGAGAGAGTAGGACAAACATAGCGTGAGAGACAGAGAGAAAGTGGAGAGTTAAAAAGAGAAAGAGGAGAGAAAGCTAAAGGAGAGGGAGAGAGATCAAGATAAAGGGGTGGGAGAAGAAGAAAAGAGGGGAGGGAGATGGCCGGGTCACCAACGGGTGTCACAGACGCTGAGCTAGCCAGAGTCACGAATGTGATCATCAAGGAACACAGGGGAGGTTACTTCCTTTTGGGGACACACTTGGGCTTCGACTATGCCTACTTGAAGAAAGTCTTACAAGATGAGCAGAACGACGAATTCAGAGCCCTCATGCACATTCTCGTCGAATTTCGGAGCACGAGAAGTAGATCTGGTGATGTCAGGGCAGAACTTTTGAAGGCCCTACATAAAGCAGGGATGTGTTAGGAAGGAGTAGAAACTCGAGTATAATACATTCAAACCACTGTATGGGTTCTTAAGCGTGCTCATGAATGTCAAAAGCATTCCATAATCATGACAATGCTTTGATGTTCCATGTACCGGGCCGACATTTAGCTGATGTCAACTTGAAAAGAAATTTCTTTAATTTCCCATTTGTCTGTAGACGTTTTGTTTTTGACAAATTCGTTTGCAAACTATAAGGACGTTAACGACAGATAATGACAGATCCTAATACTCTGCTTTTGTTTCGAAAAGTATTGAGGAATCATTAAAAATCGAACATATAAGCTATTTGTATTACTTACAAAATTGACCAATTTCTTCACTTTCCGACATCTTGTGCATTTGGGGGATTCAACCACTCTCAAAATGATATATTAAGCTGTGTATTATCAATAACGGCGTTTGTGTGTGTTTGCGTGGAGCAGAGATATTTTACTTGAAAAACTTGTTTATTTGTGTTTGCTGATACCTGTTGTGCTCATGGAAGTATGAATGCCATTAACAGAAAAGGGACAAGCGAAATGATACTGTACATTTCTTTTGTTCTCTCTGAAAAGCCGTTGCCACACAATCATGTTCATAATTGTTCAAACACCTGAACAGCACCTGTTGAGAACACCATAACTTTTTAGCGGCTTGGCACATGGGTTCAAAGAAAGAAAGTTGCTTCATATCCTTCCATAACACATCCCTGCATAAAGTGAAGTTCTTCACAGCATTCAAGATTGTACAAGGTTTGCATTTCTGTTACAAAGTTAGCTTGAGCGTGTGAGATAATTAATTCAGAACACAACAATGCCCATTGTGCATTACACGGTTGCGTCAACCGCAAAGATATTTTCTGCCTGAAGCGTCTTGCATTGTTAATGATACTGTGATGCCAGTTGCTAGTGGATTTACAGACTCGTGTGCTTCGCAATGGGCTTTGTTGTGTTCTCAATTCATTATCTCATAGACATTGTTTAAGTCAAAATTTGCCCAAAAGTGACCATGGTAAAAATCTTATCAAATATTCCAAGGATTATTACGATAATAAAAATTGATAAACTGTCGAGAAACCTGCTTCTACAATATCAACTTAACGATGTGTAAATTTCAGCTTGATTCGAGCCGGAACTTTTTGTTACAATAATTTTTCAAGAGTGTCCAAAGCGTTTTCAACACCAAGTACCAAGTACGTTTAAGTTACGTGGAGTACCATCAGTCGTCTGGTTAGTGCAGATTCATTGTGCTGTTCTTCTAGTCACTTTTCAAAGATTTTCTCTTAAATCCTACGTTCGAATCCGCCGATTATCAGGATAATTTTTGCCTGGATTTGACGTTTAAATACACTAGGATGCGCAAAAAACCTGGGGAAATATCCTCACCCCATATGCTTCAGCAGTTGTGATATGTAATACCTGCAATACATCTATAAAGATTCAAGCAAGGAATTACAATAAGGTAAACAGTCTCTATACGTGATTTCAAGTTGCAGTGCAAAAAGTCTTGATTTCACCAAGGATGTTTAAGCACATGGATATACATCGCTTTGAACAAGGTTTGATGCCGCCACTTAATATTCATGACTAGCAACTGCTGTCAACAATATGATGCATACGCGATTGCGTCACGTTCACCTGCCTTTTATAATAGGTCATACGCATTCCTATACATGCATACATTTCAGCTTTCGCTGCTGAACTTTTAATTTTGTCACTAAATGCTTATTATGTAGTTAATAAGGACAAGCGAATACGAAATTTGATACTTTTTGAGATGTAAATACTAGCTTGGGCGCGGTTGGCCACGTTTTTCATTTTACTTGTCCGAAAGGAAAGTAACGTTTCATGCAATAGACCGTTTTCGATATGTATGCAAATTTTATTCACCCCGTTCAAACAATACGTTACCAATGGGAACCCCAAAGCTTGTCCGAGGTTTGTCCGAGAGTAGCAACAACTAATCTATTCAAAGTGCATTTCATCCATTGAATCTGAATGACAAGATACATGTGAATGTAATAACACGTTGCTACGCAGTTAGGGGGAAAGTTGTGAATACCTTATGAAAATGGTATATTTTGTAAGCAGGTATGATGTGGAACATTGTGAAATTGATACTTTTATACTGCAACTTGATATCACGTTTAGAGCCTTTTTGCCATATTGTAACACTATTTCTCGATTGAATCTTCATAGATGCATCGTAGGTATTACATGTCACATCTGCGCAAGCATATGGGGTGAGGATATTTCACCAAATTCTTCTGCGCATCCGATTTTGTTTATATGTCAAATCCAGGCAAAAATCATCCAGAGAATCGGCGGCTTCGAACATGGGGATCAAAGAGAAAATCTTTGTTAAGCGTTCTTTTGTGACTAGAAGGAGACTACAATGAATCTGCATTAATTAAACGGCAGCAGGATATCCATATGCTTAAACATCTTTGATTTTACACTGTTCCGCATCACATTCCATTAAACATTTGCCGGAAACGTAAATATAAATATTTTCCTCTCAGGAAAATACCATGACACATGTGCCAAGCCGCACCAAAGCTAGTATTTTAATCTAGCAAAGTATAAATTTTCGCGTTCGCTTGTCCACATTCCATACATAACAAGCACTTAGTGAGAAAATTAAGAGTTCATCAGCGAAAGCTGAAATGTATCATGACCTATTGTAAAAGCCAGGTGGACATGACGCAATCGCGTATGCGTCATATTGTTACGAGCAGCTGCCAGTCATGAACATTGAGTGGCGGATTTAAACCTTGTTCAGAGGGATCGATGTCAATTTCTTGAAACATCCTTGCTAGTTCTTAGGAGAATTGTTGTTGTTTTGCGTGTACTGGATGTTATAAACTATAATTCATGTTAGCGAACTGGGAATCTTATTGGTTTCAGTTGGCAACTGGTTCCAGTACAATTATCAATTGAAAGGCAACTGGTAGTAGTTGAAAAAATATTGAAAATATTTGCCAATTGGTGCAGTTGAATACACAATCTAAAGCCGTTGCAAACGGGATCCAGTTGATATATAATTGCCAAATGGCTACAATATAGAAATTGGTATACATGGTTCCAGTTAGAAACCAGTCGCCAACTGATTTTAGAAGCAGAGTCCAATTGGATCTCGTTGAAAGTAATTGTCATGTTGTAAATTACACTTTCAAATGGAACCGATTGGGTAACTGGCAGTAACTGGCAATAGCTTCCATCAAGATTAGTTGGCTAACTTATCTTTAACTTAAAGACAGCCCGTCCCTTTTTCAGATCACCACAAAACCATCGAAACATTGGCAAAACATATAGAGAAGTGTTAGCAAGCAGTATATTTATAATTTGAAACTGATACGTAGTGTAAAATTCAAATAATGCACGTAAACAACGTCTGATTAATAATCTTTACCTCAGGCTCTTAGCAGTTTGTCTTGAAATATCTGCTTTATTGATTAATCTGTTTATTAAATTATAAAACGCATTATGAAAAAATTGTTTTATAGAAGGAATCATCTCCAAAGTTTGGTAATTACTCATAAAATTAACATTTCACACACGCATAATAACCACATAGATACTGTAAGTACTGTAAGAAAGACTAATACTTTTTTCATAGTACGAAAAAAGTCGGTTTGAAATTTAACGGCTGAAATTTTTTACAAATGCAGAAAGCTTCAACATGCTATATTCTTAGAAATAGTCTTGAATCACACTTTCTTCAATTTACGATCGTGATAGACGATTTCAAATTTTAAGCTTGCAAAAGGGACGGACAATCTTTAAACCTATTGCTAACTGATTACTGGCTTCCAAGAGGCTTTACAATCGAAAGCAATTAAGCTCAACTTGAGACATTTGAAACCGATTTAAAGCAATTGAAATCCATTAAAACCATTATTTCTACTTGGTTTCACCTGGTCTTGGTCATAGTGCGCGCGATCCCACCTCTTAGATTAACTAAACACAAAAAGTACCCCCTCCCCTCCTAATCAAAATACCATAACTATTTATTGAAGAGTTTTGAGCAACATAACTTGGCAGGATTGTACCTTAACTTATTGACTAACTTCTGTGTGAAAATCACATTAATCCACTCAGTCGTGCATGAGTGAGCACATATTAAAGGCAAAATTGTCGCTTTTTAAAAGTCACAAGGGTAATTGTGGGATTCTGTCATGAATTTTTAATAAATTCCATTTCTAGTGCATAATTTATGTCATTTCATTGTTTATCATCCATCTCTCGACGCACTAACACCTATCCCGACACTTAACCAATTGTTCTGGTTGAGTGAGCACAGTTTAAAAAATATTCATTCTTCTTGAGTTTAAAACTTTTAAAAACCCGTTATTTTGTGAAAAGAAAATCAAACTCTAGATATTTTGACAAAGAAGTAACATGACATGTTATGTGATCATAAGAAGTCATTTTCATGTCACAGTTAAGTGAATACATTTTAAAATCGCAAAAGAAATGCCAAAATGTGCTGTTAAAACGGCATAAACAATTACCCTTCTGACTTTTGAAAAGTGACAATTTCGCAATTAATGTGTGCTCACTCATGCATGACTGAGTGCATTAATGTAATTTTCACACGGAAGTTAGCCAATAAGTGAAGGCACAATCCTGCCAAGTTATGTTGCCCAAAATCTCTGCCGTAAAAAAGTTATGTAATTTTGTTTAGGGGGGACTTACTTTTTTTGTTGCGTTAATGTCAAACCCTATCATGCCTATTGCGCTGCTTACATTACTTTCTATAATTGTTGATACCAAGGTGGACGAAAGAAAGCGGGCAAGGCGAAATATAAAAAGTCGGCGCCTGATCCCGCCAGCAGCTCTTCAGGCATGTCCACGCGATCGCATGGCATCTCAAAGAACGTTGACGATGACCACAGCGATACGAGCATGGTGACTAGTGCTCACTCACGGGACTCGTCTGACGCCCCAGAGATAAAGAAGGAGAGTAAGTTTGGCAGCTCGACCAGCCTCTCAACCCCACTGCCCAGCATTCTAGCAGGAACGTCCCGTGAGTAGCATTTATTCAATCTCAGCACTTTATTGCTGGATGTTATATACTATAATTCATGTTAGCGAACTGGGAATCGTATTGGTTTCAGTTGGCAACTGGTTCCAGCACAATTATCATTTGAAAGGCAACTGGTAGTAGTTGAAAAAATATTGAAAATATTTGCCAATTGGTGCAGTTGAATACACAATCTAAAGCCGTTGCAAACGGGATCCAGTTGATATATAATTGCCAAATGGCCACAATATAGAAATTGGTATAACTGGTTCCAGTTAGAAACCAGTGGCCAACTGATTTTAGAAGCAGAATCCAATTGGATCTCGTTGAAAGTAATTGTCATGTTGTAAATTACACTTTCAAATGGAACCGATTGGGTAACTGGCAGTAACTGGCAGTAGCTTCCATCAAGATTAGTTGGCTAACTTATCTTTAACTTAAAGACAGCCCGTCCCTTTTTCAGATCACCACAAAACCATCGAAACATTGGCAAAACATATAGAGAAGTGTTAGCAAGCTGTATATTCATAATTTGAAACTGATACGTAGTGTAAAATTCAAATAATGCACGTAAACAACGTCTGATTAATAATCTTTACCTCAGGCTCTTAGCAGTTTGTGTTGAAATATCTGCTTTATTGATTAATCTGTTTGTTAAATTATAAAACGCATTATGAAAAAATTGTCCTATAGAAGGAGTCATCTCCAAAGTTTGGTAATTACTCATAAAATTAACATTTTACACACGCATAATAACCACATAGATACTGTAAGTACTGTAACAAAGACTAATACTTTTTTCGTAGTACGAAAAAAGTCGGTTTGAAATTTAACGGCTGAAATTTTTTACATATACAGAAAGCTTCAACATGCTATATTCTTAGAAATAGTCTTGAATCACACTTTCTTCAATTTACGATCGTGATAGACGATTTCAAGTTTTAAGCTTGCAAAAGGAACGGACAATCTTTAAACCTGTTGCTAACTGATTACTGGCTTCCAAGAGGCTTTACAATCGAAAGCAATTAAGCTCAACTTGAGACATTTGAAACCGATTTAAAGCAATTGAAATCCATTAAAATCATTATTTCCACTTGGTTTCACCTGGTCTTGGTCATAGTGCGCGCGATCCCACCTCTTAGATTAACTAAACATAAAAAATTACCCCCCCCCCCTCCTAATCAAAATAGCATAACTATTTATTGAAGAGTTTTGAGCAACATAACTTGGCAGGATTGTACCTTAACTTATTGACTAACTTCTGGGTGAAAATCACATTAATCCACTCAGTCGTGCATGAGTGAGCACATATTAAAGGCAAAATTGTCGCTTTTTAAAAGTCACAAGGGTAATTATGGGATTCTGTCATGAATTTTTAATAAATTCCATTTCTAGTGCATAATTTATGTCATTTCATCGTTTATCATCCATCTCTCGACGCACTAACACCTATCCCGACACTTAACCCATTGTTCTGGTTGAGTGAGCACAGTTTAAAAAATATTCATTCTTCTTGAGTTGAAAACTTTTAAAAACCCGTTATTTTGTGAAAAGAAAATCAAACTCTAGATATTTTGACAAAGAAGTAACATGACATGCTATGTGATCATAAGAAGTCATTTTCATGTCACAGTTAAGTGAATACATTTTAAAATCGCACAAGAAATTGCCAAAATGTGCTGTTAAAACGGCATAAACAATTACCCTTCTGACTTTTGAAAAGTGACAATTTCGCATTTAATGTGTGCTCACTCATGCATGACTGAGTGCATTAATGTAATTTTCACACGGAAGTTAGCCAATAAGTGAAGGCACAATCCTGCCAAGTTATGTTGCTCAAAATCTCTGCCGTAAAAAAGGTATGTAATTTTGTTTAGGGGGGACTTACTTTTTTTGTTGCGTTAATGTCAAACCCTATCATGCATATTGCGCTGCTTACATTACTTTCTATAATTGTTGATACCAAGATGGACGAAAGAAAGCGGGCAAGGCGAAATATAAAAAGTCGGCGCCTGATCCCGCCAGCAGCTCTTCAGGCATGTCTACGCGATCGTATGGCATCTCAAAGAACGTTGACGATGACCACAGCGATACAAGCATGGTGACTAGTGCTCACTCACGGGACTCGTCTGACGCCCCAGAGATAGAGAAGGAGAGTAAGTTTGGCAGTTCGACCAGCCTCTCAACCCCACTGCCCAGCATTCTAGCAGGAACGTCCCGTGAGTAGCATTTATTCAATCTCAGCACTTCTTTTGATGATCATAATTAATGATTATTAATCCATGATGTATGACTATAGCAAGATCCATTATCAAGGGAACTCAAATAGACAGAATATGGGTAGCCTACGACCAAAGACATTATGCAGATGCAATATATAGAGTGACGTCGTGGATACGAAGCATGAAAGTGGTGATCGAAAGCGTGTGTAAAGGACCTATATACGTATATTTCATTAGTTTTTGAATGGCTTGCGCTCGAGGTCTTCGCGTGGTATCTAGACAAAGTGACAACGAAGTCACCCGAAAAATTTCGTGTACGTCGCCATGACATCTCAGCAGTCGCACCAAAGTCTCCAATAGGTCTTCCCAGCTGCGGCGAATGTGTCCCCGCGACTTCTCCGAGACGTGCCGGAGACTGGAAACACTGGACATGAAGATTGTTTTAGTTTTCTCGCGATTCCACGGAGACTCGATTAGTTTCGGGGAGGCGTCGCATCGCGGAGATCCGGGGCCAAATACATAAAACAATACTAAGCCTAGTTGGCTGCTAAAGTGCATTCAGCTACATGCATTTTCGTAACTAACCAGGCTAGTAATTTTTCATGAATATGGCCCCCGGTCTCCAATAGGTTACCAAATACGGAAGTATCAAATACCAATGCAACAGCAATTGTACAGAGCCGTGTTGTGAAAAGCTAATCGGGGACTTTGATAGCATTATCAAATTAACTCAGGTTATGACATGCTGCGTCCTTATGGAATATGTGGAAAGAACACAGTGTTGCCACACTGTGACAACACTGTGAATACCTAGTTAACAGGGATCCTTTGGAAAGCAGTCCTCGAGACTGAAAGGACTACCCTGTGTAAATAAAACGTGAAATAAAAAATAAATAAACAACGTGAACACACTGTGGCAACACTGATTGTTCCATAAGGGCGTGCTTAATCCCACTATTTCACAGGGTCCGCCCAAGTTCTGGCGCAATTACAAAAATTATGATTTTATGCACGTGGCTCTGGGTTTCTATGCGGGTTGTCCGTCTATTCGCCTCACCTCAGATTTCGCAAAACTGGTGAAAATCCCTTGTGTGCCAGAAAAACGATTGCTCTATGTGAATTGTATCAACTACTTGTGACATCAGTCACATGTAGCACTCAAGGACTTAATGTGGTTAACGAAGCTACAAAATCCGTATACGTTATTTTGCAAGGTGATAGCAACACCAATAAAATTGTCTGACAGATGAACTTGGCGCGTGAACGTCATTCATGGAACTGACAAACCGCATTTATCTAAATCGGATGAGGGTCGAAGGGGATTGAACTTTGCAGCAATTTCTTCTTTGTTTTGGTTCGTTTTACTATAGCTAGGAATCCAATTCAACCCATCGTTGTTCAGCTTTGGATCACGACGTAGACATGGTTGAGATGAACTGACGCATTCGTAACAAAGGTCTAACTAAATTCATGAACTTTGCACCCAGTTAAAAAAAAGACATTTGATTTACGATATAAATAACTCAAGGCAACCCACTCGTATTTCCTTCCTCATACATGTATGTGTTTTTATATCACGGTTTAATTGATGAGCATAATAAGCATGATAAGTACAAACATGCTCACGGTAGTGTTATATGACCCTCAGGACGCGTGGCAGACTGGTTGGGCGATGTTCCAGCAGCTTCCCCCTCGCTGACGGAGCGCCATGAAGCACCCAGTGTAGACATGGTGTCGGGTGAGCATGTTAAATTATATGAATATGCCTTCCTCTTTCTGATATTTTACGATACCTTAAGTGTGTCAGTGAACTTATCATTCTTCTCAACACTCATTTGTCATCGTTTTGGTGTTTTTTTTTTTTAACTTATCATGACTAGCTCACAACTTGTCAATCACTTCAACTTTTCAATCACTTTCAATCCCTCTATCTTATCCCTGTATCTTACATAAATCATACTAAAGGTAAAATAGTCTTCTTTTACTTCAACAGGATATCACTGGTTTAAATGCGCTGACAGAACACAAGCACATAATATTATCGAAAGAATCACTGTCTTCTAAAACGAATTTATTAGTACACGCTCACCGTAGACACCGTAAACAACATCGCACTCACATGTTTCATTCATTTACGAATATAAAGCTCAAATTTGGGGAAATTCAGCATGATCTGCTCTGGGATATGGAAACATGGACTTTGATTACTTTGATGACCATAAGTCAAATGTGTCTTTACTGTACGTTTGTCTGCAGATATACCTCCTGAAATGTTGTGGCAGAAGAAAATTACATGAATTATGCACGATAGAAAGATATTTATATGAGCAATTGTTCAGTGAAGAAAGAGAGAGAGAGTGTGTGTGAAATAAACAACGAAAAAATTCATGTCACAAATCAGCAGGTAATATTTCTTATACCAGATGTATCAGAAGGGCAACTTCAGAACTTACAACTCCGGGACTATCAGCGTGAGTTAGCGGAGCCCGCCCTCGCAGGTCACAACACTGCCATTGTAGCTCCTACAGGATCCGGGAAGACATATATCGCCGTCGCGGTGGCGCAGAAAGTTCTCAGTAAATCTGGAATGAAGGCTAAGGTCGTCTTTCTGGTGAACCAGGTGAGGGTCGACAAGAGCACGTCATAATTGGAAACAGCTGTTTGCGGCAGGGTTTCGTTCATAGGGAAAAGGCGAGCAGATCGTACTGGGCAAATCTTGCGGTGGGACGTGGAGCGGGAGGTTCGCTGAGGCGAATATTCTTTGGAAGCCTGACACATCACTCAGTACATTGCAAATTAAACGAGAACGGATGCATTCTACTTGCAGGTTCTCTTTTAAGTGACAAAGTAGTTTATTTTTGTCTCAACGAAAAAATGAAAATATTAAAACTACGTGGGCCTGGGTTCCGTCACATGCCCGCTCTTGTTGTTTTTAGGACTACTTTATAAGAGTTGAGCCTCAGTGACAAACATATATCACTGACATAATTTGAGCTCTGACATTATCTCGTTCCAAGGTGCCACTGGTTCACCAGCAGAGGGCGGTGTTCAAGAAGTACCTTCTTGGCGTGGAGTACCTTTGCGGCGACTGTGGGCAGCAGCAGACGCCCCGTCTGCCCCTTGCACAGCTCCTGGGCGCAGGGAACGATGTCAACGTGGTGGTGCTGACAGCACAGATACTGCAGGACGCACTGGAGAACGACCAGGTCTCACTGGAAGACATAGGACTCCTCATCCTGGACGAATGTCACGAAACGAAGGTGCAGAAAAACAACATGTGTCGTATCAAAAGATCCACGTCGGACTGCAGGGACACACACATACAAGCTGTTATTCAATGTTGATCAAATATCCGTGTAATATTGTGAAACTGAAAGTGCACAATGTTGCTCTGAAGATGGTTAACCCTAGAAGGAAATATCTAAGTAAGCACGAAGTAAATTATTACGATGACGTGGTTTAGAATCCGCCGTTGATATTCCCCCAACACCTATTTATGGGGGTAGCATAGCCGGCATTAGAGATGAATGCTGTGAAATGCTGGGCAGTTTTAACAACTTATACATAACAACCAATGTATGTCAAATTGGGGACGTCTATGTCATGTGGTTAATCTATGAACATTCTTTTATTAATTAAAACGTCTGTAACCCCAAAAAAATATTAAAAAATGGGGTATTCAGACATGCAAGTATCGATGAGCGAGTTGATAGCACTACCCAGCAGTTTAGGTGTCTATGCAAAACTACTCTTTCATGAAAAAAAAATGTATCCGTAGATTTGTCTCATGTGTGCATGACAGAAAGAAAGTCCGTACAACAAGATTATGGGAAGGTATCTGATGATGAAGAAGAAGCAAGGATCCAGGCGACTCCCTCAGGTACCGGTACAGTGGGACAGACGTGTCTCGGTTTCCTTCTACGCCTTTGCTTTCGTCTTTGCCTTCACGCCCTCTGTTCCCTTTCTTCTAAATCACTGACTGACATAATTGTAAATGAAGCAAGTATTTTCAAGTAATTTCAATTCATCATGAAATCTGTTGTAAAACTTTTATTTATACAATGTTTTATTGGATGATTGGATTTATCATCCCGTTAAACACATCAACCATACGACTACATAATCATGATGATAAGACTGATTAAGTGTGTTGCAGTTATGCTCTAACAAACGACATGCTGTTCTACACAATATATATATGTAATACTAACGCAACATAAATGAACATGGCGCACAAAGTGTTAACAAGTGCTTAAACCTAGTGCTCGAGTTTTCTCTCACTGGCTTTGATTGTTCTCATCTTTTCTTTTCTCAGATCCTCGGGTTAACTGCCTCGATGGGGATAGGCAATGCCCGCGAGGATGTCGATGCCTGCAAATACATCCTGAATCTTTGCGCCAACATGGATGTGCACAAAATATCTGTGGTTCAGGAACACAAGGGAAGCTTGGCCCAGGTCGAGAACAGACCAAGAGATGGTGAGGAATCATTTCCAAAATCGAGCCTTTTCGACAATAAACAGAAGCGAATCTAGGGGTTGAAGGTTAGGGTGGTTCAACCTCCAATAGGAACAACAAAAAACGGCTAATAGACGTCATTCCCCCCCCCCCCCCCCCCCACCTCAGCAAAAAGTGACATCCGCCACTGATAAACAGATAAACCTGATGCAATTGAATGAGGCTGACTGGTCAGATGTCAAAAATTCACTCTCTCTCTCTCTTGTCAAAGAAGCAAATGGAATCCGTCAAATAAGCACCAATAAATAATACAACTGTACTTCAGAGTACTTACGATTGGCAGCCGCAACACTACTTACCTATGTCTTGAAATGCACAGGCCTACATACACCATTAATAAAACAAAACATTTTTGGCTCCTTGGAAGACCTAGCATTTATGATCAAATTTGTCTATTAAAGCACGATAATCCCAACGGTTAGTGCCACTCATTCACATACTGCATTCGTAACGGTGCGACAAGCTATCAACATTTATTTTGCTATTTGTTTTTCTTTGCATGTGACCTGAATGTTTATTATCAACTCTATTGAATTCAGCAGATACTCACATTGTTCGTGATCGCAAAAACGATGCCTTCGCAGATGAAATTAGCAAGTTGATACAGCTAAGCTCCTCTATCATCGACAACAAATCAGGTTAGTTAAAGGTAATACAATTTAGTACCATGGGTGCGGCCTCCGAATTAAAGAAAATGTGGCGAGCTTTGACTGGAACTAAGGCCCTTGCATCAGCATAGATATGATGATTGGTTTTCACCAACACGGATCCATGTTTATTGCTTTTTGATCGATCAGTCTTATTTTGTCTATAAGACATTTGTCGATAGATGAACGTAGTTGTATGTACATAGGCCTACTAAAGCTATAAATACAGTACTGGTATATGAGATAGACATACTCTTACAAATAACAATAATAATAGAGCACAAAAACGCGCCTGATACTATGTTTCTAGGCGCTGTGTTGCTGCTGCCCCCGCAGTCATTAAGTGAAGTTCTATCCTTATACCAAATGGAAAGCTGGGACAGCAGCACCACGAATAAATTTAAATACGAGAGGCAAATCAATTCGACCTATACAGATTTAAATAAGTGGGACTTTAACACTGTTTTGAAAGTATGTAGCGATGGGGCGTTTTGAATGAAGGCAGGAAGGCTATTCCACAATTGGGGAGCAGCGACAGAAAGAGCTCTATCGCCGTTTCTTGTTTTCACACGGGGACCAGGCATTAACTGAAAATGAGTGGAAGTTGAAGCTCTCAACCTGGAGGAGGGGGGTTTAGATTTTACAAGACTGGAAAGATACATAAGGCAATCACCATTACGAATTTTGAAGGCAAGGAGAAGAATTTTTAACTGAATACGTTGAATTATTGGAAGCCAATGGAGATTGGAGAGAATTGGAGTGATATGTTCATAAGGCTTAGAGCGGGTGACTATACGAGCTGCAGCATTTTGGATGCGCTGAAGAGGAACAAGATACGAGGGTGGTAGATTAACAAGGAGGCTGTTGCAGTAGTCTAAATGGGAAGTGACAAAAGCATGTATGAGTCGTTCCGTAGTGGGTTTATCTAGAAATTTCCTAATTTTACCAGTTCTGTGTATACCATAAGATGCAGCCTTACACACTTTCTTTATGTGATTCTTCATATTAAGAGCAGAGTCTAAGGTAACGCCCAGGTTTTTTGCAGATTCAGAGGTATTTAACGCCTTGTCATCCACAATAAAATCTGGCAAGGGCAAGGATTTACGAAACTGAGATGTGATGTGAAGTACTTCTGATTTGTCACTATTGAGCTTAAGATAGTTCTTCTGTGCCCAGCATTTTACACTACTTACACACTCTTCAAGATTTTTCAAGCTAACCGACCTGTTACGGGGTTCAAGAATCACGTACAACTACGTATCATCAGCGTAAGTTAAAGGGGAACTTCACCCTGAAATTATTTTGGTTTCAATAAAAAGAAACAAATGAAAGAAACATATGAGTGAAGGTTTGACGAAAATCGGTAAAAGGAAAAGAAAGTTATTTGATTTTAAAGTTTTGATTTTGTGACGTCACATGCGAGGTGCTCTCTCATATGTTGTGTACAATTTTTTTCGAAAATGTGCATTTTCTCACAAAGATATGCATCCTTTTACTCGTGCGTTTGATACATTATCAGAAGCACGTTTTTACTCACATACCTGTACGAAAAAAATCATTCCGCTGTCAAAAACATGGAAAAAAGCAATTTATCGACTTATTTTGTACACAACATATGACAGAGCACCTCGCACGTGACGTCACAAAATAAAAACTTTAAAATCAAATAACTTTCTTTTCCTTTGACCGATTTTCGTCAAACCTTCACTCATATGTTTCTTCTATTTGTCTTTTTTATTGAAACCAAAATAATTTCAGGGTGAACTTCCCCTTTAAGTAAATGCTTGCCCATTCAACGATAACTTATGATCACAAGGGCGAATATCCAGGCCTATAGACAATGTTCACTGCTCATGGTTCATCTCATTCATATGTGAGTACAAGTGTATATGTATGCATGTATCTTTATATGTGTGTCTATTTCATGTATATGGGTGTATGTGTGTACGTATGTCTATTCGTGTGCGCAATTGGTCATACACTTATCAATTCAATTCAAGCTAGATTGAAACATTTATCTCCGTAATGATTATGTTTTGCATGCAATCGATACAATGGTCTAATCATGAACTTCATTAAAATTTACAATAATATTCCAAAAACAATGGTAAACATGACTAGAATTGATGATATATAAGTAAAACCATGAAGAAGAAGACAAAAATTCATTTGTATTTTTTCCTCGCTGACATACAGGTAGAGTGTTCACAAGCATTCTGAATAAACTGCAGGCAAGTACCAGCAGACACAGCAAGGAGAACACAGGTCATATTATTTGCAAGCTTACCAGACAGATATTGGAGATGGAGCCCTCATCTAATGAACACTTTGCCCTCATGACGGCTGTCGAGTATCTCAAGGTACACGCATGCAACATTATACACGTTAAGCAAGGGTAGAAATTGCTCCCCGAAGGTGGGGGAGACATGTTTTTCCTCAAGAAGGTAATCGCTGAGCGAGGGGGGGGGGGGGGGGGGGCAGGTGAAGGGATGACTTTTTCCCTTTTTTTAATCCAGCCCAGTTTCTGAAAGTGCCCTCAGTGGGAGGGGAGGTACTTGTGATGATGCTTTTCCATAATCTTTTAATTTAAAAAAAAAATAATATTCAAAATAAAATTAGGGGGGCAAACCCTAACCCCACCCCATAAATACGCGCCTGAACAAGACCGAAAATAATGGGGGGGGGGGGGGGCATTTCATATTGTGTCCACCCCCCCCCCCTTCGAATTGGTGGCCATCCCCCCCCCCCCCCCCCTCTCCCCATTTCCGCTAAATTCCGTTGGGGAAAGCATTTTCAGCGGAATGCGAAGAGATGGAAAGGAGATGTTACAACGAAATGGTAGCAAAAGTCAAGAATAGATGTTACGGACGAAGGGAGAACATAATGTTTTAATTGACATTAGCGGCAGGAGTGGAAGAAAAAAGAGCGTTCAATATTGCTGATGTGTATGTGTTTATTGGCCATTGCTAGTTTTTTTATGGTAAAACCAGGAGACCATATATTTGCACAGTTTTAATTGTTGTTTTTTTAATTGTGTTTCAATCAAAACGGTATCCCTTAGGCGTACTCTGTCTGTCTGTCCATTCATCAAATTGCCCGGACCAAGGATGCATTGACACACCTTCAGCACTTCATGGAAGAGAAGAAGAAGAAAGGATCTGAGCTAACAAAGCTTGATCAGAATATGCTACAACACTTCAATGGTAGGCAACTGCTGTTGGAGTTCAAGGGGAGGGGAAACCACCCACTCAAGTCGTGACATGCAGGTGCTCTGTTCAAATCGGAAACTTAAATATCTAACCGTTATCAGAAACGACATAAAAGAACATTCGTACATCATTGTTATTCTCATACACAGGCAATGTAGATCTATAATGTAGAAAGTGTCAAAGGAAAGGAAATGTAAGATTGCGTTTAAATTATTCAATCATTCATAATATATTTTCACGAATCTAAACATCATTGGAAAGCTCATAATTTTCCTTCAAATGGCACTACATACCTAATCAATTTATCACGTACTTAATGAATTAAATACATTTTCAAGAAACATTGTCAGTAACCGATTGTTCAGAGTACTCGTATTCAATGACAGACACTTCAATGCTTTCTGTAGCGTGTTAGAACCACCATGACCAGGTACATGCAGCTCAGAATAGAGCAAAGATCGATCGTCTGCTTCTTGTAATTGATCCGGCTTACTCTGAAAGCTAACCTAGACATGCTAGAATCAGCTGATTTTACTTTCTAGCTGTGCTTCCGTGATTGTGACGTGCCCGCAAAAGATGTGATAAAAAATCTGGATTGACTCAAATGTTTAACATAATGCCGAGCACCAACTAAAACAAGAAAATCACCTTACGAGTAGACATTTTAACAATAATGGTTTCACACTTTTGGATATTCTATAAATTTATAATTCCTAATACGACTTCTTCAGTATCAGTCATCATCCACACATATCACTTTGGTCCGGCAGACAGAGAGCAAGAACTGATACGTATTAGCCAAACACAGGAGACTAGAAACCCAGCCCTGGTCGAACTCCAGAAGCTCATCGAAGCTGCCTACAGCTTATCATTGTTGTCGTCGTCGTCCACCAACTCACTAGACAACGAGGGAAGAAGCTCCGACGCTGGGGCTGACAGCTTCCGAGCTATCATCTTTACCCAGACCGTCGAGTCCACCTGGGCCCTCAAGAACTGGGTCCTGGAGACAGAGTCGCTGAAGCACCTTCACCCAGAAGTCCTCACTGGAAGCAGAAACCCAGGTGGGCAGGTCGGAGGATCATTTTCGAATGTACAAAATATACCCTAAATGCATTTTGAAACTCTTACATGACTTTCTCAGATTATGATTAGTTTCAGCACATTACTGCAACATATATGCTGATTTGAAATTAGAAATTGCTATTGTAGACTGTTTGTACAAACTTTGTAATGTATCCAAACATGAACACTGTCTTTGTGGAAGTTTAAACAATACATTGAAAGAGTTCCTCTATTAATGCAAGGGGTCACTTTAGACCATCATTACATAAATAGATGGGTCATGATTGGATGTATCCTCCATTTATGCAGGGATGACGCTAGACCATCAGACAGACGTCTTGAACAAGCTGCGCTGTGGCGTTCACAAGTTGCTCATAGCAACATCTGTTGCACAGCAGGGCATTGATATATCTTCATGCGACTTCGTCTTCAGCTACAATTACATCAGTGATGCAGTTGGTTGGATTCAAGCTAGGGGTATATCATTGTTTAAGTATTTCATATGGTTCTCGGGCAAAAGGCTAGCTTTTAAAGGCATTGTTTGAACAATCAGCTGTCACTCATCTCGTATTGATGGTGTGAGCTCCGATGGAGTTCATGTAATTTGAATGACTTCAAGGTATTTATCCTTTATCACATATCACATGGAAAAGAAGCAAATAAACCGATTCTTAGCTTGTATTAATAGGATTATTTATCGCCTATAAGAGACACCCTTATTTCAAAACATGTAATCCTGTCCATCTTTGCATTATTTTTTCATGGTCATCTTTCCCATTACATTTTTCTTCTTTTATTTGACCTGTGATCCCAGTTTAAGGCACAATCTTCCTACTCGTGGTCTTCCCAGATGATATTCCTTATGTATTACTGACCCCTCAACGGTCACGGAACTGTTTTCTCCGCCCAAGTCTGTAGCTGTTTCATTACCCTTTTTTATTCAACTGTTCGCTGCCTGTCAGGTCGTACTCGTACTCGAGGAGGCGGGTTCGAGCTGGTAGTGCACGAGAACAAAAGACTTCACGAGAAGGACGAACTGTGTCAGGAACAGGAGACTCGAATGAAGGAAGCTACAGAACATCTGGCAACGTTGTCTGTTGAAGACATGAAGATAGCGGTAAGGCCCAATTCTGCAGAGATTATCCACCCATCCTCCTTTGGACGTGAAAAGTTATTATGTGGTCCTGTTAGATTAAACTCCTGAAGTCAAATCAGGGAATAGTGCCTGCACAGTTTTCTGTAATTAACTATTAATACTAGAGTCCTCGATGTCCACATTGTATTTGAACGTTAACAATATTTTATTTATTGACGATTATATGTACATGTGAAGTGAGCTGTAAAGGCTAAAAAAAAGTAATTTCACTCGTTCAACTCATTTAGAAGGCTATATAAATTTGGCGTGCGAGCATCACATGGACTTAATTTTAGACTCTCTCTAAACGTTTTAAGATTGTGTTTTACTAGTCACCGCATGACAACGCGGTTTCGCCTACTGCCTACAGGGCCTACTGCTGGCAATGTGATTTCACGTATAAATCAAATGATCGGGTCCTGCGATTCAGCTCTGATAGGCGGAGGACTGGGGGGCATTTCATCAAAGGACTTGTCGGATATTTTATCCGACAAGTTTGCTCTCGGCCAATAAGATGCAAGCATTTCAGTAGCTTATAACAGTTTGTCGGATAAAACGTCCGACAAGTCCTTTGATGAAATGCCCCCCTGATCAGATCGTGTGGCATGCGGTGACCTTAAGATGTCTGAAAGATATTGTCATATTTCCCATGCAGGTGACAGAGTACCAGCGCACTAGAGATGTTCGCACCAACAACCCTCAACAATGCAAGAAGCCACTCGGCGTCTACAACCATGGCTTCTACTGCCGGAAATGTGCCGGATTTGTCTGTCACTCGGATGACGTCAGGATTGTCGAACCAGGCGGCCACCACGTGATCATAAAAGAACAATCTTTTGCCTACATGAAGGTCCAGGAAGCTGAAGGTGACGATATGAAGCAGGAAAGGCACTGGGGGTCCATCACACACTCAGGCAAGGAAATCAGGTGCGTTGGACATTCCAAATCCGAATTAATACAAGTATGCATTCCGCAGACTAATTCTCTTCATCTGTTACAGTCTGTAAGTAGAATTAAAGAGTGACAAGTCTTCAGCAGCGAGACCTATCTTTTTCATTATCGATTGGAAGCGAGGCTAGTACAAACATGGTATCTTTTAATTGGTTCCAATGTGATATCAACCACATTCGAAATATACCATTACGTAACAACGAATGATTGTTTCCATGTGACGACAGTCCTTAATGTTATCACAAAAGATGATTATTTTTCTGTTATCAGTCAACATAAACAAAACTGTTATGGAATATGATTGCAGGTGCACGAGGTGTGACTGGAAATGGGGCAGCATCTTGCGGTGCAAATTCGGTTTCTTATTGGCCATCTCAGTTAGGTCCTTCTGCCTGAAGGTCCCAGGCCAAAAAGCGAAACTTTTTTCAAAGTGGGGACAGGTACCCTTCACCTTCAGGAAAGAATCTGTGGAAAAGGCAGCCATCAAATAGCTTACGCCATCAGATGCAGCACCAAAGGACGGTGGCAACAGATCGGTAACTTGGGATCCAACCATTCTTCAATGATATGCCTGTCCGAACTTCAGACACCATGGACGTGGCTTGGACTTTGTTGGGGGGAGGGGGGGGGGCAGTTAATGACGAGGGTTTATTATGCTTAAGTGAGTTTTAGTTAGGCATGTCTAGCAAGTCGAATGAAACTCGCCAGATATTGTAGGAGCATGGATCACCGTTACAACCAAAGCGTGATACATACATGCCTACAGATGTAGTAAACACGACAAAAAAAGTAAGTCCCCCTAAGCAAAGTAGCATACATTTTATCGAGAGGTTTTGAGCAAAATGATTTAGCAGGATTGTTCTTTAACTTATTGACTAACTTCTGGGTCAAAATCACATTAATCAAATTAGTCATGCAAGAGTGGGCAAATTTTAAAGGCAGAAATGTCACTTTTCAAAAGTCACAAAGATGATTGTTTATGCTGTTTTAACGGTACATTTTGACATTTATTGTGCGATTTGTGAAGTGTATTCACTCAACAATGACACATAAATGACTTCCTATGTTTACATAACAGGTCATGTTACATCTTTGTCAAAATATGCAGAGTTTTTTTTTTTTTTTTTTTTAAATAACGGGTTTTTAAAAATAACGGGTTTTTAAAAATAACGGGTTTTTAAAAGTTTCAAACTCAAGAGGGATTAGTATTCGTTAAACGATACTCACTAAACCAGAACAATGGGTTATGTGTCGGGATAGGTGTTAGTGCATCAAGAGATGGATGATTAACAATGACAGGACATAAATTATGCACCAGAAATGGAATTCATCAAAACTTCATATGACAGAATTCCACAATTTCCCTTGTGACTTTTGAAAAGTGACATTTTTGCCTTTAAAATTTGCTCACTCATGCATGACTAATCGGATTTATGTGACTTTCACACAGAAGTTCGTCAATAAGTTAAGGAACAATCCTGCCAAAATTTTTTGCCCAAAACCTCTTCGATAAAAAAAGGTTATGCTATTTTGCTTAGGGGGGGGGGACTTCCTTTTTTGTGTGTGTTTAGATATACAAAAGAGGTTGCTAAGAGCTATTTAGCCCTTTCTGTGTCAGATTGACTGCTGTTCTATGGGCTGTGTGTGTATCATTTTTGGAAAACGACACATGTAGCTCACAAGGGGTTGATGACCCAACACTCGTCTTGCTGAAATGAGCGAAAACTCAGATAAAAAAAAAACCACTCAAAACCTCCTCGAACTCCGCTTGAATTTAGTTACTTGTTCTAATATAGGGAAGGAATATCTTTTTTGTACAGTGATTTCTTCCATTATCGGTTTTAACCAAAACGTGTCTTTTTGACCTGCAAATGGAACGCCCTGTCTATAAGCCACCGAGTAAAGATGATATCACTGACAATTTTGATTATTTTTATTCGGAAATAATTTTTCTTATCTGTATTTCCAATAAGAAAACACGAAATCTAAAATTTATTTCATGCTTTGCCTGTAGAGTGTATCTAAGATCGTAACATACCAATATTTGAGTTGTCTTTGATATATTTTTTTTAGAGTAGATGGAAACGAAATACTAATCTGACATTTAAAAAAAAAATCCCTGTCTTTTATTGTGTATGTTTGCATACAACAGACGTCCTGTTGTATATCTATTCTTATGAAGATTTCTTGCTTGATGGGAACACATATCTCACTTTGACTTTCGGTGTATCACGTTTGTTCGAATAAAATACTAAAGCTCTGGAAATTGGTTTCTCAGAAGCCGTCCTCCAAGAGCATACTTGGTGTTGTGTCTACCTGTGAATAAAGTATTAGCAATGTATCAATATCGTTAGACCAAATTGATTCCTCATTTATTTCCAATGTCTTTGAGCTGTGTTGTGTTTTACTATTGCTTACATACTCATAAATTTCGTGTGTTACATACATTTTTGAAATGAAATGAATGAATTGGAGAACATATGTACTGAAATATATCAATGTGTGGAATTTATTTGAAAGCTTGTATAATTTGACATGTGGTACCATCTTGATTTCAGATATATTATGTACTCACGAAAAGCTCGTTTCCCGTATTTTTTACATACATAATTACGTGCTCATGTATAATGTGTCTTAATCCTAAATACACTTACACGCGCAGACTCTTACTTATCACATGTTCAACACAAAAAAAGTGTTAAGATGAAAAAACCTGCTAGGGCGCCATGCAGGAAAAGATAATGATAATGAACTGAACACAAACTCATCATTGGTTGATAGGCCTACCTAATAAAGGTTGCCAATATGCAATAATATACAAAGGAAAAACTGACAAATAGGAAATTCTTTGCATTTTCTGAATTATGTGTTTGTATGAAGATTGACGAAGGTTTGAAGGTTTGAATGGTTGTAAAATGTGACTGATGACCTAGGGTTTCCGGGTTCAAATTTTACCATGACGCTCGTGTCCTTTAGCAAGGTATGTCATCAACATAAGGGTTTATACTTCTCTCCGCGCAGGAACATGACAGCTGGTGAGCGCGTGTGTGGATTATCTTGTCCCAACGGGCAAAGGATACTCCCCCGGGCTGCACACATTTACACTACCACAGTTTAGTCTCTAGTGTGTTGGTGAAAATGTCAATGGTTTTCAAACAATGAAAATAAAATACTGTTGATTTTGTGAGCGTCTGACTTATCTTAGATATTCATCTAGATGTATATAGTAGGCCTATATTCTGAACACTGTAAAGTCACACGCAATTCGGCCTGCGAGCCGCGAAGTGTTTCTTCTTTTGTACTGTGTTCCCCCCCCCCCCCATAAACCATTATCTATCTATCAACTCTCTGTATTAAACTTACTCTCTTTCAAATCCCTTCTCTTTTCATTCTCTCTGCATCTCTCTTTCCCATTTTCCTCCTCTCAAGTCCCTATTCTCTTGTTTTTTTTTGTTTTTTTTTAATTTTCAAACTATTTTACCTCAATCATTTTCGCTAGCGCTCCTTTCTTCTCTCTAATTCCTATTCACCCCTATCACCGTGAGTGCCGAGCAGTACGCTTCATTACAATTTCCAGAAGCCAAATAAATGGGCTTAACAAAAAAAAACACTACGTCAATGCAATTCTTGACCATCTTTCTTACAAATCATCACTCTAGACTCCTACGAAACCAGGCATTTGGACAGAAATTGTAGGTGTGTGTGTTTACGTGATTGTATATTTGTGCGTGTTTCTAAGAGGGAAATAAAAAAAAAGAGAAAGGGAGGGATACACCTGCAAAGGGCTACATGTGTGTGTGTGTGTGTGTGTGTGTGTGTGTGTGTGTGTGTCATTGTCTGTGTCTGTGCATTGATAGGAAATTACAAAAGGAAGAAGGGAGGGATACACCGAGAAAAACATAACCTATACCAATTATAGCTATCAATATAATTCCGCTTCAAGTCAGTTACGGTATCGTTGTTGTTGTTGTTGTTGTTTTTTTTTTGGGGGGGGGGGTATTTAAAAAAAAATTGACCTGCAAAGGTCTACTTGTGTGTGTGTGTGTGTGTGTGTGTGTGTGTGTGTGTGTGTGTGTGTGTGTATATATATATATATATATATATGTGTGTGTATGTGTGAGAGTGTTTTTGAGCATGCAGGTAGGGGCGCGGGGGGAGGGCACACGCATGGGAGGAAGAAAAGGAAGTGGGGCGAGGCGGGGTGGACAGGACAGCCGTAGGGGTACAGGATTATACCGAAGGGTAGTTGGGGAGAATTTTGGACGGGAATGGGCTTGTTGATTGATACATTTTATGGTTCCATTCATTTGTAATATCGTTGACATATTTGTATTTGTTCTCATTAAGTAAAGGGAATTATATGTGTTGTAAGTTTTCACATTGTTTTATGTTGTTGTTTTCATATTGTACTTGTGTCAAACTTTAATATTCATGCGTTAGGGTCAGCTATCAATAAGGCTGCGTCCTTCCTGGCTGTTACCTGCTCACTTTTGATTTATTCATATAGGCCTATGTGTATTTGTTGTTATTGTTTTATTTTTATCCAGTGAGTAAAATAAATAAACTTGAAACTTGAAACATCATAATTCATTGTGTGACTATTATATTATAGAAGGAAAAAATGATGATTTGGTTTTACTTTACCTTAATTACATAATACTGTGATACAAGTATAGCACTAAATAAAACTAGAGTGTCTTTAGTATAAAAAAATTAATCTGTTGTCTGTTGTCCTTTTTTGCTGATGGTTATCCAATCATATGTAGCTTAATCATGTAAGTTTTGTATATGGTTATATTAGATGAGGTTGCGGCTTCATTGTTTGAATGCAACTAAATCAATTTTATTGAAAAAATGTGTGCATCGTGCGTGAGATTATTGATTCAGTCTCGTTGCTAGCGTCAATATTGCCAGTTATGGGGAAATTTTTTGAAAAGATTGTTATTAATAGGTTAATGGATTTTTTAGAAGTTCATAATATTTTGGAGCAACATCAATATGGCTATCGTAAGAAATATAGTACAAACTACAATGTTATCGATTATTAATTTAACATATAACCTTCTGAAATCACTGGATGATGGGGAAAATCACACTAGCATCACACGTACCATCCCATGTCTGTGCATAAATTTGCCAATGCAGACCACATTATACTTGTCCACAAGTATGTCTCGTTTTCACATGCTTCCGCGTACAGACTTTGTAATTTCAGACACAATTTACATTCACTTCTTTTTAATAAACGGGTCAGTGGGCACTTTACCTCTGAAACCATTATTATAGTCAAAGGCCTATATTCTGAAAGTATGTAAATAAAATCTACGCGTTGGGCTCTAATTAGTAATAATACGTATGTTGCTAATTCGCATTATCCAAGCGAATCAAAGGGGTTTAAAAAAGAACGAACAAAGAAAGAAAACATAAGGAAGATTTTACACGTTGGTTGCTCATTGTCATTAGAGTGGGAAACACAAAATTGGAGAAGATTTAAAAAAAACAAAAAACAAGAGGTTAAGCGATGGGGAGGTCCTAACTCTTTAGGGGAGGAAGCAAGGCAGATCCCCATCGTTGCCGGGCCATCCGACAAGCCTTGAACCTTGGTGTTGAACCTTGGAGTTAGCTTTATTCGAACCAGTGCGAGCTAGCACGAGTGTGATGTAGTTCCGGCGCTTACCATGCTTACCGCTAGGCTATAAGACGTCGGTGCTGAAGCTGGGGATTTATGGCATTTTGACTTCTCATACGTCACTGGAGGTGTACGTTTTTTCAAATTTCCGTCAAAACGAGACTTTATTGCGGCAAACGAATATGAATTTCGATTTTAGTGGATAATTTTACATAGATTAGTGGGAACTTATTTTTCTAATTTAGTAACCCTTCAAAAATTACTATAGAGCCTGCTTTCTGGAAACATGCTGAAGTTAAACAGTCCTCCGGTAAAGAGAAGAACTAAGAAATACATTTTTTGTCATTGGAACATCTTCTTTTATGGCTAAATCTACACCATACGTGCATGTGCATATGATGTGGGATGCATGGACATGGTGTTGTTAATTCCCACCATCATGACATGCATGCTCCCACTTGCCATGACCAGGAAGATGTTAGAACTTGAGTCGGCACGAAGAATAATTTATTCCTACACCAGTCGCGATCTTTGATAGCACAATATTTGACGCGTTTGGCTCTTTGATCAAGGGAGGCCGGTACGCCGCCAAACGAGCAATACAAAATTAATGTAGGATACATTTTGATGAATATACATCTTGTAAGCGCATAAGATTTCAGAACCACCTCATGAACTGAAGTGCATGTGCAGTAGTAGTATACATCTTATAATGATACGATTCTGTGAATTTCAAATTATATTGTTGCTTCGTTTTTTGTGATGAAAGGAGAATATATACTTGAGAAAACACGTCAGATAAATGCCTCCATATCGCACATTGGGCAATCATATTTCCTTACAAATATCTTGTAAATCGTTTATTGAGTGTTTCACCTTCCGTGGAAACAACCTCGATTTCGTGTGTGGAGATGTCCGAAAAAGTTACGGACCAAATTCTTTCTACAATTTTATCAAAAGTTCCCTTCGCTCACCCCCAATTGAGGAATTCTAATGTGAGTAATACGATCAGCTATGAACTCCCAGCGAAGGTTGAACGGTTGACATATTTCTCAAACCGGATTTTATTTTGTTATTCAGAGGAAGGCACTGCCTAATTAGAAATAAAGCGTATTGTTTGAAGCACCTGAATGTCTTGAATTTTTATGAGGCGGCGGTCATCATCTAGATCAAAGGAAGTCTATCCGAGCGCAGTCCATTCATGATAGGTCCATATGCGCACACACATATGCACAATCAACCCTCTCTCCTTGCTCCTCTCTCTCTCTCTCTCTCTCTCTCTCTCTCTCTCTCTCTCTCTCTCTCTCTCTCTCTCTCTCTCTCTCTCACTCTCTCTCACTCTCGTTGTACCAATAGGCCTACAATATTTCCACTTGGCATGCTCGCGAAACATACCTCCACACACCCAATACACATGCACAATGACCATTCAGTATCAATCCACTAGCAACTGCCATCACAGTGTCATTAATAATGCATAGTGCTTCTTGCAGAAAAGAAGTTGCGGGTTGGCATGTGTGATGCACAATAGACATCACAGTTTTATTAATCATGCATGGTGCTTCCGGCGGAAAAGCAGTTGCGGGTGTGTAATGCACAATGGGCATTTTTGTATTCGGAAAATTATCTGATACACACAAATGTTTCATTCCCAATTTGAACAAAAGTGAAAATCTCATTAAATATTCAAAAAAATATTCTCAGGATTATTACGAGAAAAGTGATCAATGAAAGGTCACAAGACCTGTCTGTAAGAACATGACAGTCCTAGATTCTATGATGTGTCAATGTCAGCTTGATGCAAGTTGAAACTGATTTTTAATCATTTTTCAAAAGTGTGATAAGTTTTTTTAACACCTAGTATTTATAATAGTTATATAAATGCTGAGGGTAAACCGGTGCGTTCTACAGGGAGGTGTCAGATAAACAACACGAAAAGTAATTTATAGGCCTACCAGTTGCGCTCATTGATAGCACAACAGAATATTATGCGTTTAGCTCTTTGATCCAGTCACGACCGCCGCCAAACAGGCAAAACAAATATGGGATGCATTTTGAGGAATATAGATTTTGTAAGCGCAGAAGATTTTAGATCCACTCTATGTGCTAAATTGGATGTGCAGCAGTAGTACGTCTTATAATGCATGACCGTCACTAGGGGGGTGTTTTGTAGGGGGTGAGTTAGTTTTCTTTTTCCTTTATTTTTGTTATTGCCGTCCCGAATTTAAGGAATCAGGCTCGACTAGCACTTTTTGCTAACTTCTGATTCTGGTTAACGACTGGATTATCAACGTTTTCACTTTTGTACAAATTTAATTGTTCAAAATGCTGCCTCATAATTAACATGCTTTAATTTATACATTCATTGCTAGATTCCTGTCAGTTTTTGTTTGTTTTTTGGGGGGGAAATACATGTTTTCTTTCTTTTTTAATTCAATTATGATACAAATTTTCGTATAGCTAGCCTATATTGTTTTTGTTAATACATTCAATTCAAATTATTGTACCTGCGAAAGGTATTTTGGCCGATCCCGCGCGGTGGGGAGATTTTGTATTTCTACCTTTTAAAGAGGCCCCGTCGTTCACTTAAAATGCATGTATCTCATGTTATCATCATGCCATCGAACAAAAATGTTTTTTTTAGAAACACCTGCATGTGAGCTCAAAGCGTGACATAAACGCGTAACGCGAATTGCACATCAACCCACTTTAAATGTGTATCAATCGTATCACGTCGCATTGCTCCTTTAAGGGCACCATAGAATTTGTAACCTGCAATGTCAACATGTCGTCTGGTAAGAATTTCGCAAGATGTCTGTGATGAATTGTGTGATTAGTTCCATTTCCTGAATAGTGATTTCAAATTCGTTTTAAGGTTACATTATTTTTGATAGATTGGTCCGCAATGAGTGATATTAGACACTTTTTTAGTGTATAAAAGTTGATTGTGAGGTGCAATTTATGTTGAGTGCACCGTCTTTTCGCGAGTGCGTTAATGCATGCGTGTAAATTTATTATGAAGCATGAATGATGTCATTGCCTTTGGGGGAATTTGGATGGGATGAGTGAGCGAGTGCCCAATTTGTTCGACAAAACAGTGGTCAACATTTAGCACATTAGTTAGAAGATCTCTCTGTTCATTATACTGCATAATACTTTTATATCAACCACCATCTTGTGTCCGTTAACGTCAAATTATGAGGGGGATTAATCTTATTTATGCTGCATTTCACTTTCAGTTGCCCTACCGCAGCATGCCCAACTCACAACTAAACTAGTCTAGTCACAACTGTCATGTCACAAGTTCACATTAGTGTTAGATAAGTCGGACTTGACGTAGACTTAGAGTCAAGTCCTAGAGACAGTCAGAATTTGATAAAATAATTTCGTAGAATATGTTCAGCCAGACTTTTAACCCTCAACCTGTGGCTAATCATGCTCCTCTGAACGCCCTTATCCAAAAATGCAATTTTGATTAAAGAATGCCCCGAATGAGAGGGTTATCCCTGTCTAGATCTAGGCCTTGTCAACTTCTTTGCCGTTGTCGTTGAATTCGTCCAAAAAAGAGATTTCTAGGTCTGCATTATTTAGTTCCTGTCTACTTTAGCTAGGCCCTAGCCTAGCCGGCCTAGCCCCAGGACTGCTATGCGGCTATCTACCCATGACTAGTCGCGTAGGCTTATGAACTAGCGCCGTATCATTGCAGTAAAATGCTAATGCACTTTGGTATCCCACATATATAACTCAAACAATGGGAACACTGCAATACTGATTGTCGTTGGTAGAAAGTGACCTAGAAATCACCTTTTTTGACGAATTAAACAGCTAAAAAAAAATTCTAGGGTAAGGTCAGGGTTAGGTTTAGAATTAGGTTTAGGGTTAGGGTCAGGGTTAGGTTTAGGGTTAAAATTCATAAAACTAGTGGGATACCAAAGTGCATTAGCGCCTAAATTGGGCACCGTAGCACTTCATCCTCACGCATGCACAGGGTGTAGTGAAGTGCCTCAGGGCCATGTCATAATCCTAAGTTATGATGACACAATGAAATGAAATCTCAAGTTGCTAGGAATGGTGAGATTTCCCCAAAATATTCAAGGTTTTAGATGTGATGGTGCTTTGAACATCAAAATGTTGAAGTCTTCTCATCATGTTAACAATTGAAATTCATGAAAATATGCACTGATCCAAAATTGTCTGATGAAGAAAATTAAAAAGCTTGTGACCTGATCAATCTATTTAAATATGAGGCGATTTCGCCAATACTCCATTCAAAATTCATGAGATTCTTCTGTCTGTTTGGACTGCTGCTGAGCTCACGCATTCAAAGGGTATCCAATTCTGTATTTTGTGTGCATGCATGTAGTTTGAGCCATTCTCATTGAGAAATAATAGCATAATGGTTATAGGGCCAACAAATTTTGAAAAAAAGGGGACCCCACGGTTGTGCGATAAAATGGATTAGGCTCCATCTCATCCCCACTGTCATGCGACTGTAAGTTCAATGGACACAGACATTTTTCAAGTTTGGGAAGATATTACTATGCAGATTGAAGGCATTTGATTTTGAAGTGGTTTTTTTTTTTTAATTGAGCAGGGTAACAGAGCTGCCAAGTCTGCCAAGCGGCCTGATTTCACAGGAGACTCCTTGAAAATAGACCGATAATACTACATTGGATTTCATCGCATCACCCCAATCTCCTTGATTATTGATAGATCATTGTAATTCGGTTGTAAGCATTTGATAGGTATCTCCCTGATTTCTGATGAAATTTCCAAAAATCTTTCTGATTGTTGAATTTCCATGTTGGTAGCACTAGGATAAATCACAGGAAAGTGTGTTTTTTTTAATTGAGGAGGATAACAGAGCTGCCAAGTCTGCCATGAGGCCTGATTTCACAGGAGACTCCTTGAAAATAGACCAATAATACTACATTGGATTTCATCACATCACCCCAATCTCCTTGATTATTGATAGATTATTGTAATTCGGTTGTAAGCATTTGATAGGTATCTCCCTGATTTCTGATGAAATTTCCAAAAATCTTTCTGATTGTTGAATTTCCATGTTGGTAGCACTAGGATAAATCTTAACGGGAAAGTCCTGACTTTAAATTGCTTTTAATGATAGCAGAAACATGAAAGAAACAAATGAGTGAAGGTTTGGTGCAAATCTCTCTCAAGGTAAGAATGTTAAAGGTTTTTTTAAAGTTTTAATTTTGTGACAAAAAATGTGAGGTGTTCTCCCATATGTTGTGTATTATTTTCATCTAGATTTTCATTTTCTCAAAAGTTTACAATTTTACTTGTGCATTTGAGTATTACTAGACACATGTTTTTACACACATACCTCTATGGAACAGATTTGTTCCCTCACCAAACACTAGAAAAGGCAATTTGTGGAATTATACAGAACATAACATATATGGGAAAGCATCAAGCATGTGAAGTCACATAAGTACAACTTTTAAAAGTCATATCTTATCCTTTGATGAATTTATATTAATCCATATGCTTCTTTTATTTTTCTGCAATCATTGAAACCAATTCAACTTAAGGGTGGACTTTCCTTTTAATAAATCTGTAATAGGGTTCATTTTCCTTCGTGCAAACCCTGTAGGCCTATATACGTGGGTAAAGAAAGCTTGTTAACGTCCTGAAGTCAATTGCTTAAAACGTATTCCTTTCTGAAGTCATATATAAGTTTTCCAAGAATACTACTTTAAAATTTTACAGCTACATTTTATTCCCTTTAAATCTTAATCCAAATGGTATTAGACTTTTATATCAATATGCACTTGATTTAAACAAATATTGTTAATTGTGATTACCAGTCAAGATTTAATCTGTAACAATATTCTTCTATATCCGGTGCATACACTCCATCTCAAAGGAATTGGCATAGGAAAAGGGAAAAGGGAGAAGGGAAAGGAGAAGTTTTAAACCGCGGTATATTTTGTCCAGTTCAGCATGAAACACAATACTTAAGCCTAAAAAGCATCGTGTTACATGCTGAACTGGAACAAATATACCGCGGTTTAAAACTGCGGCTCATTCACTTTCTTCCCTTACCCTTTCCCTATGCCAATTCCTTTGAGCTGTAGTGTCTGTACAGTCTTGTATTTAAGTCTTGTGGTCTTTAACAAAAGGTTTGCATCCATTTTTTTTTTCTTCAGTCATTCTTATTCATTCTTAACCATTGACAACAACAGTGTCAGCTGAACATTCTGAAAAAAACCCCATTGAAACCTATGTTGAAGATCAGAGTTGAAATGCCCATTCAAAGATGTTGTTTTTGCTGATGTTTAGGCCACAAAATTGCAATGACCTCATCATTCATTTACCTCACTAAACCCTTCCCTTCCCTAACTCCAACTCCAAAATTGTGGAATTTAAGCTGTGAATTTATTGAAGAAACCATCAAAATGAGGAAAATCGCTGTCTGATGGCGTAGCATTGTCCTGGAAGGTAGTACCTCACTACCAATATAGTGTGGACCAGTCCTTGGTAACGTCTGAGAACAACTTTGAAAGTTTTTTTTGTGGCACATGTCTCCTAGCGGTACTTTCAGTATGTAGCTGTGTGTTATCATGGTTACGTAAATACAGTTTGTGAATCATCAAATGTCTCTGTTGGCATGTGACAAGTTATTGCACTATATGTGTGTTTAAAGGGATTGCACAATCCGCGCTTATCTTTCAATTGAATAACCTGTAGAAATGTATGTTTGTTGCGTGGAATAAAGCCTTATATGAAAGCTGGAAAATTAGAGGAGAAAAAAAGTGTAATTCTGAGGAAATTTAGGTAATGTTAAAGGTTGATGATTATAAATCGTAAAAAGCCTCTGTCATTTTTACCCACAAGCACATGTAAGTTACATCATGCTTCATTTTCCTTTGCATTGTTTTACATTATTCTTGCTATTCTAATTCTTGCTTCTAACATCTTGGCCCCATCTTCTAAAGAGTTGCAATTGATCGGAATCGCAGGCCCAATCCCTTCTCTATAATTTATACAGATACGATTGATATCAATCGCAATTCAAGTTGTGATCAACAGCAAATCTTTATAAAACAGGGCCCTGATGTTTAAAATTGACATATAAACACAAATTTTGGCTAGATCTACTACACACTACAGCTAAAAGGAATTGGCATAGGGAAAGGTAAGAAAGGGAAGGGGCCTCAGTTTTAAACCGCGGTATATTTTGTCAAGTTCAGCATGAAATATGATACTTTTTAGGCTAAAGCATCGTGTTTCATGCTGAACTGAACAAAATATACCATGGTTTCAAACTGTGGGTTCTTCCCTTTCTTCCCTTTTCCTTTCCCTATGCCAATTCCTTTGAGCTGCAGTGTATATCTTTTTTCCACTCATGGGATGCCCACACTGTCAGAGTTCTGTTTGTTCTGGAAATGTTGTACATACATGTACCTTTAAAGTTGGCAGCATGTAGACCTAGACATGACCCCGATTGAAGTGCCAACCACAGGGTCTTGAATGTTCCCAATACTCTCCTTGATCCCACATAAATCAAGTGTCATGTGCTCTCCCTCTGTTCACACAGCTGAAGACAAGAAGGGTGAGTCAGAGGAAATGCCGATGGAACAGGCGGATGATTCAAGCTCCAAGACGGCGGGCAGTCCCAGTGGGGACGGCAGTGGTGGTAGCGGAGGAGGAGAGATAGTGAAAGGGCAGCTGGCAGAAGCAGGAGGAGGAGGAGGAGGAGGGGAGGAGGAGTCGCAGGTTCAAGCCTTGGAGAAGCAGGGAGAAGGGCAGTGCGACGGGGAGACGCAGTCAAGGACTGAGAATAACTCGACGGCTTCAGAGGATGCCGCGCAGAGCGACGAGGCGAGAATGGAGGTAGACGCCGTGGAAGCAAAGGACTTGTCGAGTAGCAATGGCAGTGCCGTGGGAGCGGGGGCAGGCACTGCAGGAGGAACAGTGGAAGGAGCGGATGAATCAAAGAGGGAGGCAAGTGGGGAGGTGCTTCCAGAGGACAAGGGGGAAGTGGTGGGTTTGAAAGTGATGTACAATAAGAAGAAGTATGACGTCAGGATTGGTGTAAACTCCACAGTAGCAGAGCTCAAGACAGAGATTCAAACCACAACAGGTGGGTGCATTTTCATGCCTCCAGTACTAATTGTTTCATTGTACATTGGGTGCATAGAACTATTTATGACCTTTTCTTATTTTTAACCTATTTAACAATGATTATACTGGTTGTTCTAATTGTACCCATCACTCTGAAAAATAGAAGCAAATTCTTAAGAACTTTAAATTCAAATAAATTTTGTAAAATATTTACCCTACACTCTTCATCCAGGTAGAAATAAGACCGTGGCATGGTGCGCATTCAAGCCTTCCATGTAAATGACTTTCCCATCGGCAAAGAGAGTTCAGAGGTTCTCAGTGCAATTGACCTTTTCCTTTTTTGAACCTGTCAAACAATGATTATACTGGCTGTTCTAATTGTACTCATCACTCTGAAAAATAAAAGCAAACTCTTAAGAAATTTAAATTCAAATAAATTTTGTAAAATATTTACCCTACACTCTTCATCCAGGTAGAAATAAGACCCATGGTATGGTGCGCATTCAAGCCTTCCATGTAATGACTTTTCCATTGTCAAAGAGAGTTCAGAGGTTCTCAGTGCAATTAAGCTCAAAGAATGCAAAAGAGATATCCCAATATCCCAATAACAGCACATTACAAAATCGTATTGCAGTGTATGATGCATCTAGGACAATTCCTTCCATTAGTTTCACAATGTCGAGCTTGAAATGGAGCCGGAGCAAATGTTTGTATTCTCCACTCCGGTTCTCGCTAATACCCTAGTCACACTAGAGGCAGAATAAGCCGGAATGCCGTCGGAATGAAAATTCTTGGCACATTCCTGGATATCCGAAGTGCATTCTAAAAATGCTGACTGCATTCTGAGTGCATTCCAAATATTCGGGTCCACTCTTGTGTCCAGCCCAAATGTTTTACTCATGCTCAAAATTTTTGAGGTCATGCCGCCAAGAAAGTTCAATTTGAAATTCCCTCCCGAATGTGACTTGAATTTTGAAACATTTTCATTCCGGCTGGTTCTGCTTGATTCCTGCTGATTCTGAATAAGTGTGACAGGGGCTTTAACTCTTTGCAAGCCACATGTGAATTTATTCCCAGGTAATACTCACAAATCTCGTAGAGCGCCATTTTGTCTGGCACACAATAGGTTAAAGGCCTAGCGCAGATGATATGATTGTGCCATCATTCTGCCACTGTAAGGGCCTTAGACTAGAAATGCGACATCGCCTTTTTGCACGCATCCAATGACCAGTAGGGCATTTCATGAAAGCTGTCAGCACTGACTAAATGGTCAGTGCTGACAATTTCAGTGAAATCCTCGACTTTGATTGGCTGAGAGGCACTAGCATCTGACTGTTGCTATGGTAACTGTCAGAGAAAGACAACTTGGCAGACGAAAAATGTTGATGAAATGCCCCCCAGGTTCTGGATTCGGTCAGTTGTAGAGTTGTATGACTGATCGGATCATGTTGCCTTCGGTGGGCCTAATTGTCGCATGTTGCCAGGAATGCTCCCTGTGAAAGGGAGATGGTGTACACATTGCAGAAGCTGATGTTTAAAGGTCTGATGAAGGATGTTAAGACTCTCGGAGACCTAGTAGTGATCAGCAGATCCGAGCTAATCTCCATACACTCTTAAGAATTAGAATTATAATTAGCGTGTTATCATTAATGTTGTCTTACCTAGGAGTGCCTACATCCATGCAGAAGCTGATGTTTAAAGGGAGTATACTGTACTTGGAAGACAAAAAGGCCTTAAAAAAGGTGATCACGAGCAATCTTCTTGCCAATGGTCTTAAATTCATTTATTGTTCATTTTAGAAACTTGTTGAAAGTTATTTGCCCTCAAATGATCCACATTTGAAATAATTAGTGATTAAATCACAAATCCTCGAAATGTTCGGCCCAAACAATATGATGATTTGTGATTAAATCACTAATTACTCCAAACGTGGACAATTTTAGGGCAAATAACTTTCAGCAAGATTCTTAAATGGACAATACATGAATTTAAGACCATTGGTAAGAAGATTGCTCACAATCACCTTTTGAAGGCCTTTTTGTCTTCCCAGTACAGTATACTCCCTTTACAGGTCTGATGAAGGATGAAAAGGCTCTCAGAGACCTAGTAGTGATCAGCGGATCCAATCTAATCTCTATACACTCTTAAGAATTAGAATTCGTGTGATTAATTTTATCAATAATGTTGTCTTACCTAGGGGTGCCTACATCCATGCAGAAACTGATGTTTAAAGGTCTTATGAAGGATGACAACACTTTGGGAGACATATGGGTGGTCAGCCATACGTAGAGGATTCCAAGCTAATCTTCATCCACGCTAAGAATTAGAATTCATGTGATTAATGTTATCATTAATGTTGTCTCATCTAGGAGTGCCTCCAGCCATGCAGAAACTGATGTTTAAAGGTCTTATGAAGGATGACAACGCTTTGGGAGACATATGGGTGGTCAGCCATGCGTAGGGGATCCAAGCTAATCTTCATCCACTCTAAGAATTAGAATTAGTGTGATTAAAGTTATCATTAATGTTGTCTCACCTAGGAGTGCCTACATCCATGCAGAAGCTTATGATTAAAGGTCTGATGAAGGATGAAAAGACTCTCAGAGACCTAGTTGTGATCAGCGGATCCAAGCTAATCTCCATACACTCTTAAGAATTCGAATTAGTTTGATTAATGTTATCATTAATGTTGTCTCACCTACATTGTAGGAGTGCCTCTAGCCATGCAAAACCTTATGTTTAAAGGTCTCATGAAGGATGACAACACTTTGGGAGACATATGGGTGGTCAGCAATGCTTAGGGTATCCAAGCTCATCTTCATCCACTCTAAGAATTGGAATTAGTGTGATTAATGTTATCATTAATGTTATCTCACCTAGGAGTGCCTCAAGCCATGCAGAAACTGATGTTTAAAGGTCTTATGAAAGATGACAACAGTTTGGGAGACATATGGGTGGTCAGCAATGCTTAGGGTATCCAAGCTCATCTTCATCCACTCTAAGAATTAGAATTCATGTGATTAATGTTATCATTAATGTTGTATCATATAGGAGTGCCTCCAGCCATGCAGAAACTGATGTTTAAAGGTCTCATGAAGGATGACAAGACACTCAGCGACTTAGGGGTGGTCAGCGGATCCAAACTGATGCTCATCGGCTCCACGCCCAAGGCAGTCCTGGAGGTCACCAAGCCAGTGGCTGCGGGCGCAGCGGCAGCATCAGAAGAGAAAGGTGGGAGTGCACTTGTAGAATTCTCTGTACCGCCGATTAGGAAAAGTTGTCCGATGATGTACCAGACAGCCACATTCAGATTTTGATTGCAGTCATGTCCGCTTCTTGTCTGGTGTACAAATGTACACTACAGCTCAGAGGAATTGGCATAGGGAAAGGGAAAGGGAAGAAAGGGAAGGACCCGCAGTTTTAACCCTTTCAAGCCCGGGGCGGAGCAAAATCCAATGCAAATTCTGTATCTAGCCAAAATTCATAAATGTATCATTATTTTTTATTTTTACTGATGAAAACCAAATGATTTCATGTTATTTATGACTGAAATAATGTTGCTCTTGAATTCCATAGAAAAACACAATGAAAAACATTAAGTAAAAAAAACTCAGAAATACATAAGAAATTCAAAAAACTATAAAATACATAAGAACAATTAGATATTGCCATTTTTTTGATTCCTAATTAATGATAATTGATAATAATCCTAAGAAGAGTGTCTGGACTGAAATCTTTCAGTTTTGGAGCTATATTTAAAGATTTACAACCAAATTATGATTTTATGCATTTAATTAGCAGAATTAATTAATTAAAAATAAATTTGAATAATTTTGATACAATTGACAATTGAATTGTGGAGATCACGTCATCGGTGACGTACGTGCCAATTTTTGTCGCGATCGCATGATCAACGGTTGAGATCTTAGGGGGGGCTGTGCGATTTCAAAATAGCCCGGGCTATATAGCATTTAACCATGGTATATTTTGTCCATTTCAGCATGAATTATGATGCTTTTTAGGCTAAAGCATCGTGTTTCACGCTGAACTAGACAAAATAATCCATGGTTTAAAGCTGCAGCTCCTTCCCTTTCTTCCCTTTCCCTTTCCCTATGCCAATTCCTTTGAGCTGTTGTGTATGAGACTGGGGGCAGCCGTGACTGCAAAAAAAAAAATCCAGATGTCACTGCATTGTGCATTATTGGACTACTTCCTCGTATTGAACTGTTATAGTCTAACCCTTACAGTCTGTAAATCTGTAATAGCTCAATAGATTGTCCATGATACCTAGAAGATTAAGGGTAATAGAAAGGAGTGGTTACGATATTGAGCCTGTAATTATTGAAGAAACTTTCTTCCTGGACCACAGGTATTCTTGTTTGGTTTCAGGATTGCATTAAGGTGGGCACCTGAAACTATGTAGTCATTGAAATCAAACGAGACCTGGGAGGTGTTTCACCAAGCTGTTCGTAAGCTCCGCATGACTATACGCATGACTATTGGCCTGCTCTTGTGCTAAATCTGATTCTAAATGATTTGGATTCCCATGAGCTAAAGTTGAAATATGATCTTTGTAAATGAATATTCTTGTTGTAAAAAAGGCATCTGAATACAGAGTGTATGATTTGTCAAATTTGTTTAGGATTGTTGAACATTCTGTTAAAACAAAATGGAGACCACGATTGGGTTCAAGACACAGGTGTAGACAGACGCTAAGTTTGGAGTGATGAGCTCACAAAGATGATAAGCATTAAATAGATAGCAACAGCACATGACAGATATCTTGGGGAGGTCTTCACCCTGAAGTAGGCTGATCTTGGCTGATGATATGATGATGATTATGATGATGATGGTGATGGTGATGGTGGTGGTGATGGTGATGGTGATGGTGATGGTGATGGTGATGATGATGATGATGATGATGATGATGTTAAACCAGGTATCTGCTTAAAAACAAGAACAGGTCACCAGTCGTGCATCAAATAATGCATAGCTTACGAACAGCTTGGTGACCCACCCCCCCCCCCCCCCCCCCGGCAAATTGGTTTTGCCATGATTACAGATTTGTCCCCAAAACCTTTCTAACCAACATCTATTACATTTAAAATTACACTTCCTAGTAATGCAGATTAAAATGAGTCATAATTTACTTGATATATAGTCAACAAATGGTAACCAGCGAAGATTCAGCGTCAAAGTGACAGTTGTTTTGCAGTAGCTCTGTCAAAAGAGGCAGTACCAAGCCTAACCTCTGTGTGATTTCTATCAAGACAAAGGGTGTTCTCTGCTTTTGCTAATGAAGGTATGGGAATACAGTTTTGACTACTGTTTGCGATTGGCACTACACCGGCATATGGATGGTCTTATTGGCCCTTTATATATGTCACATAAGCATTCTTGCTCCAGCGATACACACATCCCCTATGGACCAGACCTTTGCCATCTGGAAAAAATATATGGGGGCTCGGATTCGCCCCCGAATTGCTTGAAAGAACCCTGGAAGATTTCGAAAGAGCCCTGAAAATTCCCATAGACCCAATGTAAAATTGTAGCCAAACCGCTAATGTGAGCAAAAAGTATCCCCCAAAAAATTATAAATTAAATTTCCCCCCTGCTTTGCCCGGAAAAGACAGTGTTAATTAGGGCACTAATGTATCACATTCTTCCTGCTTCACCACCCTAACTCTGCAGCAAGCAGCTCTAAGGAACCATTGTGCAAGCAGAAAATGCACAAAAAGGTCTTGGACAGAGGCAAGCCAGATGATGTCATGATTGGTATCAAGAACCAGAATGTAAGTGACCTGCTTCAAACTTCAAATGAATGCATGTTATTCAAAAATTACTACTACTTCTACTAATACCTCTATTACTACTACTACCTCTTCTACTACTATTACTACTACTACTACACTACTACTACTACTACTACTACTACCACTACTACTTCTACTACTACTACCACTACTACTACTACTACTCCCACTCCTACTACTACTACTACTTGTACTACTACTACTACTACTACTACTACTACTACTACTACTACTACTACTACTATTACTACTACTTCTACTACTACTACAACTACTTCTACTACACATTCTTTTTACACGGGTGTGCCCAATTTATCAAGCCACTGAGGCTTTTACGGGTAGATCTTTTTATGCCTCCACCATGAAGTGGCCAGAGGCATAAAAAGAAGTGAGAGGTCAAAGGTGAATGTACTTTACCAAACTTGGCTAAACATGGAAAAACAGAATATGATATTTTCACTTCACATAGTAATTCAATGATACATTGCCCACCAAACATCCAAGTTTTCTGAGAATAAATCTAGTTAGAGCTAGCAAAGAGGTGGAGGCATATTTATCGACTGCGTGGCAGTCAAATTGCTCTAGTTCTTCATTGTTTATACTTACATATGAATTCTCTACAATACTCATGTTGTGCCAATTTTTGTTGATTGTTACAATTGCTGATCAGTCACTATTCATTCATATTTTCCCATGTTAATTCAAATGTTGATGTTATACATGTTTCAATGCTATATTTTTAATTGTACATATCAAATGAATGAAATGAATAAATGAATAAGTGAATTTTCCTCGGCAGGAGGCTCTTCCCAGCGTACCTGTGTCTGGCATGCTGAACAAAGCTGGAGGGAAAGTGCGGCTCACCTTTAAGCTGGAAGTAGATCAGCTCTGGATCGGGACTAAAGGTAATAACTCTTTGTGTATCACTGGTGCATTAGTCTAATACAGGTGGTGGGGGGGGGGGGGGTTCACTTGAATTTTGAAGGGCGAGATCAGACCTGCCAAGTCTCCCTGATTTCGCAGGAGACTCCCTGAAAAAAGACCAATATCACTGCATTGGATTTCCTCACATCACTCAATTGATAGATTATTGTAATTCGGTTGTATGCATGTGATATGCATCTCCCCGATTTCTGATGGAATGTCATCAAATCTTCCTGATTGTTGAATTTCAGTGTTGGTAGCTCTGTGAGAAGGTTGAGACGGTGTGGTCATGTGGCGAGGAGAGAAGAAACCCACTGGCTGCAGAGGATACTAAAATGTGGATCCCAGTTGTTGGGAGGAATCCATGTGGGAGACCTCGCAAGATATTGAACGAAAATAATCAAAAAAATATAAAACATTACCCACATTGACACGAATGACAGGACAGTATTAAGGAGAGTCATCAAGGAAATGAACTATCCAACCCCACAAAGTGGGAAAAAAATGACTTTAAATGTTGATGATGATTATCTCTAGTCCAGGGCTCTGTATCACAAAGAGTGAGTTGCAATAAACACGACAAAGAAAGAAAGTCCCCCCCCCCCCCCCATCTAAGCAAAGCAGCATAACATTTTATCAAAAACTTATGTGTGAAAATCACAAGAATCCAATTAGTTATGCATGAGTGGGCAAATTTTAAAGAAAAAAATGTCACTTTTCAAAAGTCATAAGGGTAATTTTGGGATTCTGTCATGATTTTTTGATTAATTCCATTTCTAGTGCATAATTTATGTCCTTTCAATGTTTATCATCCATCTCTCGATGCACTAACACCTATCCCGACATTCAACCCATTGTTCTGGTTGAGTGAGCACTGTTTAACAAATAAAGAATCCCTCTTGAGTTTGAAACTTTTAAAACCCCTTTATTTTGGTAAAAAAAAACCTCTGGATATTTTGACAAAGATGTAACATGACCTGTTATGTATACATAAGAATTCATTTTCGTGCAATGGTTGAGTGAAAAAAATCGCACAATAAATTCCAAAATGTATTGTTAAAACCAGGAACAATTACCCTTGTGACATTTGAAAAGTGACATTTTGCCTTTAAAATTTGCTGACTCGTGCATAACTAATTGGATTAATGTGATTTTCACACAGAAGTTAGTCAATAAGTTAAGGAACATTCCTGCCAAATTATTTTGCCCAAAACCTCTCCAATAAAAAGTTATGCTATGATGCTTAGGGGGGACTTACTTTTTGTGTGTGTGTTTAGAGAGCAACTGTGCTACCAATGGCAAAATTGCTATCCAGTGCAATTCACAAAACTGTGACTGCTTTCTGTTGCAAGTCCAAGCTTATACATGATTTTTCTATCAATCGTACAGCAACAATCGATATCAATTGCAAGTTACAATGGATATCGATAATATGTTCTTTGTGATACAGATGTACGCTTGATATCAGTAGTACAATTGATCTATCGATTGTACGATCAATCACATCTCTTTGTGACATGGGCCTCTGGCCTAAATTGTAAAACTATGCAAAGAGTTGAAAATACAGAATGTTGGTAATTGAAAATGATGTTAAAGGGATAGTTCTCCCTGAAGATAAGTTGGTTTCAATAAAAGCAGAAACATAAAAA
Organism: Arbacia lixula; assembly: GCA_963669155.1. Lineage (NCBI taxonomy): Eukaryota > Metazoa > Echinodermata > Echinoidea > Arbacioida > Arbaciidae > Arbacia > Arbacia lixula. The sequence goes on along the minus strand of OZ022579.1, from coordinate 15,287,461 downwards.
AGAAATATATTAGTGAAAGTTGATGAAAATCCGTCAAATGATTTTTACATTAGTATTTCCACCTTTATTATGCACATTTTGAATTGATATGTCATGTCGTTAGCTGGTTTTCTTTAATATTTTTGTCAATCAATACCAGGAACTAAAAAGAGTTGAATATTTTTAATCAGTAGATAAATACCGATTTTTTTTTTTTTTTTGAATGATCGATTGTGAGAGTAAAGTCTGAGTTTGATGCATTGTCACACTGAATTTTTCCTTGCTGTTAATATTTTTTCCATTCTGTCACTCTCTCTCTTTCTGTCTTTCTCTATTTATTCCTTACTTATCTTTTTTTTTCTATCTAGCTCTTTCTCTCTCTACCGCTCTCTCCCCATCTTTCCCTCTCTCCCACTCATGAAGGAGAGAAAAAAAAAGAAATTGTATAATATCATGATTACGTAACATCCCATATTATTATCATGTTGAACATGTCGCATTGTGTTTACAGAGAGGACAGAAAAGATCCACATGAACTCCATCAAGAATGTCCTCAGCGAGGCAATAGAGGGCCACGAAGACTACCACATCATGGTAAGGCACATCTGGGCGTTCTTTCTCACTTTGAGCAGCCTCATTCTGTGCCTGAATAAATCTTGAAACAGTGCCATTATTTCTTGAGTAATACACCTCTTTACAAACTCAAGTTTGCTTCCCTTTTGTCTCAACAAGAATGGTGTTTCTGGATGTAATAGCAAACTTATATCATGATTTAAATGCCTTTATTACAACTGGAACAAGTTGAACAAGTTATACCCTACAAATGAAGGATGATAAGATAAAGTCATGAGTTAAAAGTTTTCTACAGTGTCTACATGCAGTGATAAGTCCTGTCATTATAAGAGTATTCAAAACACTTCAAAAGAAAAAGTCATGAAAAGGCGTGTCGCGATTTTCTGCGCGTCAGTCGCGGGTTTCTTACAGGGGAGGGGGGTCAAAATGACCTGCCTCCAGTCAGAATAAAAAATTATTATTAAAGAATTACAATGGTTCTCAGTGCAAATCAAGTACTGCAATGCCAAAGAGACCCCCATAGATAACGGTAGAGCCCCAATGAAAAGTGTGTCTTTTCCTCAAAAGGGTATGATGCATTACATGTATATGATCCATGTGTCCTTATCCTTACAGCAGGCTTGAAAAGTAGTGCCCACAAATTCAGTTCTCCATATTTGTTCACCCTACAGGCCATCCAACTCGGCCCAACAGAAGCTTCGAGGTACTGGATCTATTGGGTTCCAGCGCAGTACGCTAAAGCAATCAAAGACACAATCCTGGGCAAATGGGTGTACTTTTGATGCCCACCCACTCCTGTGTGACCAACTCATTCAATGAAAGACAAACATGTACGAGGGGCAGTGGACCCTGTTGGATTTATCTGCCGCTTGGTATGCTTGTGAGATGTTCTGCCCGGTAGCTTTGGACCAGAGAGTGGGGAGAGTTCAGAGTTTATCCCTGAAGAGTCGCGTTTGGATCTTGGTGAAACAGGGTTTCAATGTGTCGAGAATTTTGAGCAGACCAACAGGATAATGCATATTAGCTTGTGGATCCGACTCAAACGGTTGCAACGTGTAGGGAATCTTTCGAGCGGTCCAACGGTCTAACGCATTGGGCTTGGAGCTGAGGTGGGGCAGGGAGAGATGCCAACCACACCCTGATCCTCGCGCATATATCTACATGTATGTGAGTGTGTGGGACAACACATGAGCCGTTCCACAGCTCACCACATCCCTGACCGATATCCCATTTCCATCTCTAACCAGATGACAACAGTAGTTCATGTTAGACCTGGGGGTGTTTCACCAAGCTGTTAATAAGCTAAGAACGCCTTTACGCACGACTGGTGACCCTTTCTTGTGCTAAATCAGATTCTCAATGATTTTTGCTTCCCATGAGCTTAAGTTTAAATTTGATGTTTATAAATTAAAATTCTTGTTGTAAACAAGACAGTGGTGTCTGAATACAAAGTTTATGATTTGTCATGTTTGATTAGGATTGTTGGAAATAAACTGTCACTATGATGAAACAGGAACAAAGTAGGGTATCTGATTTAGCGCAAGAAAGGGTCACCAGTCGTGCGTAAAGTCATACTTAGCTTAAGAACAGCTTGGTGAAACACCCCCTCTGTCTTATAAAGAGTTGCAATCGATCTGAATTGCAAGTCCAATCATCTATCATCTCTAATGTACAGTTACGATTGATATCGATCGTAACTCGATCAATATCAATCTCAAATGAAGTTGCAGTCAATCACAATTCTTTATAAGACAGGGTCCTGGAGGGTGTTTCACCAAGCTGTTCGTAAGTTAGGAACGACTGGTGATCCCTTCTTGTGCTAAATGCGATACTACACTTTGTCCATTGAGAATATAAGTTAGGACAAGAAGGGATCACCAGTCATTCGTAAAGTCGTTCGTAACTTACGAACAGCTTGGTGAAACACCCCTCTGATTACACAACAGGATGCTAGGTGGCCCTTGCCCTTTACTATTCCTGTGGACCTGCGAGAATCTAGTGTGCACCAGGTTCATCCAAGCACTCAAAAGGAACATCCGCAATGGAAGTTAAATACGTAGCAATGAGAAAGGAACCATCCATCTAGATCTCCTTCAGATGGGTTTGATCACTGTGTCATTCGGACTTTGTCACATAGTTGGAGAAGCAGCCCTAGAATACAGTATCCAACTAGTATATCAATATCATAGCATGCTAGTCTACAAGTTGTTCTCTCTCTCTCTCTCTCTCTCTCTCTCTCTCTCTCTCTCTCTCTCTCACTCTCTCTCTCTCTCTTTCCCTCTCTCTCTTTCTCTCTCCATCTCCTCCTCTCCCCTTCATTCCATCTCTCTCGCTCTTACCCTCTCTCTCCCCCCTCGCACCCCTTCAAATAAGCATTCAAGGACTGTTTGTATCTCTGTGAAACCATTGTTGTGCATGGTTACATGTACATACCTGTACATACTCCTGCCGCATCGACATCTTCGTGACATACAGTAACATGTAGCATGGCAACTCGCCAGTATCGCTTACCGTATTGGTGTAAGCAGCATGTGCAAACTATTTGAAGCAACGAAAATAACACAAGCATCTTTTTGCTAGCAGCATACCTTTGTGTGCAAATATCACACAAATATCACAAAATACCGTAGCTCGTGCAAATCTGCCCTTTAAGCGCAAAGAAGTTTTTTTCTCCATTTCCTGGAAAGAGCCTGTATGTACATGTACATAAAGCATGTTTTAGTGTCCGGCTATGGTGGTATTTTGAAAGAAACTGAAGTCTAAAAATTGTCTTAGCTATTGAAGTCAGTTGGTATCCTAAAAAAACTGACTGAAGTCAAAAACTGTGCCAATAGGCCAATTACAATTATGGATCCTACGGGACTTCAAGTAGTAATTTTCAGTGAGATTTGCCAGATGAATTTTAAATGAGGTCCAATTTATCTCACCATAGTTGTAAAACGTGTATTACCATTCGCTTGAATGTTTATATCTAGTTTCTGAGCTACCATCAGCGTTTGTATGCATTATTTATGTGGTAAGTAACATCTTAGTGGATATCAGTGCATAGCAATGCAGATTCAAAAAACTTGATATCCAGTAATCAAAATTTGTGTTTCAACATGGATATATCGGCTTACATAGATGTTGATTCTAGAGAAAAAGTATGGATGTACACAAGGCCAAAATATACTATGAAGTCAATGAAATCTTTGTATGCACACACACAGTATCTGCAAGAATCTTCAAGATTGAAGGAGGCAGATAAACCCGAAGAAGAAGAAGAAGAAAAGAACAGTGTCAAATTTTCTCAATATTCTCGATACAAAATATGTTTATATTGTGACATTTTTAGTTCTCAAAAAGGAAAAGACTTTAGCACACTTGGTATTTGTTCAGTTTGGCTCACGGGCAGTTTGGTCCAATTTTCCATTCTTTTAATTTTCAAATCAAAAGTTGGCATTCCATTATGTTACACCAAGCTAACGATGTTTAATCTTGATTTTGAAGGGAGCAGGATATTGCAATTCTAATTTTACTATTCATAGGGTACACAATCACATCTTTTGCAGGGGATGTATCATGTCACAACGCTATCAAACTGGTAATGAAATTTGATCAGCTCTAGTCATGTCAAACATATCATATTTCTTCCCACTGTCAAAGGATCTCTCACTCATTTACAAAGAAATCTTTCCTTTGTTTTAGGACACAAAATGTAGTGTGCTTACACTAGCTGTTGCAAAGAATGGCCTTAGTTGCTTTTTTGATTTATGCATTGAGTTGGTCAATTATATCTCTAGCACAATATTGTTGTTTTATTTCAATCAACATTACATTTACATTGGTCCGATTTCACAAATGAATATGTAGATTTAGAAGATGGTTCAAGCAAAGTTTGTGATGCATAATCAAAAAAATGTGTGCACACTTAAAGAAAGGTCCCAAAATCAATGCATGCGTTTTTCGTAGAGTGTTTAATTCACGGTAGTTGTTATGATTTCGACTAACGTTTCATCAAATCAATCTTAATAAACTGCGGACTAGACCATAGTAACTACCATGACTTCAACACCCTGCACAAAACGCGCACATTTGGTATTGAAGCTTTTTGAAGTTTACGAGCAAAATCAAATGCATTTATTTGGTCTCCATCTTCAACTCCTTTGTGAATTTGAGCCATTGGGTTTGTTTTGGTGTATGACTTTGGTATATATGCTATGAGATGGTTGAATGGTAGGAGGATGGATTCAGCAGCTGCTCAGAGGAGGGGGGGGGGAGGGGAGGGAATGTAAGAAATATTAACTCTTTAAGCGCCTTTGATGTATTTTTGTGTAACGCTACACACAAAACCTATACAATTGCGTTTTTTCTGGCACACAAACTGTTAAACTATCATTTAAATTTATAAACTGGTAAGCCTTTTTGAAAAGTACTCAACATTTTGACATTTTGGTGACTCAAATGTAATGTTTTGAATTGTGTTTGTACTTGGGGTAATTTGTCCTATTTCTTTGGAATTTAAGGGATGTTTTATTATAATCAACCCCTAAGCTCCTCAGACTACTGTTAATTTGTTTTTGTTATGTGCAAAATGTTTAGCTAAAGCTGGTGTATTTTCCCTACAAATATTAGCAATGGATGATATAAGAAGCATAATTAAAACCGTCCGGGAATGTGAACTTTAACGCTCAGATTTTCAGTGTAAACTCAGTAGAACAATACTGTAAAATGACTAATCCATTCCAAAATAATGTTGAAATACGATCAAGAGTGAACTTAACTATGAAATAGACCTTCAACCAATAAAGTTCCCATGCTTGATGAAGTGATCAGTGGTTAAAGGTGAACTTGTGATCACAGTCCCTGCAGAAATGTAAGACATCATGATAGGGTTGAACTACAAGATTGAAAGCAAAATGTCATAGTTCAAGGCCACAATTACTGCCTGCATGAACTATATTAGCATATACAATATTGTAAATGATGTCAGTACAAACATTTAGCCAAGGACAGCTCTGAGATTGTACATACATGTATGCTACACAAGCCTCTACAGCACAGAATGTTTCATTGAACTATATTCAGCAGTGTACATGCCTGCCAAGCTCATTCACAATGATTCTTATTTTTCAGCTGTTGACGTATGCTACACAGTATATCAATGAAATGGAGCCACATTTCATTTTATATTTGTTTAACTCATTAAGCTCTGTTGATGCATTTTTTCCATGAGTTATACATACATACCCCATAGATGGACATATTACCCTGCATAAAAAGGGTTAATAGTTTCAGAGTGCATTTATCTGGAATGTTCTTGTCATTTGGGATCAATATATTTTGTGGAGAAATCCCTTCTTTTCTTGTTTCTTTGCCAATATATTGTTAGGTTCTAGTCTGTGGAGATATGCCTTTTTATTTCACATGCACTATTCCAATCACATTTAAGTCTGGGCAGAAAGGTTATTAAATCTCTCATTACCATGGGCATGAAAATGTGTCAAAAGCCAATGGGATTTTCAAGGCCTCGTAATGCAGGGGTTAACTCTCTCATTACCATCGATATGAAAATGTGTTGAAAGCCAATGGGGGTTTTAGGGCCTGGTCAATGTAGGAGTTTACTCTCTCATTACCATTGATATGGAAATGTGTAAAAAGCGGATTGGAGTTTCAAGGCCTCGTAATGCAGGGGTTAACTCTCTCATTACCATCGATATGAAAATGTGTAGAAAGTGGATTGAAGTGTCAAGGCCTGGTAATGTAGGGGTTAACTCTCTCATCACCATCGATATGTAAATGTGTAGAAAGTGGATTGAAGTTTCAAGACCTGTTAATGTAGGGGTTAACTCTCTCATTGCCATTGACATTAAAACGTGTCAAAAGCCAATGGGGTTTCCAAGGCCTTGTAATGTAGGGGTTAACTCTCTCATTGCCATTGGCATGAAAATGTGTAGAGAGACGATTGGGGTTTTCAAGGCCTGGTTATGTAGGGGTTAAATCACCCATCTGTCTTCCCTCTGTCTTCTGAGAGGAAGAGAAAGAGAAGGCTAGTCTACAGGCCTAGACTTAAAATTGTTATTCTACCAAGTACGTATATGTATTGTAATTAAAAGAATAAACCTGCCGACTAGAATCAAGGCAACAACACTTGGTTCAGAAAATTGTTCAAATGACAAAAATGCTTTTTACAACTTCTGGATAAACGTAATTCTTTAATACAATGGACTCTCATTCTTACCAAGCCATTAGGATCATTGAATTAATTTGCTTTGAGGGTTGAAAAACAATCAGATTCAAATATTGTTTTACCTGGAAATATTGAAAATGACAAAATTTGTTGTGTTCAGTGTCCAAGCCAGAGACTCCTGTGCATTTGAGATGCTTGTACTAAAGTAAAGAAACTGCTTTTCTCCAAAATATGAATATGATTATTTGATAATACCACAAAAGTTTCTGAAACATTTTGAAGATAAATCAACAATTGCTAATCCCTATAATATGCCATACCTACTTATTCACATTTTGTGATGACATTTGCTTGTTTGCACTCCCATAAAGTTTAAATGAGCTATTATTAAAATACTGTGTGTAACTGATATGTTACAGGGATTTGTCCACACATAACATATTGGCATATTATACACGTTTGTTATTACAAAGTTATTTTCATATTTGAATACATGTTTTTATTTACATCTTTTTTTATTAATGAGGATCTGAGTTCAAGCAAGGGACGTGCAGTAAAGTGTTTTCAGGAGAACGAAGTGATTGATTATTACGTAGATTTGTTTTATTTTAGATTTGCAATAAAATACATACATTTCACAATTGGATATTTGCTGAAGTTTTTCCTGAAATTTGATGCTCACGTCGTTTTGCTTTAATAAAAAAAAAAAAAAGATGACATGATATGATAATGCTAACTTATGTATGTACAAGGTAAGCAAGTTCAAAGACGTGTTATAACATTAAAAAAAGGCATGTTGTTTGACATGTTCAAATTTACGCTTGAATGTGATGATGTATTTTGTTCTACATAAAGTAAGATGGCCACAAATTAAGGTTGTTGACGGTTCTGTAGTAGGGTAAACTAATGCTAATGTATGATGTTGGGTGGGGTGCAAGGGAGAGAGTGAGGAAGATGCGTTAGGTATTAATAGCAGATAAATTGCCATCATCTCCAATCGTCGCCAGGCAGTCGTTTGTGCACGACCTAGCTGCCTTAAGTTGACACAACATGAAACATAATATGACCTGTTGACAACATTGATTTACTTTAATACGTGTATAGTAAATAGTAAATAGTAAAAATGGAAATGAAAGCCTGACATTTCATGGTCGCCAACGTCACAAGATATGGCACTTGAGAGAGAGAGTATACGGATCTGGTACACATGAAAACTTCACTGTAGGCTTTCATCTCTTTGTTGCGTTTAATATGTGTTTAATTAATATTAGTAGTACTCGCAAATCCCATAAAGCTCATTCCACTGGAGTTGCAATTAGGGTTTATGGGCCAACAAAAGTAATATAGGGTCGGCAGAATTCCGATCAGAGGGCCTATCATCATATCGGATATACCAGTTGTGTTAAATTGCCAGCGTTGGATGATTAATCATTTAGAAAAGTGCAAAACAACACGTGAGGTTATACTAGGTGTTAAAAAACACTCATAAAAGCTATTTTATTTTGAAATATCAACTCGAATCAAGCTGAAATTGAAACTTTGATTTAAAAAATGAGAATGTTATAAAATATTCAAAAGGTTATTACTAAAATATCAATTGATGAAATGTCGCGAAATCTGCCCCCCCCCCCCAAAAAAAAAAAAAAAAAAAAGATGTACGATGTGTAAACTTGCGCCTTTATTCATTTTGAAGGCCTATTTGTCTTCTTATATTTTCAAGTGTCTTATGTGCCGTTTAGCACCTAATTGTTATCGATTCTGTACTTGTCAGCCATTCAAGCTATCAGAAATACATAAAACGGTTTGATTTACGAACTTCTGTATAAAATAAAAATTTGTGTCTCCATAGTTAATTGTATTACTGCGGCATTGATGTGATCTTTGAATATATAGGTTCCACCTCATTTCGTGGTAGGATCCATGTTTAAATTAAGTGTTATATGAATTAAATTGTATTTCTATCTGTAAGTGAGGAATGTCCCTTTACGAAGATCACTGTGCAAAATGCTATACAACTCTCCGAGGCAGCTTCGAAATGGGACTGCTTTGAAAAAATGGGGGCACTTACGGGTAATACAAGCGGAAGTATGAAAAACAGAAGATTACCCGGCAAATGTTGCTATTAAACTAATGATATATTTAGTACATGTACTTAGAATCATTTGAAAACTGCCATGAAAGGAGTGTGTGTTGAAACAAGGATGCTACGCTTCATACATCCTTGGTTAAAGTAATAATACAGTAGTAATACGATTGTTAAGGGGTTTATATACGTAATATTGACTGCATCTCATCTTTTTTATCAAGAAAATAACGACAAAGCACAAGAACTCGAGCATAATATATTCAAACATCTATAGGATACTACAGCGTGCTATTGAATATTAAATGCATTTTCCACGATCACTGTGCTTTGATGTTAGCTGATGTCAACTTGGAAAAAATATCTTTAATTCCCTTTGTATCAATTTGACTCTCGAATCTGTGTTTCTGATCACATTATCTTGCATTTTTCAAAAAGGTTAATGCCCGGGCAACACCACTTAAGATCCTACACTCGGCTTTAAATCTTCTAAATGTAGTGTGGAATGATGAATAAACGGGGATATACGAATGTCTTACTTACAAAATTGACCAATTCCTTCACTTTCCGGATATTTCCGGAATTGTGGGATTCAATCATTATATCAAGATTTCATTTAAAGTTGTGTATGTTCATTAACAGATTTTGCCCGCATTTCCATGCATCTCACAAAAGTATTGATGCCATCCAACAGAACGTACGTACTGCATATGGACAAGCGAAATGAGACTCGATCTTTCTTTTGTTCTGTCTGAGAAGTCGTTGCCATACAATCATGTTTGTACATGTATCTATAAGGGGGGGGGGGGCTGTTTTTGCCCCCCCCCCCCCCCTTCCCCCGGGAGATGACATTTCAAAATAATGATGGTTCTGAAAGAATAGAAGTTGTGGGTTGAGATGTGTGATACACATACACGATCCCATGCGATTCGGTTTCAATGGGTGTAACGCAATCTGAATCATTATTAGCTGTTGCTACCCGACAAACCTCGGACAAGCTTTTGGAGTTAAACAAAACTGTTGACACTTGAAAAATAATTAAATATCAGTTCTAAATCAAATTAAGCTGAGATTGACACATCATAAAGTCCAGGGATGTCAAATTTTGTAGAGACAGTTTTTCGGACTATTCATTGACTACTTTTCTTGTAAATAAAATGTCTGTGATGTTGAGCTTGAAGAGCGCCATCATCTTAATGATTGGGTTAACAATAACAGCAGCATGTGCATAGCACTATAGCAGCAGCGCGTAGTACGTACGTACACAGTATGCAAGCACAGCTACAGTACCACGCATCATACATGTACGTCTGACGCCGCAGCTGAACCTACTTCGCGACCTGTTCAGATAGCGGGGCAAAATCCACAAAAATCACCGCGACGTGAACATTTTACTGTTAAAATTGTTTAACAGCTTGTTCTCAAAATGTCATACGGAAGAATGCCGCCAGAAATTGAAGGGATGACTTCCCTGAAAGTTGATAATTTGACATATCGTACGACCCCCGAAGACTTGCGTCGTTGTTTTGAGAAGTATGGCGAGGTTGGGGACATTTACATTCCACGCGACCGCTTTTCCCGGGAAAGCAGGGGCTTCGCTTTCGTTCGGTACTTCGACAAGAGGGACGCCGAAGACGCAATGGATACGATGGACGGTAACCTGTTTGATGGGAGGAAACTCAGGGTGCAGATGGCGAGGTACGGACGACCCAACGAATCCCGAAGTCGATACGGCGGCGGCGGTGGCAGGCGTGATGGTGGTGGACGATACGGTGGCGGCGGTAGTAGACGAAGGTGAACAATAGTTTTTGACACTGTCACTGTATCATTCGTGCTAGTCACCAAACAAGGAAATCATGGAAATGTAGAAATCTAATTCTCAATTGCAATTTCAATGTGCAAGAGAGAGAGAGAGAGAGAGAGATAAACACATTGCCAAGCAATGGTAATGCCAAAACAGATATGGGACAAGTGGCAATGGGCCAATTTCTTGTCTTTTTTTTTTAATGCACTTAGCCAGGCATCCCACTATTTTTATGAATTTTAACCCTAAACCTAAACAACGTTTTTGCAGTTGAATTCGTCCATAAAAGTTTCTAATTCAATTTCTGCCAACGGAAATAGGTATTGCACTTCGTCTTCGCAGTGTTCTCTTTGATGCGGGTTCCTCAAACCGGCCCCCTGGCCTTGTTTTCTTTTGAATATTTTCATACCATGCTTACCTAGAGGAACAGGAGAAATACTGAAATTTCACTCAGAGGTGAACAAAATTATGTTCTTTGAATACCTATTTTTGGATTAAATATTAGCAAGAAACTTTCAGAGAAATTATGTTTCGAATATCGCTCGGTAAAAGGGTAGTATGAATGTACATATATCTTGCCGTATTCTTATTTCATCCATAGAAGTTGTTGGCCGTCACCATGAACATTCATTTTTCTGGTTGCGGCTTTTCGCTGGACAATCAGAGGATCGCCCAGGGTATCTTAGTTTGTACAACAGCTTGTGGGTCTCGGGCCAAGTCCAGACATTTGACCGAAGAAGGAGGAAGTTTGAGAAACAATTTTGCTTCCAGAGTGGACAGTGTGCAGTTTATCTCGATTTGAGCTGGCCTTATTGATACAGTCAGGTACAAGTATACATGTATGCAGATTGAGGAAGAAGAAATGGCTGTATACCTTTGATCACATTACAAATTCAGTTCTAGATGATTCCAGTGGCCGCAGCTGGAAGTGGTGAAGAGTGACGTGTGTGGCAGACTTTGCGGGCTAACGTTTCTCCATGTGTTTCTTATTGCAGGTCAAGATCAAGATCAAGGGGAAGATACAGGTAATGGTTGTGCATTGAGAAGGTGTGGAAATACATTTCCCTAGCTCAAGTCTGCACTGTATTGTAGAAGTCGCTTCAAACAATATTTCTACAAAGTATCCTACTAAACATCGTTGTGATCAGGTGATCATGTAGAATAGTTTAGAGTTTGAGACAGTCATTGGAATGTACATGTATCATGTTGTATAGCAGATGTCTTGTAGTTTGCTACTTGTTTACGTGTAATACAGACTAGTGCTGTCTTGTGTATGTGTTTTGTAAACTGAGTGTATACTCAAGCTTTGTACATCTGGGCCATATTCATGAAAATTTAAAGGAGCTGTGATTTTTAGTGGGTTGCATTACAGCTTATTTTTCATATGTGCTAAGTTTCGCCACGCGAAAACTTAGGGATCTCATTTCCCGGCATTATGCGCTTCCCAAAAATGTCTATTTCCGCCACACGCAAAGAAAATTCTGGCGACCAGCCTGTTACCACCCCCAACCCCCCTAAAAAGGACATTTTTGACCTGCCACCAAAATCGTCAGAGTTCAGATATTTAAAACATTACTGTACATATGTAGAGCAGAAGTGACTTAAATCCGCAGAGTCAATCATGATCTAGCAGCCTCTACATTGCATCCGAGAACGCCGAAATTTGTAACCGCAAAATGTCCTGATGAAATCACCCTCGATCTTGACTTTGAAATTATGGATGAAGAGAGCAGCGGTAGCGATAGTGACAAAAGCCACAGTGATATCGACAACGATGACTGCAAAATCTGAGGATTTGAAGGGCATACCAACATGAACCAGAGCCGCGACGACTGGCGGGCGATCAATCTAGCTTGCCATGAAGCGTCTAGATCGCCCGCCAGCTGCGGCGGCTCTTGTTCATGCTAGTATGCCGATAGAGGGTGATTTCATCATCTGAATACATTTTTTGGTCACAAAATTTTCACGTTCTTGTATGCAATGTAGAATTGAAAAATAGTGTGCGTAGGCTGCTAGCTCATGATCGAATCTACAGATTTACGTCACAGTTTCGCAGGGGCTGTTTTTTATGCCAAAATCGCCCCATGTTTCAACTTGCAATTCTCGGACTGCTGAATTAACCTGTACAGTATTAATTGTTTCATATCCTTTACGGATAAATACCAATTTCAATCAATTTAAAAGCATTTTTTTTTCATCTCACAGATCCTTTTATTACAAAGCATAGATAGTTCCTATGAATGCGTGCAGCTGAATGCACTTAAGCAACTGTCTAGGCTTTCATGAATAAGGTTCAGGATGACTGAGTCGATTTTGCAGTGGCATGAGCCTTTGTCAAGATTATAACTTATTTTTTTATTCCTCATTATTCATTAACACATGCCGCTGCCTCCCCTTTCTTTCTGCAATCACTCACTACCTTAGGTCCCGATCCCGCTCGCGCTCACCACGGAGACGCAGGCGCTCCTACTCTCGCTCCCACTCACGCAGCCGATCCCGGTCCAGGAGCCCTTCTGCGAGCCGTGGGCGAAGCCGATCCCACAGCAGGGGTGCATCGAAGTCCCCCCGGAGGTCTGCCAGCCACTCCCCTGCCCAGAGGCGGGATCGGGGGAGAGGGGACTCGCACTCCAGGTCTCGGACCCCAGAGGATGATTAGGCCGATGATGCTGATGTCTACGGTCCGATGCTGAGCGCTCTACACCCGTCTACCCGCAGACTAGCTGTGAATGATGGGTGCCTGATGTTTGGAACACCCTCAAGAAAGACTGCACTCATGTACTCAAAGAATCAGTGTTCCAGTCCAGTTTTATCCGGTCTTAATTGGTAAATGCTCCTTTGAAGATATTTGCTCTCTTCATGTACAGTAGTGTTTGTTGCAGATTGGCAACCTTTTTTTGTACTTTCTTCTCTTCCTCCTTGCCCTCTCTTCTCACCCCCTTTCCATGCTATCCATCTCTTTTTCTCCCCCTCTTACCTTTACTTTTAAGCTGTGTTTGTTCTCATGTTTCTACCAGTGGCACTTTACCCCTGCACTTTTCATTATGTACTTGACATACATGACATACATACATGTAGGGTATCATGCATGCGTTTGTTTGCTTTGTGATTCTCTGAAACATTATATACTGCATGATACTAAAATATACAAGGAGAGAGCGAAGCAGTATGTAGAAGCAAGAGCTATCTGTGTGACATGTTCATTATAACTTGTAACAAAATTAATGTGTACAGTTTGTATTTTACCCATGTACAGAAAAAACATGTTTCTTCCTTGTTAAGGCAAAAGCAAACCAAAATCATGCTGAGACTAGTTTAAGTAAATGACATTTTTTTGAACCACATGTGTGTACAATATGGATGGTAAGCTATTACTGTATCTGTCCTATCAAGAATCAGTTCCATTTAAGGCAATTTTCTCCAACTTTTCATAATACCCAACCTCGTTTGAATCGTTACGGCTTGTTTTCCAGAACATTTCAACCTTTTCATCACAGAAAATTGTCCATATCACATATGAGGAAAAGCCGTCCTATGATCCACCGAGCAGCCCATTCAGATTTGTTTGCAATCATGTCCACTCCCTCCTGGTCTAGTGTACCATTGTATGAGACTGGAAGCGAAAATGACAGCATAAAATATTTGGATGTTGCTGTGTGGTGCATTATGGGAAGGTTTTTCCCTTCAGGTGTGCGGTATGGAAAAGTCAATTTTTGTTTCATTTACTTTTGCAGAATTAAATGTACAGTCGACCGTTACATGTAAAGTTGGCCTTGTATTATGCACACTATATTTATCAACAGTTGTAATGAATGTGCCTGTGCTGTATTAGAAATGTATGTAACATTCTTAATTGAACATTAATACATTTTGCAGTAAGATACATGTATGTATGTGATACCATCTCGTGGACTGACTGGTACTGGTGAAGGGTCTTAGAAGTACATTGTTGATTATTTTCATATATGCATCATCTTTTACCAAAATAATTAATGCCCTCTTTGGTACAGTGAAAAGCATTTTAGAGTTACTGTTAATACAGTTTCATGTTGTTATTTTTTCTCTTTCTCTGTCTTTGGATGGTTGATATTAGATGGAATGAGTTTTCATCTCTAAGGGAATTACAGAAGCAAACATTTTTCCTGTTGCAGTTTAACTATGTATTTCTGATGTTTCTGTGATACAGTGTACACTACACTACCTTGACTTTATTTTCTGCAGGACAGTACACATACTCCTCTAGGACTATGTATACAAACTCTCTTTTTTTTTTTTACAAACTTTCAAATTCATTGAATACTAGTGAATACATGTATGATATAATAAGTTAATTACAGGACAGTTACTTTTGTCATTAATTCACATTAATTTCAGGCACTGTGATTGTGAGGCACAGTGTTCTGTGTGCCATATATTTGCAGGTGTTTTGCCCCAAAGTCCCCTCTTTTCTGAAATATGAAGTCCAACATGGTGTAGTGTATACAAGGTAGTTTAATCAAAATTACAAAATTAATCATCCTGAATCATCCATTTGATACACATAACCGGTTGTTATTTCTTCATTGTATGAGATTGCCTATTTTCTAGATTGCTTTCGGTAATTTTGGACACACAGAATAAAGTGAAACACCACTTTAGCCATTGTATTTTGATCTAGCAGTCCTCTGTGGATTATTAAAGGCCTATTTCATTGGCGACGACTTAGTGGAGAACTACTGAAAAACTACAAAATGTTTCCCAACATATCAAGCATGTTTTAATTTCTCGGACCTTCTGGAGACCCAGCTTCAGTAGTTTCTAGAATATGTCGTAGGGACTCCACCGGGTTGCCAACTTTGTCTGTATATCCATTGAAAACTTGTTTATCCTCGCTGAATGCGCTTTAGCCAGGTTTAGTAATGTTATGTGAGTATTGCCCCAGGCCACTTACACAACAGGATATGCACTTTCAATAGCTTATAGGGCTGTATTGTTTGGAGCTGTATAGATTGTGGGGGCCCAGTGAGTATGTGACCCACCTTAGTGAATAGTGACTAGGCATGGAAGGTACACATCCTGTTTATCTACATCTTTAATACACATGACATGCTTGGAACTAAAGTGTAATGGTTTAGTTATGTTTCCTATTTTACACACTGAATTTGGAAATGCATTCATGACAGTTGAAATGTTTTTCACTTAGACATAAGTGCTTATGCTAGTATTAACCGGGGTTATGCATCGTTTGTTTTTTTGTTAAATGAGTGAAGAAATATTGTAATTGCACCTGCCACTGGAACTATGTAATTTGACAATTTGGTTTTAAGTAAAGAATAAAGAATGTAATGTCAATCATTGTTTGATGCTAACACATGATTTCTTCTTGTTGTTTTTTTCTTACATAGGCACCAGATATTGCCTGAAAGTAAAGCAGTTCTTGGTGCAGTTAAATAGGATGTTAGAGAGGGTGCAGAAAGGGGGCGTGGCGAGGCGTGGAGAGTCACAGCTGTTGGCAGTAAAGGGGGCGTGGCGTGCTGAGTCTAAGCTGTTGGCAGTAATGAGTTTGTGCGGTCCTGCCTGTCTCCAGCTGTCTGGAGCACATCAGCAGAAAGCTGTTTGGCCTGCCCGCCTAGTGTAGCTGTATAGCTGGGAAACGGCACACCGCTTGGCTCGCTATAAGGGGAGAGGAGAGCAGGCACAAATCGAGATAAAAATGGCAGAAAGTCAACTAGCTGAAGTTGCAGTGGATGGGGGCTAGCTCCTGCTGCTGCCAGAAAGTTAAGAGCCAGCCTGCAGAGGCGTGGGGGAAGGAGAGGAGAGGAAAAGGGGAGAGAAAATGGCAGAAAGTCAACTAGCTGTTCTGCAGTTGCAGGAGATGGGGCTAGCCGCTGCAGCCAGAAAGCTATGAGCCAGCCTGCAGAGGCGTGGGGGAAGGAGAGGAGAGGAAAAGGGGAGGTGAAAATTGGCGAGAATGGCAGAGGCAGAGGCAGCACTGCAGATCTTTGCGGACTTGGTTTATCTTAAAAAAAATGGCGATAACCTACCTGCAATTGCAGCTGTGCAGCTAATGTTGGAGCAAGGTGATAGAGGCTGGATGCAGATATGCGGTATGGTTTGTCGAGTCAAGTGTAGGCTGGCTTCCAGGCTGTTGGACATTTCTTTAAAAAAAATAATTAATGGGGTCTAGTCGCAGCAGACTTTCATTCATTCATTCATTCTCAGTTTCTTCTCCCCAGAGATAAGAGCAGAATGATACAATGATTAGTCTTAGAGCACTAGACTGTATTTTTCAGTTTGGATCAGAAATGTCTTAACAGCCTGGTCACCAGGCTAAGTCCAGTGGGATGTTTGTGAAGTGTGGTGTTTGTGTGACCATGGGTACTAATGGGGACAGGGCATTTCTTGATATTTTAATGAAAGATGCTGGTAGGTGGAAAGAATATTAGACAAATTAGTATTAGTGAAAAGGAAGTTTTAATTTGCATGGCCTCAGTCCTGTTTCTGGTATTGAGGATGAATGTTCTTATTTGTACCTACCACAGTAATTAGTAGACTACATGTACTTTTCTATTTTCTAATGTGTATTGTCGAGGTGTTGCTGTAAATCATAATTAAACGTAATATGGAAGCGCACATGGAAAATCTATCAGAATTGCGTACTGTCCACAAAAGATGGCACATGTGCCTCTAATATACTTTAATGATTGATTTGAAAAATGTTACCTTTGGTTTTCTTGAAAATTCCATCCAATGAGTGTCTTTTCTCTTTTCTAGGAATTTGCATCACCTTATTGGTGCATCTTTCCCCTGTAAATATCCCCCATGATTCTTAATCCCAAGTACTATCAACATAGATTGATTGTGCTCATTATTTGAAATTGCCATGGCTTAGAGACATAAAGCTGTTCCAAATGTAATAAGCATAATTTTCCAATATAGGTTAATTTAATAATTATTATTACTTGGGTGCCAAAGACTCTCACTTTGCATTGATAATGATAGATTTTCCATTATTGTCCTCTTATTAAATGAAACCATCCATGCAGTTAAAGAAAAGAATACAACACTTTTGTTTGTTGTATGTATTTTAGACTTTTCAAGAAAAGGAACACTTCTGACACTGGTGATCAAAGTATGATGATCACACTTTAAAAATATAAAGACATGAAAGTGTAAACCGCCAAAGAAAAGACATTCATATAAAATTCATTAGATGTTAAGTATTTGCAATGAAATAATTTAACCTTAATGGTAAAAAAAAAAAAAAAAAAGAATTTCGCTCTGCACCTGTAAAAACAAATGCTAAGTATGATTGGCCTGATTTATATGCAGGCATGGGAGGGGGCGAGGGGAGCTGCTCCATCCTTTTCTACCCCCCAGTTCATGCATTGTATGCTTTTCTTTTTAAAGGAAGTGTGGACAGACACTAAAGACCACATGCCATTTCCAGGAGGAACAAAGCTTCAGCAAACACAGCATTAACATTAGAATTTACCTGGAATTAATCCAAGAAGTAGAATGATACCCAAGTGATGAGTTTATAGAGTGCCAAAGTCGTGGCATCATGTGAGCATGTTGTCCAGACAACTGGTTCTAAACAAAATCACCTTACTGTCTAGCAGCTAGGCACCAGCGTCGGGGACTCCCAATTAGAGTCCCTGCTGTGATCACCGCTCCTTGCTCTACCGGCATAGTTAAAAACCTGTTGTCTTGACAGTCACCGATGTGCTTAAATGACGTCACTCTTCGGTACTCTATCAGTAAGCATAGAAATCAGAATTGCAAGTCAGTAAGAGTTTAAGGACAAAAGGGAATAAATCATCTTTGCTAATGCAGAGAATATGCATGGGTTTCTTGAAACCATGCCAACGCTAGCTTAGATTTCAAAATATGGGGGAGAAAAGGTAATAAAAGATTCCTGGGGTGGTATTCCAGAACGATAACTTAAGCGAAATTTTATCCTAAATCTAAGATTCTCCTAATTGGTATTCCAGAACGATCTAACTTTTCTCCTAACTTCGCTCCTAAGATTTCTCCTAAGCTTTCTCCTATCTTTATGCAAATTTATTCAAATCATAAAGTTAGGAGCTTTGCTCTTTCAGAATGCGCGTAAGAGAGGATTTAGGAGAAAACTTAGGAGAGCCACCCCCTGTCTTAGCCATTCATAATACACCCAATAGAGAAACACCTCCCAGGGGGTTGTTTCACCAAGCTGTTCGTAAGTTACGAAAGACTTTACAAACGACTGGTAATACCATCTTGTGCTAAATGCGATACCACACTTTATTCATTGAGAATCTGATTTAGCACAAGAAGGGATCACCAGTCTTTCGTAAAGTCATTCATAACTTACGAACAGCTGGTTGAAACACCTCCCAGGTGTGTATTTTGTCTCCGATTAAGCAGTGTTTTATGTGGCACAGAAAGGGTTAATCTTAAACTCCTTTGTGACCTTGGGCCGAAGAGTTAATCAAGGTTAGGGCTCAGGTACATGAAGAGCACTCTCCGATTTAAGTGCTGAGGTTAGCAAGCCTGGAGGTTAGCGTTGTCCCTGTTTCGTGAAACCCAAGGGCTCAGGTACATGAAGAGCACTTTCCAAGTTAAGTGCTGAGGTTAGCAAGCATGGAGGTTAGCGTTTTCCCTGTTTCGTGAAACCCACTCTGTGCATACGATTCCAGTATGTCGGGTCAACTGGTCTAACCCCACTCCTGTCAAGAATAATCCCCAACAAACTTTTCCTCCCCAAGTTTCTTTTTCTCTCATTTACCAGGTCCACTGTGTTCTCGAGGAAGATACAAATAAATTGATGATCACAAGCAAAACTTATTCTCTTATTTTCTTTTACTGTACATCTTACTTAGTACTGTACTAGGTGTTAAAAAAACTTGTGACACTTAAGAAAAACAATTAAAAATCAGTTATAACTGAACTCGGGCTAAAATTGACACATGAAGTCAAGGGATGTCAATTTTTTAGAGGCAGATCTTGTAACATTTCAATCTTTACTTTTCTAGTACAGTTGTAATAGTCCTTTGAATATTTAACAAGATTTTCACTTTTGGACAAATTGGGGTCTCAAAATGTGTGTGGATCAGATAAACGAATCAAAACACAATGGATATTGTGCATCACACATGTCATTCCAAAACTGTATTTCTGCCAGAAGCATCATGCATTATTGATGACGCTGATGGCAGTTGCTAGTGGATCGACAGGTATAATACACAACGGTCGATGTTGCATGTTGAATTATCTGATACAAACAAATTTTTAGGTCCAAATTTATCTAAAAGTGAAACTCACTAAATATTCCAAGGATTATTAAAACAAATAATAATTGAACTGTCACGAAACCTGCTACAAAAAATTGACATTTTTTTTACTTTGTGATGTGTCAATTTTTTCAGGTTGAACATTCTGTTAATTTTTTCTCAAAAGTGTCAAATTATTTTTAGCACCTAGTAATTTTGAATGTTTGTGCGTACTGTATGTGTAAATGTACCTTGATACATACCTGCATGTTCTGTGTAGTGTGTATGTTGTGTGTGAGTGCATGTACGGTATGCGTGACAGTATGTGAGTGTAAGTATGCGTGACTGAGTATGAGAGTGCATGTGTGTGTGAGTGCATGTACGGTATGCGTGACAGTATGTGAGTGTAAGTATGCGTGACTGAGTATGAGAGTGCATGTGTGTGTGTGTGTGTGTGTGTGTGGCTGAGTATGTGAGTGCATGTATGTGTGACTGAGTATGTGAGTACGTGTATGTGTGACTGAGTATGGCAGTGCATGTGTGCGTGACTGAGTGTGTGACTGAGAAGGTATGTGAGTGCGTATCGGAGAGAAATGTCTGAAAAATGTAATACATGTACATGTACATGTATTTGGGGGTGGGGGTGACGATGTTAAATCATAAGGCCACCACATACGACGCTATCTTGTCACGATTCTACAGTGATGATAATGACCCACGACTGAAAATGTGATGTCGCCTACTTGCACAAATCCAAAGACCAGTTCCTGCAATTCAACTATAAACTGTAGTACAACTGACCGTGTCGTCTGTGGTGACCGTAACTAGCAGTCCATATATTAAAGTGAGATTTTGCCATCTTCTAAAGATTATCCGTTGTTCCTCCCATGCATGCAAAGATACAAATAAAAAGGGTATGAAGAGTACCCTTCACATTTTCTCGGTATCCTCTTCTCCATCTTTCTTGGTCTATATCCTTTCATTATCTGTCTCCCTGTAAAGGCTGTCTTGCAAAGAAATCCGACTTGTGTCACTTTTAGCACAAAGCTACTGAAACTGGGAAGTTTATGAATAAACCACTTCTGTGCATCTCGACTCGACCCCTTCCGATTTGGTTCAGTAGTCTCGGAGGAATTTATTCATTTTCACTTTCAAAGGAAGAATAGTACATGTACACTATAGGAAACTGAAGACTTGGCTATTATTTAACAAATGCATTTTAATAGAATAACAGATGAAACAAGCACAGAAAATCCAAAAGAGGTGATAAGAACATACATAAAATGGTACATGTATTGAAATAATAGGAGGAACCACCAAAAGTAAAGCCAAATCGGCTATCTCGGCTAATTAATAAACATTGTACCTGTGAGTGTGTCCGATAATTCAGTCCAGAATAAACGGAAGGAAGGAAATTGATGGTGGGGGTGGGGTAAGAGGTTGGAAGAGCTGGTTAGAGTGGGGGTTACAAACATGTATGTTGGGGGATAATTAAAACAAAACAATTAGGGTTACAATCGAGATTAAACAACACATGACAAAATAAATGAAATAAGCATGACGTGCTAAATACCGTGTAGGTATAGGACATGACAAATGTGAGGTTCAAATGAATGCGCGTTTAGCGAATAAATAAAGCTTGATTACAGGGGGGCAGGTGCGGGATTTCCTAAATTTGCATAAAGAGGGGCAACTAGGTAAACTAGAAAGCCTAAACTATACAACTACACAATATAGCGACAAGAGAAGGCGGGCGGTATGGAGACAAATACGCGAGCAAATAATATTGGAACAGGATGAGAGCGAGAGAGAGAGAGAGATGGCAGCGCTAGATGAAAATAGAACAAAATCATATTTAAGCTTTTGAGAACCAAAAAGCATAGTCTCTATGGAATATGTATGCATTAACACGTGGCACAAGACAGATTATATAGATGTGAAAGAAAACGCAGGTTAGGCTGGACCTAGTTTATTTCGAGAGAAAAAAAATAGTGTGCATGATGGAGACGCGGGAGCACGAAGACTGTCGCAGGATGCCGGATGAAAAAACTCGTGGCAGCAATCAATGCGTTGCCGGGGGTTTCAGAGTAAGGGGCGGCTAGAGTTTTTCCTTTTCGAGCCTTAAGGTACAATGTTTTAATTTCAGTATTTCCCGTATTTTCTACCTACAAAACTCCAAATCCGAGGATATTTTATGTTCACTGAGGCTGAAGCGTGGGAAAAAGGCAATCAATCAGGAATGTAAATACATCATCACGTGACTGATTTCCACCAATGAAATGCCGATGTAGTCACTTCGATACCGTACACAAGATGAAGCTGACGGGGAGTTCATGAGGCCCAAAATGTGACAACATGGAAAGGTATTTATTGCCTATTGTATCATTAAATGCGTTTGATAATTTTATCTATGTGTATATTGAAGCATATATTTTATTGAGGTACACATTTGATGCATTCTTATTTGAAGTACAGCTTTACGAGGATGTGATTCATACAGTTCCGATATAATTTACAGCTTCATGACATAGACATAGCGATATTGAGCGGGTAGATGGCGGGCAACTTCCCCGTAGATAATTGCGTTGCGGTACCCGATACCCGCGGCAGTGCTTCGGGCCAGATATTGATTATTGATAACTGCTGTGGAATAACTTGTGCCGATAAAACTCGGTCCCTGTAGGTCGTTGGATCCGCTGAGATTGCATCTAAATACCCTGAACGTCTTTCTTTGCGGGCCAGTATGTCAAAAAATGAAATTTTGATTAAGAATGCCCGAATGTACTGACTGCATGCTCATTTTTTTTTTGTGCACCTTACTTTGCATCGGCACCTTCGCCTTCGCATCGTGAGCAACAATAAGAAGTGAATGCAATATGAAATTATGATTGTTTATTTCCACTTGAAGTTCATGAAGCATGCTCTTTCTGCATAGACGTAACTGTCCGTAACTAAAAACCCATTCCCATTGATTTTGAATTGAAACCAGATTTGAAGTGCAAGGTGAAATTAATGAGTTACGTCGATGCTCGGTCAAAGTCAAAGAGGCTGGCTTTTGGGGCAACAAATGCCCCATTGAGCAGCAATTATTCAGACAATTTGGATAAGTCTCCCTTTGAATCGGGTAAAAGTGATAAGAAATGTGATCACTCTGACACTGGAGCTGAAAGTTGAACCCAGATCTAGATGGCTAAAAATCCCTAGATGTACATGCCCTTTTGATAAAATACTGATATGATAAAGTCTATCTGTTAATTTGACAAATTAAATGATAAAATGCTACAAAAAACTTTAAGATTAACCTTTTAATCAATGAATGGCAGAAAATGTATGTGAAAAACCTGGCTGGAAATTGTGATGAAAAGATCATAAAAATTCCAATATTGTTTGAAAGTCATCAAATTTCTCGTAACTACATTCTACTGAGTACTATACCTGGGAGAGGAATATGACAGAGAAGTTGGTGATCACCTTGAGGCTAAGGCTAAGCTGTAAAATTCATATAAATAAAGCCAAATGTCAATCTGAATGAGTGAGTGAGATCAATCTGGCCGACAGACTTCAATCCTTTCTCTGGTGTAATCATAAATTCAAGTGATCTAGCTTCTGGGTAATCCCGTACATTAAGGGACCAGGCAGTATTGCACATGTATAATGCACGCAATGGGAACGCTGCAATACTGATTGTCATCGGAAGAAAATGACCTAGAAATCTTTTTTTTTTTTTGGATGAATTAAGCAGCAAAGAATTTTGTCTGGGGTTGGGGTTCAGGTCAGGGTTAGGGTTAGGTTTAGAATTAGGTTTAGGGTGAGGGTCAGGGTTTAGGTTAAGAGGGCTAAAATTCATGAAATTAGTGGGATACCCTGCTCCCCTATTGTACGGGATTGCCAACAACTGTGTACAATGTGTGCTATTGCAAATTGTCTCTTTCCCCAGTCTGCTATCCAGAGTAAATATTGTGCAATTTTGTTAAAATACATCAACAGCTGATTAATGGGAGGATTCATCTGAGTGTAAGTTGAGGAAAACAACGCGTATCAGCCATAATCAAGTGGAGTCTCGAGGGGCTAGCCTGAACCCAGTGCTTACTGTGTGCCGTGGGACTGGAGAGAAGCAGCCACTATGTGGGCGTCCAATGGGAGCTTTGCCGGAGAGTTTGAACAACAACAGTACGTGTTTGTTGAGAAACATACATTTTTTTAGATGAGCTTCTTCAAGTGTTCTTTAATCAGTAGGTGCACAGCACAGTTTGGTTTGGATGTGTGTTGCTGTTTTTGCACATTTTTCAAATGACATTTTGTTTTGTAACTGTGTACACCATTTATGTGCATACTGTAACTAAATATTGTAGGAATGATATTATTGTTTGGATCAAATTTTTTAAGTTTGTTTATGCAATGGTTGTATGATTTTCAGTTACTCAAGTATAGAAATTATTGCAATAACGTACAAAGTAAATCAGTAGGAAAGTTAAGATAGCCATAGTGGGTTTTCTTTAACATATTTGTATTCCTCACAGAATATATCATTTACACAACAAAGATTGAATACTTACATATAGTACTTTGTATAATGTGCTAATTTTTGTACTTACCTGTGTGCTTTGCTTTTGCCATAGAAATCTGTTCATTGCTTATGTAAAAGTCATATTTTCACCCTTGTGTGTGCAGTTCATGTGTCAGGGAATTTATGTATGTATTGTTTGCCTAACATACTGCAACTAAAGCTTTACATGCGCAAACTTGTTTTATTTGCTCCATTTTGTTTTTATATTTTGATGATTTTTTTTTCACTGCAAGTACAGGCTGCAATGTGTAATGGTTTATGTTCACACAAGAAAAATACATGTATGTAGATAGGAGGCACATGTACATTTTTTATGTACTTGCCCTTGAATATTTATAGTATTTGCATGAACAACTTGCACATTTTCCTGACTACAGTATGCAAAATGCATTATATTTAAATTAATCATAAGCACTTCTCCCTTTACATTCATTGTGGATCATACTTTTTTTCAAATACCGGGTACTGGGGTAGTGATTGTCCGGATCAGTTATTATTATTATCATATTTCCTATGGGACTCTTAGACCCCATTTACACTCAAGAAAATTGCGTGGCCAGGCCGGGCTGGGCCAGGCCGCGCATTTCCCCGCTGTGGGTGGTAGCGTGGCCTGGCCGCGCAATTTGTGCGTTCACACTATACAGCGAAAATGCGTGGCCAGGCCACTGACATCAACCCACCGTGCGAGGCGCACTGCACGTAAACAAAAGGTTGAGCATAATGACGTCATCTGACATCAGCGGAATTTGCATAACCGGCCGCGCTTTCGGCCCGGCCTGGCCTCGTTTGTGTTCATACTACGAAAATTGCGTGGCCGGGCCGTACTCAGACTACCTCCTGAGCTGGTCTCAGTACGGCCCGGCCCGGCCCGGCCCGGCCTGGCCTTTTCGCATTTTTTTGTGTTTACACTACAGAAATTGCGCGGCCTGGCCTAGCCCGGCCCGGCCCGGCCCGGCCTGGCCACGCAATTTTCTTGAGTGTAAATGGGGTCTTAGTCTTAATGCCTGTCTGATGCCATTATTATTTATTAGTAGGCTAAATAGCCTTCTGAGTGAGCCACGAGGGGCTGTCACATGACAAATATGTGATAATGACAAAATGATTACCCCGGTACATTGTAAATATTCTTATACTATACTTGTTTCTTTGATTTTGAATACGAAGTGCATACTGTGTGTTCATGCATTTGCTAAGGGTCATTCATCCTGAGAGTAAATTTAGTAAGTTAATAAAGGAATGGTACTAGAAAAAAGTTTTAGAAAACAGGTAATTTCCAAATGCTTCTTGATATTTAGCAGATAATTGCCTCATTACTTTGCCTATAATTATAAGAAAGTGAAATATGTCAATCAATGCTTTTCCTGCATACTCCCTTCACAAAGCTTGGTAAAGGAGAAGAGGACAATCCATTCATGTATGTTTACAGCACATTTCTGTGCTTAGTGTATTGCACTACTTTCATCATTATTTTTATACCTTATATATTATTGCACATGTTTGCAATACTGTACATGCCATATATTTTGCGAGTCTAATTTTTCGTGAATCAGGATTTCAGGAATTTGCGATAGTGGAGTACTAGTACTATTAGTATATGTGCTCATGCACGTCGTATTCATGTTTTCGTGTGCTGTCCGACTCGCGAAATTCACGAAATATATGGCGTATACAGTACTTTTTTATTAAGTAAATATTCATAATTTTGTACTGTATGTGTGTGTATGTTTGCAACACATTCCTGACAATGAGTGCAAATTTTGCAAAATATTCATGATAATGATGTGTGTGATAATTCGTGATTAATGGATACATGTGCGCGTCCCTGCCCGCTTCCTACACAGAGCCTATGGCAACAAGTTTGGTGGCCCGCAGCCCCTGCCCTCTATCCCCTCCCAGACGCCCCAGCCATCCTACGAGAATGCCCTGGTGCCCGTGGGCGGACGTCGGTCCCAGCTGTCGCAGGTGCCCGTCTCCTTGGGGGACTACCAGACGGGGCGGCTGCAGCAGATGGAGAACCGGTTGGGCGTGGCCGAGCAATCCAACCGCGCCCTCCTGGAGGAGGTCGTCAGGTTGCAGGGTAGGTCGCAAGGATGCCGTTATGATTCTGTGTTGTCTGTCCGTCCGTCTATTCATCCATCCGTCCGGATCTTGTTTTGCCTGATTACCCCAGAAAAAAATTCACCAAATTTCATCAAACTTTGTACAGTGATAAGGAAGAGCAA
This sequence comes from Arbacia lixula, assembly GCA_963669155.1. NCBI lineage: Eukaryota > Metazoa > Echinodermata > Echinoidea > Arbacioida > Arbaciidae > Arbacia > Arbacia lixula. Next base: position 15,260,837 of record OZ022579.1, on the reverse strand, counting down.
TAAAGTGATTATTTTGGGGTTCAGATAGGTCAAAGGTCACATGTCCAGTTCCGAGATCGTGATCAAATTGTGAATTTGAATTTTTGCTGCTCACATCATAATTTGTGAAATATTTGACCAAATATGGTTCCTTTGATGATGTATGAATTTATTAAAATCATGAAATCTAGCACTGATTCATGATCACTAACCTTCTTGGGCAACTCCATTGGTCCAAATAAGGAAATGTATGGATTTGTCATTGTTCTTGTATACCATGCGAAAACATCACTTGCATATTTTCGACTACAGGAGCAAACTTATTGGGTAAGTAGTTTTTAAACACAAAGATTTTTAAACACCAATAACTTTCTGATGATTTGTCTGATTTTCTCCATATTGTGCTGTTCAGAGATTTATGTTTCTGCTTTTATTCAAGTCTGTGTATTCCCTTCCAGGTTATTGTTTCAAAATCTTCATCTTTCATTTTTGAATGGGTCTTGTTCCCCGTACCACCAGGTGAGCTGAAGCAGGCCAACCGTACGACCGATGAGACCTTGCAGGCCGAGCGCCAGGCACGGCAGCAGCTGACCGAGAACATCCGATCCTCCAACGACCTGATTGGTCAGCTGGGGGCGCGGCTGAAGCGGGCGGAGGAGCGGGTGTCTGACGAGCGGACGGCCGTGGGGGCGCTAGTCAACCACACCAAGCAGGTGGAGCAGGCCGTACTAGGCAGCCAGCAGGAGATCCTGGCCAAGAGAGACCAACAGATGGCCAAGTAAGAAAATAAATGAATGCTTGCTTGCCAGGTGGCTTATAAATGTATGTTCCAACCATGGGCAATCAAAATATTGTTTAAAGGGCATATACTGTACTGGGAAGGCAAAAAGGCCTTCAAAAGATGACCGTGAGCAATCTTCTTGCTAATGGTTAATTGCCCTCCAATGATCCACTTTTGGAGTAATTAGTTATCAAATCACAATTTCGTGAAATGTTCGGCCTGAACATTTTGAGGATTTTTGAATAATCTCAAATTACTCCAAATGTGGATCATGTCAGAGCAAATAACTTTCACCAAGTTTCTAAAACGGACAATACATGAATTTAAGACCATTAGCAAGAAGATTGCTCACAGTCACCTTTTGAAGGCGTTTGTGTCTTCCCAGTACATTATATGCCCTTCAAGAACTCCTATCCTAATAAAAGAACTGGAAACTTAAAGCGGAATTATAGTGATAGGTACACTCCAGCTCAAAGGAATTGGCATAGGGAAAGGGAAAGGGAAGAAAGGGAAGGAGCCGCAGTTTAAAACCGCAGTATGTTTTATCCAGTTCAGTATGAAACATGATGCTTTTTAGGCTACGGCATCGTGTTTCATGCTGAACTAGACAAAATATACCGCGGCTTCTTCCCTTTCTTCACTTTCCCTTTTCCTTTCCCTATGCCAATTCTTTTGAGCTGTAGTGTAGATTTCGAGGAGGATTTGGACCTCCCGGTGCTTGTAGCTCAGAGACCACTGTCTGTATGCGCATCGCTCACTGACAGAGGAGGCAATATGATTAGGAATGTAAATTTTGGCTTCTACATTCCAAACGTATCAAGGAGAGTGCTTCACTTTTCCTGAAAAAGCTCATAAAGCCCCTGTATGACTATGAGATTTCAAACACATTATCGTAAGGGTATACTGCTGATTCCTGCCGAGTTTCATGACTTTTACAAATCTGCCATCCTGTTTTTAAATGGTATACACTGTACATGTCATACTCTACATGTATATTTTATACACTAATGAAAAAAGAAAAGAAAAAAGATTCTGGATGTGTCCATAGTAAGAAGAAATACTCACTTACCAAAATGATATAAACATTGTAAGAGTGAGGGACTCTGCATCTTAATAAGGCCATTTTGATACACTGGTGTAATGTCATGAGCCCTTATGTGCTCTGTTCTGTGTGTGACACCACATCATAGGTGAAATATCATGAACAATGTCCTATGCTCTTTGTGTAACACCGGTGTAAAATTGTGAACCATGTCCTATGCTCAGTGTGTGACACCACAACACTGGTGTAACGCCATAAACCGTATATGTCCTATGCCTGGCCAGGTATGCGGAGCTGAAGAACGAGCTGGAGGAGGCCAATCGGATGCGAGAGCAGCTGGAGCGGGTCATCACCTCGCTGGTGGACGACGTGCGACAGGTGAAGAGCAAAACAGACTCCTCCCAAGTGGAGATCAACAGCTTGGTGCACGACGTGAAGGAGCGGACAAAAAGACTGGAGGAGGATAACAGAGTCTTGGTGAGTCCCTCGTAATAATAATAATAATAAATCGTTTATAGAGCGCAGAAACTATGTTTATATATTCTACTGCGCTGCAAGAGCTTTTATATGCACTTCTACTACATAATGCTGTATAATTTTAAATTATAGTCAGAAGTAAATTAGGTCTATGTTTAGAACAAATAGGTTTTCACCTTTGATTTAAAGCTGTCTAATGTTTTAGATTTCCTGATGTCTACAGGTAGTTTATTTCACAATCTAGGAGCTGCACAGAAGAATGATCGGTCACCTAGGGTTACTTTTGTTCTGATTTGGGGGACCAATGACTCGTAGTCTGCATGTATCTTGGTTTGTTGTATGCAGCTGTTTCAGAGATAGATGAGTTATCTATAGAGGGTTCTCCATCATAGCAAATTCTTTTTGAACAGTGAAATTAACTTGCATGCATCGGGTGTCTAAATACCCCTTGAGCACTCGTGTGAGATAGTAAACAGAAGTCTTGTTGAATCCTTTGAAGGTTCACAAGTGAAATGACATCTTCGGGATACATCGTGGTTTGTGATTTATGCATGCGTTTCAGTATTTAACAAAAGGCTTCTCTTTCATAAGAAATTCTTTCGGACTGGTCAAATTTCCAACACCTTATGACAGTAGTTCCCAGTATCTTACAAGTACCATGTGAGCAGAGATGTACATTGCATGTCAAGATATCTAACAACATGGAAAAGAAGATATTTGTCAAGCAATGCATTACAACCTTATTAATAGGTGGGATGGAATGTTCTTCACACATACAGTGAGAAATTTGTATTTTCTCAGCAATAAGCGAATATGTGTAGATGTGAAATTGTAATGTAATGGAAATGTGATGGCTCTTAAAAACCTGTATTAGTAGCCACTATGTGTTTTCAATGTCTCATATTTGTAAAACAGTCTTGTTTTACATGTCAACCAAATATTGTGTTGCTTTTCTTTCTGTTCTCATGATATGTTCCTTTATTTCCATTATCCATTCCATGCAATAGAGGGTAAGCTAACTCCTAACCCGATTCTCCTACCTTGATGCACAGCTTGATGTGGCCTAACACTGATATACACTACAGCTCAAAGGAACTGGCATAGGGAAAGGGAAAGGGAAGGAGCCACAGTTTTAAACCGCGGTATATTTTGTCCAGTTCAGCATGAAACATGATGCTTTTTAGGCTTAAGTATAATGTTTCATGCTGAACTGGACAAAATATACCGCGGTTTAAAACTGCGGCTCCTTCCCTTTCTTCCCTTTCCCTTTCCATATGCCAATTCCTTTGAGTTGTTGTGTAATACAGATTTTATAGAAAGCACATGTTATTTTGTAATCTTTTCATAATTGTAATTTTCAGACATTAATTCTAATAAAGTTTACACTGTTAGCAGTGCATTCATTTCAGGAGAATTCTCTCTCTTTTTTATAAGCTTTCCCAATGATAATACCACGGACTGCCAGACCACTTAATTATTAACTATTGGAATGTGGACAGATTTTTCATTTTTTTTTCATATATGCTGCAGATTTCATAGTCATTTACAATGTAATGTGCTTGAATGCATGTGCAGCAGTATAGTACATGTATATACCTGTATTACAAGTCTGAATTGCTTGTATTTGTGTTTTCTCTAAATGATGATGAGGACTATTTAATAAAAAAAAAAATAGATAAAAGCATTCCCAATTGTATCTACTATTTCCCTTCATTTACACTCAAACTTATTCACGGTTTGTTTCAGGAAAAGGCTGAATGGTTGACATATTTCTCAGACCATTTTGTATTTTGTAATTGACAAAAAGGTATTGCCTGATAATATAGAAATGTCTCAGCACATTATTTAAACACCTGAATGCCTTCTTAGCTTGAATGTTTATGAGGCGGCGGTCATGTTAGGATCAGAGAAAGCATCAGAGAACAGTCCATGCATAATCCACAAGGGTGGCTTACTGTAGACTAACTTTAAGGGGCGCAAAATAAATGTTCTGATACTATCACAAAATCATTGATTTTCATCGCAGAATCACAACAGTGAGCGATTTCAAGTATTAGTTGTAATAATAATATGGACAAACTCAATATACCATGGTAATTCCAAGGAGAAAATCAAGGACATTGTATTCATGTCGGGATCAATGTTAATATTTTTGTGTGTAGTTAATGTCGCGCATAGCACCCGACTCGCAAAATTCGCGAAAATACCCCCCCCCCCCCCCTCCGAGATGTTGTCTGGCCCTTAAATGGTTAAGTTTTAACCTCTGGAGCTCTTGGGTTGCATCGCAAATTATTCTTCTTGACTTGACTTGCATGATTGTTTGATGATGACTGGATAGACAGCACCACTTTTTCTCTTTCCACAAGTTCTTAGCCACCAAAATAGTAAATGTTTATTTGGGTGTAAATTCATACCAGTAGTAAAAAATTTGATATGATTAAATCTAACCGTATGCAGTAATCCACACTCATTTGTTTCAGGTTTTTACTGATATATGCTACCAGTACATGAACACAGTAAAATACAACTTTGTTCTACCGTACAAAAAAAAATTCAAGCAATATGAGTACCGATAAATACAGTATTCTTCCATGAAGATGTTTTTTTTTTAAAGACTGCAACATGCTAGAAAACAAAATCAGGTTTTAATGGTTTTCTTTCTTTAAGACTGTAAAAGGAGCATTTTGCTTTAATGTGAATTTAAGACTTGTTTTCATGATATGATACTGGTGCATACTCATTTCTTTATAATTCTTGAACTCTATCCTATTACATGTATATAATATTTTTGTCTGTGTGGATATACATTTATACCACACGTCTTATCTGCATGAGTGTTTGTACTTGATGCATCACTTTCATACACTTTGTGACTGGGCTATTATATAAGTTAGCTCAATATTTAGCTGTTGTTTTCACATTTTCAAAAATCTTCAAACTGTATAACTGTCAGACATCATAATGGGTTGGTTAACCATTGACCATTTGAGACATTTCAACCAGTGCTTGACAATTGAGAACAGAATGGTGAAGAGCAGCATTTAGGTCTTCATAATTGTAAAGGCATATTATGTATGACTCAATTAGAATCATCGCCTATTTGAGAAATACAGTGCAGGATATATCATCAGGCTTTTGAAAACCACTGATTTAGCACATGATTATGTTTGTCCAAATTTAGCCAAATTAAAGCAAGAACTTGCAGTAAAGACAGTTAATTTTATCTTGAGATGTTGCTACTTTTAGGATTTAGGATGTATTTACAATGAAAATCTGTTTTGAATCATTAGAATGGAACTGTTCATCTTATTATCTTTTGTGTGCATATGTATACTATTCTACCCTGTGGTAATCAGAATCCATATGCACTGTATCTGCATTCACAAATTGACCAAATATCTACAAATGTACATTTTTTAACATCATAGCTGAAAATGACATGTTATGTGATCTCTATGGAATTACCCATTTATTTGTGCCACACACTTTATAACACCCACCATCTGTTTTGTGCTTCTGTCTCTCACACTAACCCACCCACCCACCCACACCCACCCACCCACACCCACTCTAGTCTTCCAAGGTATCTTCTCTCAGTCACCCTGACCCATACCTAGAAAAGCTCAATGGTCAGTTGAAGGACCAGGTCAACAGCAGGTAAACTGGGCACCTCATATGAATTCAAGTTTCCATGAACATGTACACTACAGCTCACAGGAATTGGCATAGGGAAAGGGAAAGGGAAGAAAGGGAAGACCCCACAGCGTCATACCGCAGTATATTTTGTCCAATTCAGCATGAAACATGATGCTTTAGCCTAAAAAGCATCATGTTTCATGCTGAACTGGACAAAATATAACACGGTTTAAAACTGTAGATCCTTCCCTTTCTTCTCTTTCCCTTTCCCTCTGCCAATTACTTTGAGCTGGAGTGTAGCATAGGATCCAGGCTGTTGGTTGGACTGTTTTTTTTCTCAAGCAGTGCAATCATAAGTACCAAGTGTTAACAAAACAATTCACTTTTGAGAAATGAAATTAAAATATACAATTAAAATATAACTTAAATTGAAACATCTTCCTCACCTTAATGATTGCTGCTTTCTGAATTAATTACCGGTATCCGATACACATTTTGTGGTCGATGTGTCTAGACTTAATTAGTTATGATTGCATTGTTCTACAGGCAGAAGGAATAAAACAGCCAACAGTCTAGAACACAGACTACATGCATTTTCAATGTTCCCAAGACTTGTCTGCAAATAACATTTGTAGTTAGTGCATTCAAAATGCAATTTTGTGTTGAGATAAAAATCAATGTTTGCCATGCTGCAATGTAGACAGAGCCTTTCAATGATTTGCATGCTGCAGTGTTTTGTTGTTGTCTTTCTTTATTGTCTTCATTTACCAACCTACTACAGCTCAAAGGAATTGGCATCGGGTAAAGGGAAAGGGAAGATAGGGAAGGAGCCGCTGTTTTGAACCGTGGTATATTTTTTCCAGTTCAGCATGAAACACGATGCATTTTTGGCTAAAGCATCCTGTTTCATGCTGAACTGGACAAAATATACCGCGGTTTAAAACTGTGGCTCCTTCCCTTTCTTCCCTCTCCCTTTCCTGATGCCAATTCTTTTGACCTTCGATAAAAATTGATTTCTTGTTTTTCCATTTCATACTGACTTTTAATTTGTTCTTTCATGATACCTTGTTTATTTATTCATTTGTTTTGTCTTTTCTTTGTGTAAAAGAAATGTTTAAATCATTCATATCAATGGACACTTTTGGACAGCATTGAAGACAGCGGCATAGTTTAGTACAATCATACATACAAATATAAATGTTGATGTTATCAGTATGTTGAATACTGTATCATGTTAACATTTTTTCCCAAAATTGCCATTAATCAGTCAGATAGCATTGAAAATAAAATTGCCATCTGTTTTTTCATGTAACAATACACTGCATCATGAAATATACACTACAGCTCAAACGAATTGGCATAAGGAAAGGGAAAGGGAAGGAGCCCTTTCTCTATGTCAATTCCTTCGAGCTGGAGTGTACATGGTATGCATTTTATGACATTTTAATCAGCCAGATAGCATACAAAATAAATACCCTTCAAAAGAGACATTGGTAATCATGGCCAGAGATTCAGTTGGTATCTGTTTTCCCATGTAACAACACACTTGCATCCTGAAATATGACATCTACAAGCATTTCCGCCATAGTGGCATTGACAATTACCCATGACCTTGTGGCATACTCAGAGTCTTAATTGCCTCGTGCCTACATTGGCAAGCAGACTCGTTCTCATTAAGGATGCTCTTCTCAATTATTAGAAATGCAGCCCAAATTGTCATTAGGCTGCTCATCTACTGCTCAAGGGCATTGTCCATAGATACAGCGGATGTTTGTCTTAAAGGCCTGTGTCTATTCAGTAATGGGCAGAATATAAATTTTTAATGGGTTGACAAGTATTGTCTATCATGATGGAATTTGCTCTACTGTGCATGTAAATGTACAGTGTACAATTTAACATCCGCCATTGATTTACTCTGCTTGAAATGTTTTATACATTCATAATCTGAAATTTGGTTCATTCTGGTATTTTTGTGAGGAAATTTTGGTGGAAATTTGAAACCGATACCTTTTCCCATTTTATTTCACCAAGTATTATGTATCTGTAACAAGATATTCACTATACCATCTTGACGGTGTGCAATACATGACGCATGCTTGCACAGTTCAGATGACTGCCAATGTCCATGCCCATGCCCAGTACTTGTATTACACTAATTGCAATATACCTAACCCATTGACTCTGAGATTATTTTATTGCCATAGGCTTAATACAGGGACCATATATTTCATTTTTGTGAAATATTAGTATAGTTCCCACAAGAATGGCTCAATCCAATCCATCATATTTGCTTAGATTAAATTAGCATCACATGTGACAATGCAACATTTTGCTACAAATAATATAACTCTACCAGTCCCAGTTTGAAAATTGAATGATGCCTAGCTAGTTCTGCAATTGTTCTGCTACTTAGTGCATGTTTTATTTCCCCACGTTTTGAAATACATGTGTTTTTTGTTTCGTTTTGTTTTTCCTTTTCCCCTCTCCCCACATTCCTAATGCCTTCATATTGCTTGTGCTGCTTTTCGTATGCTCGCCCCTTTGCTGCAATGTTGGGTGGTCCTCATGACAGATGGATCATCAGCGTAAACATAATGAAAACCAGCATCACACCAATCAAACAACCGCAGTCCTACGATCCCAGCTGGATGCTCGGTAAGACCCCTGTCACACATCTCTTCGGAATTGGCCGGAATCGAGCAGAACCAGCCAGAATGAAAGCCTGCTAAAAAAATTGTACACCATATGCAGAAGGGAATTCAAATTGTCTCTACCGCATACAGGGGAAAGTCCCATTCTGGCAGGATGTGAAGTGGCTTGGTCTTTCCATTCTTCCTTGAATGTGATTAAAGCCTTTTTTTGTCAGATTCTTTTGGAATGCCATGAAAATATATGTAGACTGCAGAAAAAGTAAACTTTAAGTACTGTACAATATATTATTACTTCATTATCACCTTCTGAGCGTGGCCATGAAAATGGGCCTGTAAATTCGATGTGCAGTCAGAAGATTTTATCCTGTATATCCATGAATATCCAAAGAATTTTCATTCCAACTCATTCTGCCTCTTGTGTGACTGGGGTGTAAATGTGCTTTCAAAGTAGTTTTTCCCATTTGCCATGTGTCTTTCTCTGCAATGAAAATAGTGTTTTAGGGAGGTAGAAAAAGACCCTTATTTTGCATGTGCCCACGATTAACATGATGTTCCAAAGATTTTTTCATATTTGCATTTTGTTCACATACAGTGCCCATTGCATTTGTTCATGAAAGTTATTTGCTTGATATTTAAGCTTCTGTATGTTGTATTGGAATAAGCAAAGATAGAGAAAGGGAAAAAAGAGAGAGAGGGAAAATAAGAGTGAGAGAGGGAAAGGAGGGAATAGAGAGATAGATGGGAGAGAGAGGGAGAGAGAGAGAGAGAGAGAGAGAGAGGGAGAGAGAGAGAGAGAGAGAGCAAGTGAGAGCGAGAGAAGAAAACCAATGTTTTGTTTTGTTTGTAGATGTTTTGCTTTATCAAATATTAACAAATAAACTGGCAATCCTAAGTTCCCAAATTAATGAATTTGCATGCAACCTGGCCTAGCCCTGGACCTAGCTTATAGATCTTTTGATCGTGAAAAAATGCAAACGATGAAATTCTGCATTGAAACACTTAAGTGTTTTAAGGTAAGGGATGGAGGTTGTAAAGATTCTGACTCATAAGCATGGTAGAGTTATTCTGCAGTTATGGCGGCTCCAGATCTCAATTTATTTCATGGATTTCATCAGTTTCAGATGATTCTTTACTGTAATCCTGTATTCTAACAAGAATGGGACAAGTATCATTTCTATGCAAGACACCAATATTGACCTTGTGTTATATGTGCATTACGTTCTTTGTTTGTTTTGTCTGATGCTATCATTCTGATTTATACATGATTATTGTTCTTGTAATATTTAGCCAATTTATGAAAACTGATCAAAAGAAAAAAGAGAATGGGACCAGCAGTGCTGGCCAAATGGCTCTTTTATGATTAATCTTTATCCTTCTACAATATCTCCCTTACCTTTAAAGTTAAGACCTAATTCTGAAAGTTCCTTGACTTTGTCATCCTTTGAGAGAGAGTGGATATATAACCCTTCCTTGGAATCAACAAAGCATAATATTCGGATTTGAGGGAAAAAAAATTGAAGATTGATCAAGCTTTCTTTTTTCGTTCCATGAAAATTGTCAAATCTCAGTGAAAACTAGTTAGATTTTCATTTATTCTATGGGAGTTATAGTACCTCTGACCTTAATGTTTTACAGTTCATATTCCAAAGATATGTGCTAGATATGTGCAAACTTTCATGAAGTTTGCAGATGTTTGTAAAAGGGACGGGCCATCTTTGCCTCTCCCAGTGTATGAAATAAGAAATAAACCGATAGGATTTTCCTGGCTTGATACTCAGACGGTTTATACTGTGGTATACAAGTCACACTTTGCCTACAATCCTATTCCCTTGCAGGCTGGGAGAAATCCGAGATGTGCTAATGGATCTGAGAAACAGAATAACCACTGAAGAGACAGAGAGGAGGCAACAGGAACAAGCCCATCTAATTAAGTAAGAAGGAAGATGTACTGGTGACATTTCGGGGTTTTTTTTATGTTTTTTGGTTAATAAATCTATCGATAATTTTTAAAAAGTAAGGGAGATGTACAACAGTCCAAAATCCCCATTTTTTTCACATACACAGATATATTTACAGTGAATCGTGCATTAGTGACAAACTGTACACATGTAGAAAGACTATCTGCCTATAAAAGCCACATATTTTGTTTCTCTCAGAAATATGTGTGATTGAAATCTGTATAAAAGTAATCTTTATTCAAAGGGCATATACTGTACCGGGAAGGCAAGAAAGCCTTCAAAATGTTATTGTGAGCAATCTTCTTGCCAATGGTCTTAAATTGATGTATTGTCTATTTTAGAAGCTTGCTGAAAGTTATTTGCCCGCAAATGATCTACATTTGGAGTAATGAGTGATTAAATCACAAATCCTCAAAATGTTCGGGCCCAACATTTTGAGGATTTAATCATATTAATCATTAAATACTCCATATGTGGATCATTGGAGGGCAAATAACTTACAGCAAGCTTCTAAAATAGACAATACATCAATTTAAGACCATTGGCAAGAAGATTGCTAACAATTACATTTTGAAGGCTTTTTTGCCTTCTCAGTACAGTAAATGCCCTTTAAAGGCCACATGGTCAAAAAGACCATTCTTTTCTCCCTTGCGCTGTCTGTATGTACAGGTTTTAGTGTATGTATTGTTAGTTGTGTGTTGTCGTTTTTTTTTTTGTGTGTGTTTTTTGGGGGGCCATCTCTTTTAATTGTTCACTATCCCTTACAGTTGGGTCTGAGATCAACATCACAGCTGATTGCAATCATTTGCAGTCAGACTGCAGTAAATGTATGGAGCTGATTGCACTTGATTGCAATCAGCTGTGACGTTGATCTCAGGCTCTACTGTATGTCAAATCCTTCATTTTGATGTGTGTAGGCCTACAATCACAGCAAGATACATTATTCTTTGATGTTTCCTTAATTACTAATGAACATGAATGATGATATCTTCTAATTAATCAAATCAAAATAAAATATACATGACTGTTCTCTGGGCTGCTTAGAATGACAATGAGCATGACGTTATTTCACTGTTGATTTATAGAGTGACATTTCTGAGCGTGAAAGTTGCCTAGCAACTTACACCCATCCCAAAGATTGCGATTTTAGAAAAATCATGATTTTTGCTGGCCATTGTAAATGGGCCTATAAATTGTGTAAAATGGGCATGTTCTCTCCCACCCCGCAGGATGAACGATGTACAGGCACAGGTGCACGAGGTGAACCGGAAGCGGGATGAGTCGATGCACGCTCTGGACGTGGTCCAGCGGGAGCGGGAACACGCGGCAGACAACGAGAGGTTAAAGATGCACGGCAAGATCGCAGAGATTGCGGAGGAGGTCAGCAAGAAGATTTTGTCCAAGGAGATACGGCTCAGAGAGGAGGCACAGCAGAAGTTTGGCAATATAGAGAAGGTAAAGGGGAAGGAGAGAATGGGGAGTGGGGGTTGGAGGGGAAGGTGTGATGAAGAGGGAGGGGAGGAGGGGCAGGGGTGGATAGAGAGAAGAGGAGAGGCAGGGGAGGAGGGAAGGGACAGGGATAGGGGCTAAAAGAATTCTGTCCAAGAAGATGCGGCTTAGAGAGGAGGCACAGCAGAAGTTTGGCAATATAGAGAAGGTAAGGGGGGAGGAGAAGTGTAGAGGGGGTTATATCAGTTTTCCAATATAGGGAAGGTGTGGGGTAATGATATGGGAGGAAAGAGAGGAAAGGGCAAGCAAAAAAGGGGAGAGGAGGGGTGGGGGGCAAGCACAGCACGAGTTATCGAATATAATTTTTTTTTTTATACTGTATAATTTCTATTGTATTTGTTTTAAAAAGTGTGGAAATAAAGTGAATTCAACTGAAGGGAAGATATCAGTGAAGGAGAGGGGAGGTAAATTTGAGAGAGTGAGAATAAACAGGTGATGAAAATCAAGAGTGTTCTATCTGAGAGTGAGTGAGAGATGGAGAGCATGTAGATCCTAAAGAGTGACAATAAAGAGATCACGAGAATCAAAAGTTTTCTGTACGAGAGGGTTTGCTCTGTTATCAACCCTTTAACCCTGTCTTTCTGGCTGCTTGTCCACAGTACCTGCATGCTGAGCAGGCAGCCCGTATCGCCCATGAGCAGGCTATGAGGGAGGAGAATGAGAAGCGATGGGCCGCCCTGCAGAAACTCACCGAGGAAGAAGTTCTCCACGTACGGGAAGGACAGAAGGTATTCTTTCTTTCTATTTCATATTTGTCTCGCTTGAACGAAGTTCGGCTGACACCTGGTAATCACTTTTCCTGTTAGTCTGTTAGACTGTTGGTCTGTTAGTCTGTTACAAAGATGTTACAGTTTTCGTTTAACTTGCTTTCATTTCTTTACATGTGCATCAATTGTGTTCATACTTGGTACAAGTGAGCCTTGAGTAATACCACATGTGTGTTTATGAGGATGATGTATTATGTGTGTATTATGTAATTTCATATCCAGAAAAATGCTTGGGCCTACAATGCCGTTGTTTGTTTTTTTGTTTGACCACATAGCTTGACCGCCACAAGAACGTGGGAGGCATCTCCAAAGTGAATGAAACAATGGAGAAGATGGAGCGACAGGCAGCTGAGACTAGGAAGCAACTGGAGCAGGTCATGAAGGCTGAAATCAAAACCAGGTAGGGTGAAACCTAGGTACTACCTCTGTAAGGTGTATGGACACATCCCAGTCTGTATACAACTATGTCTGGTAAGACATAAGCCCCGGTCATATACCATATAGCGCTATTATTACCGATGCACGTCGGTAAGCAAGCTCCCAGCGAGCCGCAAAAGCACCGTTCATATACACCTTAAAAACGTTGCGGTGTTTTGGACAGCTGGACTCTCTCCAAACCGATGGTGACATGTACCACTCAGCCATACGAGCAGTGGGATTAGCGACCCTCATGCCAGAGTGCGATGCACAAGGCGCGGTATTATTACTAGGTCTCGATCCGTGAAAAAGCCGCAAGATAAGCGCAAAAAAGGAGGAAGCAAATACCGCATTATTTGAGCGATTCCAGTTCATATACGCAGCTATCGGTAATGCATCAGCAAAATTGCCTCAAAAGTTGCGCCTTTTTTTGCGGATAGGCGGTGTCTATGAACGGGGTTATACTGTCTATGCACGTATCCATCCTCACTCTTGAAGGAGCCAGAGGACCCAGGATGGTATTAGGGCGTGGTCTGTTTTACCAGACTTAGTTGTTATCAGACTGGGTTTTGTCCACACACCTTGCACCCTAGTACCTAGGCTTGGTAGAGTGAAACCTGCTTTACCTACCACCGGCATAGAAAGATCTCCTTTTATGCCTCCGCTACGAAGTGGCCGGAGGCATTATGTTTTCGGGTTGTCCGTCCGTATGTACGTCAGTTTGGGTAAAATTCCTGAAGGGTCAGAGGTCAAAGGTTTATGAATTGCCCCCAATTTGATACTTTTCACAATAAATCCCAATCCAATTATGCATTTCAAGAAAACATGGTACAAGAATCACAAGGATACAAGGATGGATTTAGACAGACTGGTTAGATTGGAAGTCAAAGAAGTAAGAGATCAAAGGTCAAATGAACATTGCCAAACTTCGCTTAACATGGAAAAACAGAATAAATGGTATTTCCATTTCACATAGGAATTCACTAGAACATTCCCAACCAAACAAACACATTTTCTGAAAATAATCTAGCAAAGAGGCGGAGGCATATTTATCGACTGCGTGGCAGTCGAATTGCTCTAGTTTTTCTTTCTTCTAAACATCTTTTACATTCATGAAATCTGGGCCCTGTCCTATAAAGGGATGCGATTGATCTGGTTCGATGGCAAGTCCAATGCCGTATTTCTAATCTCCAGAGTTATGATTGATACCCCTCGCATGTGAAGTATCGATTGATTGCAATGTGTTATAAGACAGGGCCCTGTATTGATGTAACCTACACGCAAAACCACCTGCTTGTAAAGACCATGGTCACATTGCATAAAACTTACCATGAATGGTAACTCTGCCATCAATGGTAATTACCATGGTAACATCGCTCGATAGCCAATTGAATTCAAGGTTTCCATAGAGGTTGCCGCTGGTAGCAAAGTTATCATCAATGGTAAGTTTTATGCAACATGGCCCACATTTCTTGTCACCCTTTAGCGGTTTTACAAGTTTCACTGTAGTATGATCATCCTTCCCTCTTGTTCTATGTCTCCCCATGTGTGATTTTCTTTATGTGTGGTGGTATCAGTGCCTGGACGATATTGTTCCCAGGTGGAACAACCTTCTGGGCCCTGTTGCATAAAACTTAGCATTAATGGTAACTCTGTCATCAACGGTAACTACCATGGTAACATCGCTCAACAGCCAATCAATTTCAAGGTTTCCATAGAAGGTGACATTGGAAACAGAGTTACCATCAATGGTAAGTTTTATGCAACAGTGCCCTGGGGTGCTCAACGAGTGGTCAGCATCATGTACCCATTTTCGAGTGTTGACTGTCTGTATGTGCTTAGAATATATATGTGATAATATGTGTTATTGCACGCGCTGGAACAAATGTTTGAAATCCTGTGAGAAAAGGATTTTATGATTGATACTCCTCTTTCATGTTTTGTCCTCCATTTGGTTGCCAGTTTGATTTAACATGGACGTATGTAATATGCGCTTTATAAGAATTTGATATAATTGTTACTTTTGACCCCTTGTCTGTGTGTTCTTCCAGACAAAGCCAAGACAAGCAGATTGAGACGAGGATCGAGGATGTGCAGGAGAAACTAGGCGTGGCTATTTCCACCTTGCAGCAGGCCATAGGAGGCATCAACGAGCAGGTCGCGTCCCAATCAAGCAGTGTAAGTCTTTGCAAGCCTTCATCATCACCAGTGGTTATCATCCAACTCCCCAACACTGAAATTGCACACTTTTATTCCTCCTTTAAAAAGAAGCATTGCCCCTTCTCGCATATGAATAAATGTATTCATGAATCCGAATCGTGACACACCTCTTCCCGCTCTCGAGCATGGCTTTTAGGCTGTTTCACATATCTGATCCAAACTGAAAAATAGAAATTGAGCATGATTACTGTTCTGCACACTTTATTGATTAGTTTCATTTAGAAATGCCGAACAGCCAGGAAGCAAGGTTACCATTGAGTCCGAGTCGATTCGATTTGTAAACCGGGCCTCGATCGAAGCTCTCGAGCCATGGAGCCATTTTTTTAAACCGGTGCATCGATGAGAAACAACCAGAGAGGATTTAACCCGCTCTCTGCATGGCTCAATCGAGCGAGGAGCTAGGCAGGAACTTGTGCGTGGCGCGGCATGGTCCGCGTGCAGGCCCGGGGACCTGATATTGACATGATTGCTGGCGAGCAATGAGTCTTGATGTTGTCAAGATAAATATTGGGGAAGTATTGTGATATTTCATCCATGTAAGTTCTTATACTTTACCGCAAACACTATATTGCACATACGATGTAGTGAAATGGGCCGTAGGCAGTAACACGCTGAACAGCGGGTTGGAGAAGTCGGAGACCCGGCGTGAGTCGTGTGAGCATTGCACGTAATCCGAATAATGTTGCTGGGGTACACGTATCCTTGGGGACGGTACGGGTACACGTACAGTGTCGCGGAAGAGGAAAAATTGGTCTTCGACTTTGCCCCGTCCCATTTAATTGATGCACCGGCGCTCGACCTTAGCAACGCCTTAGAGCCCCGGTTTACAAAAAAATCAGTATGACTCAGGCTTAGTTACCATCACTCCTGAAGTCAGTTTGCCCATGGTCCCTCCTGACACCCCTTTCCTTCTCTCCCATCTCTCCCACCTCTCCCACCCCCAGAGCCAGGAGAAGATGGCCTCTGCCCTGGACGATGCCAAGGCAGGCCAGGTGAGAGCTTTAGCTGACCTGGAAGCAAGGCTCTCCATCGTCCAAGGGAAGCTTAACAATCAGGAGGAGATGCTGGATGAACGCATCATTGCAGTAAGTCAGCCACGCCCACCCGACCACGCCCCCCAAAATCATTTTGCATAGTAAATGGAGAAATGTTTTTCTTATCAGCCAGCAGAAACTATGTGTATAAGATTTCTGTAGTTTAAAAATCTCATCCTCTTTTGTCTCGCCTGAATAAAGTTCGGCAGAGACCTGGTGATCACTTTTCCTGTTAATCTGTTATTCTGTTGGTCTGTTACAAAGTTTTTGTTTAACTTGCTCTCATTTCTTTATTTCTGCATCAATTGTGATCACATGCGGTACAAAAGATCCTTGGGTAATACCACATGTGTCTTCATGAGAATGATGGGGTCAAAGATTATCTAGGGGTCAAAAGTCAAATAATATGAGGCCATGTCCATTATTTTTTAAAGTTTTTTCTTAACTAAAGGATATTTCTTTTTCTTAAAGTTTTGGTTTGACTTGCTCTCAGTTGTGTTCATACTTGGTACAAGTGATCCTTGGGTAATACCCCATGTGTGTTGATGAGGATGATGAGGTCAAAAGATTCAAGATTCAATTTTATTTTTCCACAAAAAACAAACAACAAAATACATGCATAAAATTTAAATACAATTATAACAAACAGGAGATAAGAAACACAATTTATTTATAGAAATAATATTTTTTTGTGGAGGGGTCCAAAAAGAAGCAGATCATCTAGGCACCATTTTAAATTATTGAAAAATAACTTAGCATTGTTCATCAATTGTGAAATCAGGCGAGACTCATGTTTCGCCAACCACCTTGTTTTCTTTTAAGGATTTGATCTACAACCAAACATTTCTCGGTGCATTGTTTTGTCTGCTGCGTCAGTTAGTTTTTACTTATTAGTTACTTAACGGCCTCGAGCCACTCATTTATGCTCTCAGATACAACCAACACATTGATTTTGATAATTTATATTTAAATCTGTTTATATCTGTATTCTGCAAACTTATATACATATATAAAAGGAAGTGTGTAACAAAATATACTTTTAAATAAGGAAACTGTGTCTGTCATTTGCTTTGGCATCAATGCAACATCACATCATGTTAGATTGGAAGTCACAGCAAGAAAGATATTTTATTTCCAGGTTTTGCCTGTATGTACGGAATGCTTAGCATAAAAGTTCAATAACTCATGTGTTTTAAGATTGTTAAGAAGCCAGTCACCAGGGTGCATTCCGAGACTATATGTAAAGGCTTCATTATATTGTCTCTCTGGGGAGAATTCTATTGTGTGTGTGTATATATGCCACTGCTTTTTCTCATCTCCTTAATAGTTGGATCTAAGGGGATTCCTTGTTGAAATAAAATGATACGCCCATGCAAGAAGTTTTTATTTTGCTGCTGATATTGTGTCAATGAATGTGTAAATGCTGCATTTTGTGATTGATATGTCTTCATTTCTGTCATTTTTCTTTCAGGCTGTTGAAGAAGCAATGGGTGACCAGGTAATGCAAACCTATTCAAAGTCTTTCAAGTATTGATTTGAGAGGGAAAACAATATCACAAAAAATATTATGCATAGGTAGCTGAGTTTGCAGAAAAGTACTATCCTCCTCAGTCAAGCAAGATAGGTTTTCATGCTATATTAATTATTCTTTGGAATGTGTCATTTATGTAAATTCTACAAGAAAGCAGTTCAAACTTGCTCATATTTTTTTCTCCTGTCTTTAGATTTTTTTTTAATGAAACCCAAATTGCATTAAACATTGCCATTTAAAACTGATTTGCTACATTACAACATCAGAGAGATGCACCTTGATGGAAGAAATATCTGAGCCATATTATATATATTAATTACATATTCTAATCTAAGACAATGGATGGCTGTTTGTGACAGGTAACTGCTGAAATTTTAAGCATGTACTGTACAGTGTATAGTGCAGATAATGATGACACATATCTTAATTTATTGATATTTCTTTCTTTCCTTCTTTGATTTCTTTTCACAGAGCGCCAAGGTAAGAATAATGTTTTTTTTTTCCATTGAAATAAGCAAAAGCAATCAAACCATAGAGACCCTTAAGGGATCTTGAAAGAGTGATATTTAGGAGCCACTGTTAAATGTTTGACATTTGAATGAGTCAAATTGAAATTTGGTGATAGATTTGCAAGTCATCACATATTTTGAATTTATTGTTCCATGTTCCATGTTATGGGGGCTCAGGGCGAAACGGCCAATGTGCTCAAAAAGTAACCCCTGAAAATGTTGAATTATTTTTTTCGCGGTAGTGTTTAGACCCTCAAATCATATCATTGTCTCCTAAAGCTGGGCATGTGCAATGGGAAAAGATAACATTCCGAAAGATTAACGTTGGGCTCTAAAAAGGGTTAAAGTTGAACTTTGTTTCAACCGGATTATAACTTAACTCACCTACTAGGACACAATTGAAGTTAGACCAGATTTAAAGTTATGATTTGGTGAGGTCCAGAGTTTGGTTTTAGCTTTGGTTAATTTCACTCGATTGTAGAGTATGAGGGCCTGTATCGCTAAAAGCTACAATTTATTGGATGACTGATACAGATCGTAAATCCTCTTCACAAAGAAGCTGTAATAGAAACTAAAAGTAACTTACATTAGATATTAATCATAGCTTGTGTGGATCTACTGCACCCGGAAGAATGTCTGCAAAAATTGTAAATGTACAATTCTTGGACTTGCAATAGTCAGCAGCGGTAGTTTTATAATACAGAAGACAGTTACCGTATAGATACCGTACATCAGTTCTACAATCAGTTGCAAAGTTGTTATCTGTTGCAACTTACTATAGAGGGTTCCTACAAGCAGCCATATCAGAGGACAAACAATAAAAACCTGTGCATCATCCATGAAAAGTCATTGTTTTCATGGTCTGATGTACAGGTTTTATTTTTTTGTCCTCCAATATGGCTGCTTTCAGGGAACCCTCTATTTGTGATACAGGTCCCAGAGCCCCATCTCATAAAGATTTGTGATTGATTGCAACTTGACTGCGATTTATATCAATTGCAACTTTGTACATTAGTGTTAGGGGATTGGACATTTGGGTTGGATTAGATGTTGGATCTATTTAGATCAATCGCAACTCGTTATGAGATGGGCCCTAGGTCTAATATCCTTGCCACTTACCCTCGTCTCCCAGGCGACCAACAGCGCCATCGAGGAGCACACTGAGAAGCTGTTGGCCATCAACGACTGGCGAGACTCGGCCGACAAGCGGCTGGTGACGGTCAACGAGCGAATGGCCGAGCTGGGGCCAGAGATCAGGGAGATGAACAGGACCAACGAGACCCTGCAAGAAGATATGAAGGGACTGGTGGATACGGAGGCCAAGGACAGGTGAGTAGGAGAGCGGGGATGAAAGAAAAAGTCTCCACTATACTAGTTAAAATTGAATAAAAAAGGGAGATGAACAGGACCAACGAGACCCTGCAAGAAGATATGAAGGGCCTGGTGGATACGGAGGCCAAGGACAGGTGAGTAGGAGAGCGGGGATGAAAGGAAAAGTCTCTATTGTACTAGTTAAAATAATAAATTTGTGTAATAAAGCTCCAGTAGGGTGGATAATAGTGCTTTTGTTATGCTCTGATTGCCGCGTTCTAGCGTGATCTCCTTCCAGACGGCACACAATAGCGCGTTCTCGGCCGTTCTAGAACGCGAAAGAACTCCAGTGAAATAGATTCGTTGCGCCTAAAAACCACAGAAAATGGAAGAAAGGTAAGGGGGAGGAGTGGGAAAGATTATGGCCCATAATCAAGGCAGTAGTGCCCTGTGCTCATCTGGATTTTAAAATAAAATTGCAGAAACATGACAGAAACATATTAGTGAAGGTTTAACGTAAATCCATCAGAGGATGATGAAGTTATGACCTTACGAAATTTCAAATTTGTGACGTCACATGCGAGGTGCTCTCCCATATAGTGTGTACAGTATAATTCCATGAATTGCTAATTTTCTGTTTTTAGAATGATTTTTTTTTCGTACAGGTATGAGTGTAAAAAAGTATTTCAAATTTGTCAAATGCACAGGTGAATGGATGCATGTCTTTTTGAGAAAATGCACATTTTAAAGAAAAATTGTTCATAACATATTGGAGAGCACCTAGCACGTGACATCACAAAATTGACATTTCAAAAGGTCAAAACTTTCTAATCCTTTGATGGATTTTCTTTAAACCCTCACCAATATGTTGTTTCCTTTATGTGTTTCCTTTTTTTAACCCAATGTAATTTCAGGGTAAACTATATCTTTAATTACTTTGAGATGATTTATTCATGGAATCAAACAACGACTCCCCCCCCCCCCCCCCTTGCTTCAGAACAAAACATGATCTCTGTGCAGCTGTATAGAAAGCAACCTTGCTTGACCTTCTCTCCCCCTTGACCCTCAGAGTCCGAGACGTCCAGATGGTACGGCAAGAGTTCACGGTCAAGTTCACCCAGCTCCAGCAGCAGCTCGAGGAGGCCGCACAGAACATAGGCAAAGGGGGAGCCCCAGCGGCAGCCCCCATCCCCATCTCCCAGAAGGAGAAGCTCTCCGTGGGCAAAGGGAGCAAGGTGGACTCGGCCACCATAGAGAAGATTGAGTTCATGGAGGAGGAATTGAACAAGGTCAGATACTGTAGTCCCATTTATTGTGGTTGATGGGTAGTCACATCCATTGATGACATAGTGTATTCCCATCCATTTATGACATAGTGTATTCCCATCAATTGATGATATTTTATTGTAGTCCCATCCATTGATGATATTTTACTGTCGTCCCATCGATTGTGGTTGATGGGTAGTCACATCCATTGATGACATAGTGTATTCCCATCTATTGATGATATTTTACTGTAGTCCCATCCATTGATGATATTTTACTGTAGTCCCATTTATTGTGGTTGATGGGTAGTCACATCCATTGATGACATAGTGTATTCCCATCCATTGATGACATAGTGTATTCCCATCCATTGATGACATAGTGTATTCCCATCCATTGATGATATTTTACTGTAGTCCCATCCATTGATGATACTTTACTTTAGTCCCATCCATTGATGATATTTCACTGTAGTACCATCCGCTTTGGTTGATGGGTAGTCACATCCATTGATGACATAGTGTATTCCCATCCATTGAGGATATTTTACTGTAGTCCCATCCATTGATGATATTTTACTGTGGTCCCATCCATTGATGATATTTCACTGTGGTCCCATCCATTGTGGTTGATGGGTAGTCACATGCATCCATTGATGACATAGTGTATTCCCATCCATTGAGGATATTTTACTGTAGTCCCATCCATTGATGATATTTTACTGTGGTCCCATCCATTGATGATATTTTACTGTGGTCCCATCCATTGTGGTTGATGGGTAGTCACATCCATTGATGACATAGTGTATTCCCATCCATTGAGGATATTTTTCTCTAGTCCCATCCATTGTGGTTGATGATGTTTCTATGATATGTTCCGTGAAGGAAGGTTTCTGCATGGTGAGAAATATTCACCATGAGTTCACGGTACATGGTGAACTGAAGTAGTCCTTAAAAGGACGCTCTGACTCTCACTCACTCTCTCGCTTTCATCTTTTTCACTTGCTCTCTGAGTAGCCAAAAGAATACTCTACTCTCATTTTATCTGGATTTTTTTGCCTCTAATATATGCATATGCTTACTGTGGACAGGTGTTTTGTGCCATCTCCTTGGTGACACGCCCACAAAGTGTATCGAATATCACAAGAATACGACATCTACAGCAAAACTCCTCTCCATACATTTCTCTCTCTCTTCCTCTCTCTCTCTCTCTCCCCCTCTCTGTCTGTCTCTCTCTCTCTCTCTCTCTCTCTCTCTCTCTTTGAACAGCTCTTTTTAGATTCTTTTTTATTCCAAAAGAATAGCCCAACAAACTACCTTTAATGTTCTTTGAAACTCGTTGTACAGCTGGTTTTGTGGTCGACAATGGTTTAGTGTAGTCCCATTGAATGTGATTGGTGATGTTTGATGTAGTCCTAAACAATATTTATCCATTTTTCAGTATTTGAAGGGCTACATACATGTAGTTATTACTTTGAGTTAATTAAATGTATGTGTATATGTTCAAAACCAATTACTATTTATATGTCCATAACTGTGAACCCTATTGATTTGACTGTGTATAACGGTAACCATTTCATGTCAGCCAGCTCCATTTCATGTGGTACAGGAGCTCTTTACAATTAGTGATTTCCTGAACTTCTTTGTTGCCAATTTTTATTGTTACTTGTGTTCCCAGGTTCTAGTTTAACCTCTCTCAGTACCAATCCAGCAAAAGCCTCATGGTATTGGGACAGATAATCCTTTAAAAAAAAAAAAAATTTTGATCAACAAATTTTCTCTGCGATACCGACTGCAAGCAATATAGTCTGTTCATTTCCACATGCATTGTCAACAATTAACACTTCTTCAACTGACATGTACACATAGACAAAACTGTTCTCAAGAAAATGAAGGAGTGTTAAGCTTTAGAATGGAAACACTAAAAGTAATGATAAACGAGACTTGCTTTTGAAAGATGCAATAAGGATTGAGTGTGCAGGTTTGCTTGAATTCAAAACAAAAATGAAATGTATGAGAAATGTTCAAAGAATTGTACGGTTTTATTGTATATATTTAGTAGTATAGGGTAATGTTTGTTTGGAAATAGGTGGACTTCTCCAGTAATGCTAATGTCTTATTATGTAACATTATACCCTGCGCCCTACAGCAACGGAGAAAGGTGGAAGAGGTCGGTATCATAAGAGAGTTGGAGTGATGATTTGGTTAAAAGTCTGCACAGCACTTACGAGAGTTATTGAAATAGTTTGATTCAACCCCTGAAAACCTGCACATAACCCTCCCTATTTTTCCCCCCTCATTGATTTTGTTTTGTTTTGCTTTCAAACAATTTAGTTTGTTTTGAATTGCATTTGTTTGTACAAAATTTTCAAATTGGCCACATCTTTTGTAACAATTATCGCACAAAATGAAAACTATGAAAAGATAGTATGTGAACTAATCTGTTCAGCATTTATGTTTAATTCTATGATTTTTCTGAGCATCCCTGTCAAAATCTTAAATGGACAGTATTTTAGTACAACCAATATTAACTCCCCAAGTTAAGTACTCTGTGATATACCATACATTAAAATATATGCAATGCTACTGAATCCATGACACTTTGCAGGATGCATCACATCATTTTTATCTGACAAAACAGACATAGTCATGTTCAGGACATCTAGTTTTGAGATGATTGTTTAGCAACTTAAAATTTCTCAGAATAGATTGATATTTTTTTACATACATTGTAGATTTCTGTGCTTTCTTTCATTGAGCGCTTCAGCACTCATAACCTTCACCAATTTTTATTTCCAGCACCCCAGTTTTTCTCATAACATTGTTAGAAGTTTCTGTTTTGTGTGAACTATTACCATTACATTGAATTTAGTTGTTATACAATTCACTATTTTCAAAAACTCTAGACAACTTTTCGTGGCATGATTGTGATTGTTTTTATTCTCTTTGCACATCATACTATCTTATGATTGCTAGTAGTTGACTCCTTCGAGGTATTGAAACTTTTGTTGGACCAAGATGGACAATTTCCTTTGTTTTATCATTGTTTTTTTTTCTATTGCTAAACATTCTCCACATTCCAATTTGAAAAGTATCGTGGTCATTCTACATCCAGACCAATTCAAAACACATCACCAAAACTAGACCCAAAGACCCGTACAAATAGCACCAATGTATACATGATTAATAGCATGAACGTCTCGACTACAAACAAAGCTTTTGTTTATTGTCAAGCGACAAACCAAAAAGACCATGTGATGAAAAACATTTTAAGCTAAACGTGTAAGAACAGTTAATGTCTCAACTTGCAAGCACTTCTGTCCACCATTTTATTGTTTTGTTTATCAAATGCAATGCTTCTATTCGGGCTCTTTGATTTATCATTCAATTTGTGATATATTTCAATTAAGTATCTTTGCATACATGATTACCTACATATCTATACTGATATACACTATTATTCCTTTTCGTAAGTGATTACATTTATGTACACTTATGTTCAGTATGTCATAATCAAATTATGTGAAATACAGGAATCAAATCAAATCAATGATTGTTGCCTATCTTTTGCTCCGTCCAGGTGAAAGAGTCGATGGCAAAGGTGGAGAGCAGCGTCCAGACGGTCAGAGTCCATCTGACCAGGAAGGTGGATAGCGAGACCAAAGCGGTGAGTCCCCCCCACCCAGTGGATAGTGTCCTACTCATATTTCAAAGTACTATCATGTAGAGTGAAACCTTTATGTAAAGATACCTCAAGGGAGACAAAAATTGGGAGCTTTAGATTTCACAACCTAGCCCATGACACGGAATCTTCTCTTCTTTTCCACTGCGTTCTCCTCCTCATTCCGTGTCGCGAATAATCTTGCTTTAAATTTTTTTCATGTCTCGACACAGTGCAACTTGACAGAGCAAGTAAATTAAAATAGTGCCATCATTTACTGCGCCGCGAATTTCGCAAAGACATAAAATTGCCTGAGAATGGTTGTGAAATGATAGGCAAAACAGGATGGACTACCTCGCGCAGGCACAATCAAGCTCATTTCCCCAACTCAGAAGGTTCTGCATCATGGATGAGAAATCTAAAGATCCCTTATGGTAATCTTTAAGGCAGGTGGTCTTTATGTACAGGTTACAGTTAGGGTCCATCTGACCAGGAAAGTGGACAGTGAGACCAAAGCAAGAGTCTCCTACTCATACTTAGTATTAGTGACACCTGCTTTGCAACCTCTTGTATAGAGAGGCAATTTCTCTGTACAGACCACTCTTTTGTATCCTCTGAACCATTTTTCTCATTGAAACCTGCACTAAAGTAAAGTGTTTATTTAGATCAGCTGCTTTTAAAGACCATATTTTCTTGTCCCCGTTGAGCTGTCTTTATCCTATGAAATCTGTAGATGTAGGCTACTCAATGGAGATCACACTTTAAGTGTTGCAACTTATAAATTCTGAAAAGTGGAACAAATCCAAATGTAGTATCTTCAGTAATATCAAACAGTTATAGTTAGGGAAAGGGAGGATCAACCCTACAAAAATGAGTTGATGAAATGTACAACAAGCTGTTTAATTGCATATTTGTTATTGAGTAAAATCTAGAGTTATGTTTACCATGACTTGCACAAATTTGTTATTGAAATTAGTTGTTTTGACATTTTTTTTCGAAAATAGATTGATAACCCTCAAATTTGGATTTGATGTTGAAAACTTGCACATGACTTTTCTAACTAACCTTCCAAACTGCCTTCCCCCTTCCTTCTTGCACACCCCACTCTGTCTTCTCTCTGTCACTGTGTGTTGTGTGTGTTTGTTTGTTTGTTTGCTGTGTCACCATAGCGACGGGAGGAGATCCGCGACCTCCAGCTCATCTTTGAGGAGTTCAAGGATAGGATGGAGCCGTTCCTCAAGAAGATGGAGGAGGAGGAGGAGAAGAAGAAGGGCGACAAGAAGGAGGATGGCTCAGATAAAGATGACAATGATGATAAGGATGATAAGGATGACAGGGACAAAGACAAAAATGATAAGAAAGATGATAAGAAGGATGATGATAAGAAAGAGGATGATAAAGACAAGGGAAAATCTGAAGACGATAGTGCTGGTGGTTCTGGAGGGAGTTAGAACAGCATGAACCAATCATCATAAATGTTCTGCCCATGGGATTATTCACATTCCGTAATTCAAGCACAAGCCATCACTCTGTGTCTGTTTGTACTGTAACAAGTTGTACACCAAAGCCTGCTAACCCCTGTGTTATACCTATGAACTTGCAAGGAGATAGGATGCTATGGGTTAAAGAGGGATTTTTTTTTTAGAGATTACCATTTGCAGTATTCATTCTTTCATGTGGAATGTGCAAAGGATAAAAGACCGAGAAATTATTGAAGTATTTATTTATGTATCGAGTGAAGTCGCGTAAATAATTTTTGATGTCATGCGAATTACAAATCAAATGGATTTTAATATTCCTGGTTAGAGGGGAAGTGATACACTTCGGCCTTAAAGGAATTGGCATAGGGAAAGGGAAAGGGAAGGACCAGCAGTTTTGAACCGCAGTATATTTTGTCCAGTTCAGCATGAAACACGATGCTTCAGCCTAAAAAGCATTATGTTTCATGCTGAACTGGACAAAATATACCATGGTTTAAAACTACAACTCCTTCCCTATTTTCCCTTTCCCTTTCCCTATGCTAATGTTCTTCTCTTTAGTAGTATTGGTCTCAGACTGTTGTTACTTTACAGTGAAAGTTAATTGTTTGTTTCTAGTCAGTAGAGTTGAATATGTATTAGTCATCTCACACCTCATCTCCTTACATCTCATCTATGCAGTACATCTCTTGTTTAAATGTAAAATCCTACCAAACTCTTCAGAAAGATTATATGCACTTCAAGGGTCATAATGACACCAACAAAAGACATGTGTTATATATCATCAATTTACATAAATTTGTAATTTATGTCCAGTAAAGTAAGATCTTCTTTAGGAGATATAAATGTATTCCTTGTATGTGGTTAAACTTAGCAGAGTCACAGATTACATGTACATATTTGTGCCATTCAACTCATTCAACTCATTGACTTTGTTGTCCATGTTTATGTTTAAAATCACGTAGTGTGAATCAGAATTTCACACATGCAGATTTAGGAACTCACAATGTGATCGGTTGGGATATTATGATCTGTATGTGAACTCTCCATAACCCATTTAAGTGTCACATCATGGCTTATAGCACATCATGTTCAAACCCTCTTTAACTGATCTTTTAATGCACAGAAATACTGTGTTTTAGGATGTTTTTGTATCATTCCTAGTCCTGTAGTGATATAACAGTGGGAATATGAGTTGATCTGAGCAATTGTGCTGATATCAAGACCGAAAGCTTGAGGAGAGGTCTCAAGAACCTAGCATAACTATTTTAATGCTTGCTTTTCCATAAGAGAATACATGTTGAAGCCAGAACATTCTGAATTTTTTCAAATATTTCTCGGACAATGTCATCATAATTTATTCTTGCCAGCATTTATGGACATTGCATGATATAATGTTACTCTTGTTTACAGCATTTTTTTTTTTTCATTGGAACATTGTAGAATGGGAATTAATTACTCCTTGTACATTCAAATTTTTGCGAAATCTTATGACTATCAAGTCTGCAGAGCTACTTTTAGTTTGATGGAAAAATCTATCAAGGTAGATTTGCTCAAAACCACCTTAGTTTCTTCAACAAAGCAGAATTGTTCATAAGAAGTCATTTCATAACTGCTCATAATTTAAACGTAACATAAATCTGTGATGAAAACTAATCATTCTCTATTGTTTTGTTGGATGTTTTCTGCAAAAAGCAAATGATTATACCGAGTACAGTATAACCCCAGAGAAAAAGTTTACTTGCCTTATTAGATTATATTAGGGGAAGCAGGGAGTAATTCATCAGGATTGAGTTTCTTACGTTATTCATATATCCCACTTCCAGTTAGACATCTTGTACTTCCAACAAACATATATCTTCTTTGTTTCTCATTGGTAAGGTCATTTATCATAAGGAATAACACATTCATAATGCATGTATTTATGATCAGCATATGAATTGCTTGAAATTGTACAGTTGCACATCTCACACGTAGAGACATTTATGAGTGCTAAATCAGAAAAGAAGTAACATTGATGTATTCCAAACCAACTTGATTTCAATTGAGTTCAATTCATTTCAGAGATCACATTTAACAATTCGCAGTGCAGTATGATGCAGTGGAAAAAAGAATTAAAGAAAGAAGTAAAAAAAAAATATAGCAATGAATTAATAATAATGGTTATTAGAGTAGAAAGGTCATCAAAATTAATCATGGTGATTTATGTCCAATGCATTGTATATGACATGGTGTCATGCTCAGTTGTGAAAAGATAAGTTGTATAATACATGTAGTACTATGGCGGTACATTTAGTAGAAACACATATTCTGTCCAGTGATAGAACACCTTGAACTATTATCTGAAATATTAAGTGTACTTCATTCAACATGTTTATAATGCTTTAATAGATGATTTGTACATCACAACATGGGTTCTATACATGTATTACAGGTACTGGTACATGTATATACATGTACTGTGTATTCATATGGAGAGCTAAGCCATATATGTTTACTTGGTCACATTTATGTAGACTAAAAGAGTAACTCATATTTTGTGTGTAAATTCCAGGAGGCATATTCATGAAACATTACTAGCCTAGTGAGCTGCTAAAAACGCATGCAGCTAAATACATTTTAGTAACTTACTTGGCCTAGTAAAGCCCCAGGTTCTTTAGTTAGTCCTGGATTCTTAGTTCAGACAATGAAATGACTTTGTGCCAGTTTCATGACAATGAGTGAATACCAGTACCAGCGCTAATAAGAATAGTGGGTGTACACGTACTGAAAGGTTGTTTGAGTAAACGACTGTTATGACGTTAGTTGCTACGTTTAAAAGAAGATACAGTGTATTTGAATTGCATGTTTCGTATGTACCTATCTCTTCTCTAAGCTTCAAATTGTTTTCATAAGACAAACTCTCTTTATTTATGACATTCCTAATCACAAAGTATTGTAAGTGATATTGAAAGGGCTATGCCTTGTGAAGATGGTAAAGTATTTCAATTGTTGTTTTTGTTGTATTTTAGAACTCTAGCAAAATACTAGAGATTATATGAATGATATTGTAGAAATATGATGTTTCCACCAGCGCAAATGCGATACTCTCAAGTTCTTTCAAATATCTCACCGTCCGTTGTATTCTTATGTCAAAATATATGTCATACAGTATGTGAATGCTCAGAACAAATTATAATCTATACAATTAAACCATTATAAGTGTATGTGTTTTGATGAAAGTAATGTATACTGTGTCAAATTTTAGATTTTAAATTATGTATTTCTTCGTACAGAAAAAAGGTACTATAGCTTATTTATGTAATAAAATGGACGGACTGATTATATGGGAACATATTTTGTGTGAGCCTTAGTTTCTTGATTATTATCACTTTACGAGTTTGCAAAAGATGTAATGAGAAGTGTACATATACATGTACATGTATTGGTATGTTGGACATGTATAATCAACGGAAGAGTGATTAGTCATTTATACATCAGGGGTCTGACTTATAAAGAATTGCGACTGATCGAACCTGAACTTACGATTGATATCAATCACAACTCTGTACATTAGAGATAGGGGATTGGACTTGCTATCAATTTAAATCAGTCGCAACTCTTTATGAGATGGGCCCAGGAAAAGATTATCGCACAATATGACGTTTCTCTCACTGCCTTATCTCGCACCACACGTGTTAATACTAATGTATGCTCCTTGCCTTCACAAGAAGTCTAACATTGAAGTGCGGATAAACCATTCGTCCATTCCCCCCTGCTGTCAGATGTCGTAAGTATAATACCGTTTCTAACCAGTTTGTTGTGTTTACTCAAGATTTAAATTTAATGATGCACTTTGTTTTCAAATTAAATACACATTCAGCAATAGGCTATACTTGGAGTTCGTATTATGTTGCACATTTTTCTTTCTTGTGAAAGATGGGAGTTCAGAAATATAATGCATTGAACACTCTATTAGTTATTCCATGGTGATTTTGCTCTCAATTTAGTTATTCTTTATCTAACAAATCAACGCGCCATTCTCATTGAAAGTGCGTGTGTCGTACGATGCTAAGGCCAAGGATAGAGGAAAATGTATTTTTATGAAAATTAGTCAAATGTAACAACTCGTGTGTGAACAGTTGAATTGTGTGTAAAACGTCATCTCATTCCTGTCCGTTTCCTTTAATATTCGTCCTTCTGTAATGACACTCTGATACCATATCTCCTCGTTTAACAGAGCAAAGAGCGACTTGAAAAGTTCGACGCCAGAATTGGCGCCTTGGAGAGCAAAGCGGGCCTGCCGGCAGGGGGCGGGGCCGGGGAAGGGGCAGCATCAGCCGCTCCAGCCGACGGTACGGGGAGCGGCGCGGGGCAGGACGGTCAGGATGATGCCAAATCGAACCGCAGAGCGAGCATCGCACCCGGTGATCGCCGCTCGCGTCGCCGGAGCCGCTCTGAGGAAGCGCGGAGCAAGCAGGGTACGAAGTCCGGTGAAGATACGCAGGCGGAGCCGGATGCGGAGGCGGGTAGAGAAGCGGCACCGAGTCAGGCGACTGGAAGGTCCGGCCCCGCGCGCGGTCGAGGACGCGGTCGAGGCAGGGGCCGGGGTGGTAGCAAGGCGTCGTCGCGTGCGGGGAAGACCCCCCGGGATGACTACGGAGGCAGGGCTAGCCAGCAGCTCAGCGATCACCCATCCCTCCAGTCAGTGGCTCTAGACACATAGGCAGTCCTCATGCAGGACGGGGGCTAGCTGATAGCTATCATGCAAGCACAATCGTAGCACGGGAAGCGGGTGGCTTTCCACTCATAGCACGAGTCTATTCGTATATTGCTGCAGATAAATACAATGTGACCGAAAAGTGTGAATACCAATACATGTGCAGTATATAGGCCAACCTAATACATGTAAGTGCTGTTTTCCATCTCAAGATAGTAAATACATGTATACCAATATAATATAAATAAAAACATATTCAACCCATTTCATAGTTTTATCTGCACTTTCGTCAATAGCAAAGATGATATTTTGTTCGAAATGATTCCTCGGGGCAACTAAGAGATCCTATATGATCACAAAATGCCCAAGCCAAGCCAATATTCTTCAAATTCCATGTGAATCATTAAATTCTTTGTCTTGGAAATTGTATTTTATTTGTTCAGGATGTTAGAAATTGCCAAATTGAGATCAGAGGATTAAATCATGTAAATCCAGTCAGATACCGTTAGAATACATGTACAAGAAATCAAAGGGCTGATACATAAAAAAAAAAATAATAAATAAAACAAAAATATATGCTTTGATTAACCCGAAATGAAAGCCTTGTGATTATGGTTATTACTGATTATAGTCGTGATATTTATGTACTGAATGTTCCATTTACGGTAGTCAGAAATGCTCCCTGCTAGGCCAATATACAGTATAATGTTTGTACATAATATTTTGCATGTCATAAGTTACAATGTGATGAGGACTGGCTACATGATCATTTTTGTTATCTAAATTAGTATTATAAGGCGTAATAATAATTGTACCGTCAAGCCTGTATATGAAGCAGAGCTGCAAAGTCTCCCTGATATCGCAGGAGACTCCCTGAAAATAAACCAATACATGTATTACTGTATTTGATTTTATCACATCACACAGTATCTCTGATTATTGATAGGTTATTGCCATTAGGTTGTGTGCATTTGATAGACATCTCCCTGATTTCTGATGAAATTTCTCCAAATCTTCCAATGTTGGTAGCTCATGAAGACCCGCCCCTTCCCCCCTCCCCAGGGAAACATAGGCCTAATAAACGGTCTTTGTGGACAGGTAGCTTTAAGAACAGGTGCAATTACATGTTAACTACTCTGACGGGATCGACTTTGAGTGGTCTTTGTAAACAAGTTGACCAACTAATCAGTAGCAGTAGTACAGGTCATAGTATTTTCACATTTCACCGCACTACTCCACTATATATAGTATGAGCATAGTGAATATGTCCTATAATTTAGCAATGTACTATGTTAATAATTTGTGTATGTTGTACTGTATATACGTATAGCGATATAATTCAGATAGGTTTTGATACTGTTTTTATTTTCTAGCATGTTTGGCTTATTCGATTTTTTCCAATTTTGTTAAAAAAATACAATCAGGGCTTGTTCTGAAAATACTGAAAATTCAAGATGTATGATCTTCATTTATTTACCATTCGAGTCCATTCAATAGTTTCATTGTCTTTGGGTCGTAGGCCTGTTGTGATGCCTACATTGACCACAATGTGTGTGTGTGTGTGTGTGTGTGTGTGTGTGTGTGTGTGTGTGTGTGTGTGTGTGAGTGTGTGTGTGTCTGTGTGTGTGTGTCTGTGTGTATGTGTCTGTGTGTGTGTCTGTGTGTGTGTGTCTGTGTGTGTTAGTGTTTACGCACGTGTTTGTATGATTTGTGTGTCTCCGTAGATATGTGTGTATCTATATCTGTATGTATATCATTGTGTTAGTAATAGCTTTTTTGTGCATTGTGTCTGCTTGAATGTGCAATACCATGCAACATACATTCATTCTGGCTTCTGCAACATTTTTTTAAACCACACAAACATCAATATTGACGGATCAAATGTCAAACGAACTAGACATAATTACACACATAGGTTGTCATGTTTTTATTACTACACTGTATCACATTCCTTTCCTTTCACCTCTCTCTCCATCTTCAACCTTATACATGTATTCATGGATGTTCCTTCATGCACCCTCCCCCCCCCCCCTCTCTCTCTCTCTCTCTCTCTCTCTCTCTCTCTCTCTCCCTCTCCTTCAATGTCTTTTTGTCATTCTTTGTTTCTCCCCCCCTCTCTCTCTCTCTCTCTCTCTCTCTCTCTCTGTCATTCTCTCTACCACAAACACTCTCACTTTCTTCCCCTCTGGTGATATCACGTGTATCTTCACTTAGTCGTTCTTCTCCTTTCTCTGTTTCTCTCGCCCTCTACCCCACACATACACATTATACAGAGACTGTATCTCGCCCCCTTTTCTCCCATTATCCCATTACCCTATCCCTTTCACTGTCTTCATAGCATTTTTCATGGCTTTGTTTTTCCTCCATCGTATCCTATTACAGTATTAATTTTGTCTCGGTGTCTCACTCCCTCTCTCCTATTCTCTCAGCCCTCTTCCTTCCTTCCATCCCTTTTCACACTCTCTTCGTCACTCTCCATGTCGGAGCTATGCATGGGGGCGTTATAGCCTTACTTACAGACTGTTGAACATTTCTGATCCAAACTAAGCAAAATGATATAGTCTAATATTCTACGATTTGTCTCTGTGTCATTTCCCTCCGTCCACGGTCCTTCCTGGAGAATGAATAGAGAAAGATTAGTTTACTGCAGCCAGACCCCTTCATAGAATAGTTCAGGGTGTTTAGAGAGAGAGACGGGGGGGGGGGGGGGGCGAGGGAGGAGGAAAAGGGAGAGAGAGAGAGAGAGAGAGAGGGAGAGAATAGAAAGAGTAATAGAGAGATGGGAGAGAGTGGAGAGAGAGGAGAGAGAGAGAGAGAGAGAGAGACATAGACAGGGAGAGAGAGGGGAAACAGAGAGACGGAGATAGGGAGAGACAGGGAGAGCGAGAAAGAGCAAGAGAGAGAGAAAACAAAGTAAGAGAGAGAGGGGGAGACACAGAGTAAGAGATAGAGAGAGGGAGAGAAAGAAAGAGTAAGAGAGAGAGGGGGAGAGAGACATAGAGCGAGAAAGAGGGAGAGAGAGAAAGAGTAAGAGAGAGAGGGGGAGACATAGAGCGAGAAAGAGTAAGAGAGATAGATGGAGAGAGAGAGTAAGAGAGAGAGGGGGGAGACATAGAGCGAAAGAGAGAGAGAGATAGAATGAGAGAGAGTGGGATGGAAAAAAATCAAAACAGCCTGGCAGGTAGGCTAGGAGCGATAAAGCCCATGCGCGCGCCCCATGTCGAAGCTTAATGATTGAGGGGCTTGCATTAAGACCCTTCTAGAACCATACGGCCACTCGATGTGTTCCGACATCTCCTTCACCCTCAAGCCGTGCTTGATGGATGTGAATTACAACGGTTCTAATTTGGTTTCCTCCCCCACTCTCAAGACTATACCACCCACCCCAGTCTTTCTTCTTCTGTTCATGTTCACGTAATGGTCCCTACTTCCTCGGCCCCCGTAGGTTACAAAGTCCGTGAAGATGTTGTCCCTCTCCACCAAATTCTTTTGTATTTGTGTGTCTCTCTCCTCCACCACCTCTCAATTAATTTGTTTTACTTCATTTGTTTTGTTTCCATTTATCATTCTCTCTGATACTCTTGCTAATGTATACTTCTATATAATATTAATATTGATATGACTGTATACCCATTTACTACTCTTTTAAACTTCTGCCTAATTGTGAGCTGTGCATTTCTCATTTTATCATCTCTATATAACACCAATCTATTATCTATCGTCCACCATCATATTATTTATCTATATCTATATATCTTTATATATTCTCTCCCACTCCGATTTTCACATTTTCATGCTCATCTTTTCTTCATCGCCTTCGTTTTCATTCTACATTCTCTCCTTTTGCTGTTCGATGTCTTTAACCCCCCCCCCCTTTTTTTTTTTTTTTACATCGTCTTTGTTATAATCTCATTTCACTCCCTTCTCCTCTTCATCTTCCTATTCCATGTTTTCATCTCATTTCCTTTCAGGTTGTCCTTTCTCCTTCCTTTTTATATCCCCTTTTTCTCTATCTGCGTCTATTGGTTTTTTTTTTTTCATTTTCTGACTTTTACTGTTCGTTCGTTGTAAAAAAAACGCTTAAACAGTTTGATTTACTAGACGTATTTCCCTTCGATAAAACTCATCTGTAATCTATACATATAATATATCTCACTCGAATACTTGTAATCGTTCTTTCCGTCTTTCCACGGAAGACTAAGGAGTACACGAGCTTATCAAAGTACTTTCCTTTATTTTCTCTCTCCCTCGACGCATATCATACTCCGCAAATTCCTTCGTCTCCACATTCGCGAAACTGCGGGTCTTCGCTGCCAATGGCTGGTGGTTATAATGAAGTACACGAAAAACTCTCATGTCTTACCTTTTTCTGCCCGAGTCTTAATTATCCCTCTTCACAGTCTCCACAGCGTTTAATGGGAAGCATATGGGGAAAGACATACGACGCCTGATACGTG
Source organism: Arbacia lixula (assembly GCA_963669155.1). Taxonomy (NCBI): domain Eukaryota; kingdom Metazoa; phylum Echinodermata; class Echinoidea; order Arbacioida; family Arbaciidae; genus Arbacia; species Arbacia lixula. The sequence goes on along the minus strand of OZ022579.1, from coordinate 15,225,455 downwards.
ATATCAACATTATTCGGCTTGTGCTATTAGCTGCATGTAGGAGATAATTGGAATAATTATTTTTGTGGAATATTTGGCCTCGGTTTTTAATGGATGATGAAAACTGTCTAATGGCGTCTTAGACTGCGATGCGATGGACTGTAATATTATAGCAGCCAATGACTTTGCTATTGTTTTTGTTTAAAGAGCTTAGTTGATATGATTTTACAAATATGGACATATAAGATATGTAATTTGTTCTCTTTCCATTCACTAACTTTCTCACTTTGCTCAGGCCTATTTGTGTCCCCTAGCCTATACAATACACCTGCTATGCCTACTTTTGCCCAGTTAATTTCGTCGCCTTCTTAATTGTTGTGATCGTTTCGCTCACTAGCTTAAATCATTGATACTAAATTAAAAGAGTATAAGGAAGACCAGTGTAATGCTCACGAGATAGGCTACATCTGATATATTAAAAAAGGAATAAGAATGTTTAAAAAGAAGAAAATGCTTTGTCCATGGTCAATTGAGAATTAAGTTTACGAACGTATTTTAATTACTAAGCCTTAAACATCCTAGCCTGCCCCAGATCCTGTACCCTTTTTTTATTCATAGTGTACCCAACAGATGCCTGTAAGTACCGTAGATGAATTATTTGTGTATAATAAGACAATATGCTTCTTCTCCGCTCGGTACTGAGAAGCTTACCAGATACATCACATTGTGAAGATACTACATGTAGTAAGTTCGTCCACATAGAGACATCGAACATGTTGAAATAATAATTGATTGCCCAAATTGACTTTTTAACAGCTGAACAGTTTAGTATGTACATACTCCTGCGTGTACATTGCGACATCCCTCTTATGTTATTTGTGTACATCTGCATCTATGGCAATGAATGTAATAGTCTTCATCAAATTACGGATTATCATAATCAAACGTCTTTAATCCACTGTAATGCTTCGCGCCGTGCGAAAGAACAGCCCTCTGCTCTGTCAACAAACCTCAGTCCCTCTCATTATCTCTCGCGTATTCCTTCCCTTTCTCCCACCCAATCCCTTAGCAAAGACAAATATTGGGCTTCGGCGGTGGTCGTTTGAGGTTTGCGAGGCTGTGGGGCTGAAGGAAGAGAGAAAGGGGTCCGCTCGGCCACGGGACGCTGCTTGGGCACTGTTAGGCAGACAAATTAAATAAAAGTGTCAATATTTTATGAAGAGATTGGAGGGGACCAAATGCATGGCGCAACTTTCATACGAGTTGTCCAAGCCGCTAATCGCATAGCCAGTGTTTTCCTTGGAATTGTGAAGGAGCCATTTAGGCATCGTGACGTGACACTGGTGATAAGCATCAAACGGGTAGGGTTTATTCGCAATGATGCAAGCCTTTGTTGCTGTATTTGCGCGAAAGTCTTTCGCAGTTACAAAAGATTGAAATCCGAAATGTTAACACAAATTTAAGGCACTGTTTCTTGGCCTGCATATTGTGCCCGGCGGCAGGTTGTGCTTCCGTGAACTTCCAAGAATAAACTGACTCGGTGATGTTCACGAAGCGGTTTCCATATCAAACTAGAGTCACTATTGTTATCAGAACCTTGTAGCCTAGAAGACGTTTTAAGGGATAATTTAGCTCAAATTACTATCATAGGTCATTTTCATCAACGAGCAATTCCTGGTAATGCAAAAACCTTCTTGTGAAGTCTATATTTATAATTTCCACAAAGTTTAAACTGTTAAGGAGAGACAATTGGGTGATTAATTATCAACGTAATCAATGTCGATCAGCGAAATTATCAAGCATCAAACACTTGTTGTGTTGTTGTGTTTCGAGTAATCTCATCTATGTTACCCATTTCTGTCATACAAGGCAACTTATGTGGGTCAAACGTTGTTGATTATGAGAGTTGATACCAGTATTATTGATACTCTTGATATTATCAATACTGACGTAATTACACGTCATTTCACAATCTTCATGATAATTTGAATCACTTGAGTTATGCAATGTGCGATTCCAGTGCATTAATATTTTGTACCAGGAAACCACTTCCACCACTAACGCACACGCATAACCACTCACAGACACACACACATACACATACACACACACACACCTACACACATACGTACATACATACAAAATAATAATTATAATAATAATCATAATGGTACACAAACATTAAACATTACACAAACATTAGCTCATACACAAATACAATTAAATGCATACACAAACTCATGCACAAAATGCTCATAATCTCATACACATAATTTCTCTCTCTCTCTCTCTCACACACACACACACACACACACACACACACACATACACACACGTGCATACATACTGTACATCCTCACCCACATTCCATACATTCCAACCATTACGACACACAAACATACACATGTACACGGTTTGAGCAGCGGTCGTGGAAAGAGTTTTAAAAACGGATTTAAACTGGTTTACCCAACTTTATTCGGGACAAAATAGATTATCCCACATGAATGAATGAGTGAATGAAACTTGACTAATCGAAATCATCATAGTGAAAAAAAAAATTATAATCGTAAACAAATGTATACTTTCTTATGCTTTTGGCTTAGGTGAAATGCACATGTGAATATTGATCAAACAAATATGTACGAGTAATATACAAAATCATGTATAAAGTATTCATTTATATAATATTAAAACACAAACGTAGGGCTAATGTCTGGATAATATGGGTTGCATATGCATCATATATGGATGAGGATTTGAATCTATTGACCTAACGGTTTACTGTTAAACATGTTAAAACTCATTCGCATTAAAGCTACATGACCCTATTGAGCTTGATTGACAAGGCAAACTTTCTTTGTCTAGCTTCATTACGTAATGACAGTTAGGTATGTCCTACACTTGCCTTCTACTCACGCGGTGAATTTGATTACCGAATTAGCGGTTACCTTGGTTTATAGTTTTTTTGGAAATCAAACTTATCAGACTTTCAGCATTCGTGTAAACATTCTTTGTTAAATTTTCCTTAACGCGACAAACTCAAACCATGATATCAATCATAAAGAGTGCGAAATGTGATTCCTCAGACAAAATGGGGATTGCTTGCACGTACAAAGCAACCGACGAAGAGCTTAATTGAGTCAAGAGAAAGCCAATTAAACCAGTAAAATGTGTTTTTAGGACATAATAATTATACAAGAAAGGACGGTTTGGAAAATCTAGCAATGACAGGAAAGATAGAGAGAGAGGGGGGGGGTAGAGAAAGGGATGACCAGTCTGAATGCATGGATTGCAGAGAGAGATACAGTTCAGCAGGAGGTGGACCTGACCCGGAAAGCTAGAAACGGAGATTTGTGGCACACCATGATCGCCTACGTCTCCGGATACGCCGCTTAGAGAGAGAACGAATCTCGATGTGCCTAACAAAAATTACAAAAATCCCTGGAATAGAGTTCACTTAGGTTCAAAGTTGTTATTTCATAATTAAGTCAACCTAAAATGTGCAATTAACTAAAAAAAATAATAACTCAGAACTCATACAAGGATCGCTGCCTGAAATAGCGAGTGATATTCAACGAAAACCGGATTAAGATTAATCAACCAAAGCTGATAACAATGCAAGTCATACGTTATGTAGATAACAATAAATATGTTCACCGCCAAGTGATAAATGCTTATGAAAAGTCATCTCATGAAGTTTCGCACAAACATACATCCACATCCTCATATTCACCTACACAAACACCCATACACCACACATATACACATGCACAACTACACACACCACACACGCATACACGCACACACAGTCTGGACCAATGGTTTTGGCCTCATACTCCCTTATTCAACACTGCAGTTTCATCTGTTCGAACGTGCATGAAGAAAGTACTATACGGCGCCACATCACCGCGCTATCGATAGCTGTATTGGTTGTGTCGTCTGCAGTAGAGTCCAACCAGTCGAAAGCTGTCACAAACACTGAACAATGCACTCACTCCAATAACTGCGGCCGGCCGATATCGACAACAATTTCTTGCCCAAGTGTTTACTCTGTATATCAATAAAGATGACAAAATATTAATCTGAAAATTTCTTCCACCATTCATGTAGCTCTGTTTAACTGCAACTGACTGATATAACTTGTTCGGCCAGAATTTAATGAAATTCTGCAGCTCGGAGCCTGAATCATCAAATCACTGTGAGCCGAGTCGGGCGCCCGGACAACGAGCGGCAGCGCGTGGCGGGGGACGGGGTAGCCAGCCGCCTGGCTAGGTATTCGAGTTCAGGTATGTAGCCCATTTGTTTACCATTTTGTTCAACGATTATTTCGGAAACAAACATGGGCACGTGTGACTCTTTATTGACGTGTCAACTCGTCAAGTTCATTCTTTAGAGGTGTCATGGTGACCTAGGAGATTGTAAGGAGTGATTATTGTGTCAATTATGTTACTGTCTTGTATCTCAGTAGGCCGAAAGTTGAACGTCGCTAAAAACACTAACACCCATTTGATAGAGATCTACTACTTTTCCTGAATTAGTCTGAAATATGCCTTTTCAGGATGTAAACATTTGAAATACCACACACTGCTGTATGTTTTTTGATGGAAATATATTCCCCTATCACGAAGAATAAAATGTGGTTGCAAATATCATTTTTTCCCACAAAACAGCTTTGCTTTTACACTTATTTTGCAGCTTTCGCGTCATAATTTCATTAAAATAAGTAGGCCTTGCAATCTGACCGATTGTAAATTTGTCATTCTTGGTTTGATAGGATTTTTCTTCCTTGAAGATAAAACATGTGAGTGGACTGTAGAACAGCTTATGTTAAAGAAATAGTTCACCCTGAAATTATTTTGGTTTCAATAAAAGGAAACACATGAAAGAAACATATTAGTGAAGGTTTGACGAAAATCGTCAAAGGAAAAGAAATTTATTTGATTTGAAAATTTTGATTTTGTGACGTCACGTTCTCTCCCATAATGTTACGTACATTTTTTTGGAAAATGTTAATTTTCTCAAAAGGATAATTATAATTTCACCTGTGATTTTGATATAGCATTATACACATGTTTTTACACACATATCGCTATTAAAAGAATGTATTCCTTCATCAAAGAACAGAAGGAAAAAAAACATTTATGGAAAAAGTAGCACACAACAGAGCATGTGAGGTCACAAAATTAAAACGTAAAACAATCATATTTTTTTTTATCTTTTAACCAATTTTTGCCAAACCATATAAATTTCTTTTATGTTTCTGCTTTTATTGAAACCAACCTATTTTCAGGATGACTTATCCTTTTAATAGTAAATTTATGCTCTTATGTGTTTTAGCATGCCCTGTTCCGCAGTCCCTTTTCCTTGTTTTCTTGTTAATTTTGTTGGGTACAGAAAAACAATGTTTTTGGAATTGCTCAAATATTATTGTACACGTATGAATACACTAACAGACCTAAACTTATTGTGTTTGTTACAAAACTTATTATATTTTTACCACGCGTGTCCTCTCTTTCATTTTTTGTATAAGTATAACAATTTTAAGAGACTAGCTCAAAAATTCTCACATTCACCCTTTTCCATTTCTCAGTTAAACTAAGTAAGTAAGAATAGCATTTTATATCTCCGTTTGTGCATCATTCAATACTTATTTAGAAGAAAACCGAGTACAAGATCTTTTGTGGCGTTGCCCTTAACTTTCTCGGAAATTGAAAAAAAAAGTGAAATAAAAAACACAGCTTCGAGAGACAAAATAGGGATATTTATTTCCAAGTTGACAGCAGCTGAGCATGGGACATCAAAGCATTGTAGTGATTATGGAATGCTTTAGACATTCATGAGTACGCTTTAGTATCCATACAGATGTTTGAATATACTATCATGACTATGCTCGAGTTGTTTCTCCTTCCTAACACATCCTTGATTAAACCATGTGAACCAAATCTTTAAGTAACGTGTTTTTGTTTTTATATTATGGGTGCAAAATGAACTGGGTTTTTTTTGTTTGTTTTTTTTTGGAGGGGGTGTATGTTTTGGGGAATTAAGGTCTACTGCATGGCATTCCCATCCCAACCCCTACATGGTTCACCTGAGCTCTCTCATAGTTCGAGCTCTGTTTAGGTGTTAATGAAATAAGTTCTTCTTAAAGAAGTATCTAAGTTCAGGATCTATATCAAAATTCAGTATCTAAATCGAAATATATATATTCAATATCTGCTACACCAGTGTTCAACTTATTTGGTCTGATATGTATTGAGTCGTTTTACTTTCCCTATTAACATGTCAGCAGATTGTTAGCAGAGCTGTGTATGAGTAAGAAATTATAAAATTGCGTAATAGAACAAAACAAGAACGGTGTTAAGCTTGCCTTTGGTATCGTGTTCGCTCGTACAGATGGTAAAAACATGGATTCTTATCCGTTTTCTGTAAACAGGTAAAGGAACAGGTGAAAATACATTAATGATGTAGCTCCTACTATTGCCAGACACCAAGTGTAAAGTTATTGAATCAATCAAGGAAATATACTCGACAGCTCCATGCTGTAATATTGTTATCAAAACCACGGTAGCGAGAAGAGTTGATCATTTATTTCAAGAGCATTAATTATGAAGCCAGTCTCGTCTGTCCGCTGTAGAAAATAGTGTCATTAATTTTGTTTGCTGGATGTCAGGAAAGAAATACGGCTCTGCTCGGTTACCCATAAAGTTGCCGCCACCCACACACAAAATGGTTTATGGAATCCACTTTCAACCGACTCTGTATAGTCGAGTTACAATATGCAAGGTTCAAAGGTTGAAAGGGTTTACAAACGAAATAAAAAATATATGATTCTTGACATGATAGTACGGCTAGACGATTTAGTAATATTGTAGAAGTAGCAATAGTACTAAAAATAGTACAGGCTGATGTATTAGGAGTAGTTCTTGTAATTTGGTCATGTTGGTTATAGAATCCGATATATGCAGTGATATATGCACGGGCAATGCATATTTCAGGCACGCTTTGGCGTCAGCTAAAATATCAATCAAGTGTAACCGATATTCATGTAAGATAACATTAATTCCGTAGCCCCCTATTTTGAAAGTTAAATTACAATATTGCCTCATGTAAAGAGGTACGTATGAATACATGAGTAGCGATTTAAAAAAAAAATAACACACTTTGGTGCTATCTTATGTACTTTTGTATGTTTTTGAATGAATAAAGGTGCGTTTGACAAATCTGTTTTAAAGACACGAAGGAAAAAAAAACGGGGAAACTGATGTAAATTATTACTTTTATTTCACATGACAACTTTAAATTTACAATCAATTGCAGGCATTTATTCAGTCTAAAACCTGGATATCTGACTGGTCTATAATTATTTAACCAAAACTAAAAAAAAAAAAAAAAAAAAACTATAATTGAGAGAACCACACATTTCTGTAAAGTGATGCAAGTGTGTTTTAAGTCATGGAATGATTTAATAAATATTGACATGATGGAAAACCAGTGGAAACTGAATACAGTACTGCTGCTAACTGTCGGATACCATTCGTATGATGAAATGTAAGATAAGTTCGTAAACAGTATCATGAATGCATCTTCAGATGTGCGTACATGGTGAACCTTTCAACAGGAGTTTTTTACAATGCACACCTCGAAGAATAAGAAGAAGAAGAAGAAGAGTGAAGAGCTTCTGCGATATGTTCGCCCTGCTTCTCAAAGCGTTCGCACTTTGATCGAAAGGACAGATTTAAGGCAATTAATGGAAGGCGGGTTATGCATTTTAGAGGAAGAGATGGAAACGAATAAAAGAAGGAAAGGAAGCGAATTATCGGTGTTGATAGATTAATAAATCATCGTATTAACCCGCTGGTGACAGTCGTCTCGGCCTGCCGGGCCCGTGAGTAGAGGAGGAGGGGTCGGGGTGGAGAGGAAAGGGGTGGAATTAAGAGGATGGAGGACGCGTTAAGTGGGCGACTCGTTGAGACAGGGATGTAGGAGCTGTTGATGCTATTAATACTTTCAGTTATTGCGACAACAGACGGACAAGTGGCGTGGGGACCGATTACAGTTCACGCTCTGTCTTCTCCTTGGTATCCGGTGGTCTTATGATAAATGCATGTCGATCAGGTACGGAGATGTGAAAGAAGATGCCTGTAAACATCATTTTTAAAATGGTAAATGTTTCTCAGGATTTGTTTCCAGGTTGTTGTTCTTTTGTCATTGACTGCAATACCAACATAACTTTGGTCACTTCTCTCTTTTACTAATATCAGATTATGAGATTTCGTAGACTGTAGATTTTGGAAATATATTTTGTTTGATAACGATTGTATGTCGACATTTAAACACACTTAGCACTGAGTTGGAACTGGAGATAACCATTTACAACTAATGTATGTAACACACAGCTTATCATGAATACCATAACATCCAAAAGAAAATATTGTCAGACGATTGCCAGTACATCTTTTTTTTTTTTGTATTTCGAGGAAAAATATGCTTTCGCTTGGTTTTCAATTAAATGGGCTTGCGTGTAAATACATAACTTGATAATGGATGTCGCCTGCCTTCAATTTTGACGATGAAAATAATGTATCATTCCCATCGATTCTAGGTGTGAAATATTTCGCGGCTGATATAAAAGGAAATCCATAAATTACTCCATATCAGTTTTGAAAGCAATCCTTCATTTTTCCCTTCTCGCCCAAAATTACGACCGCTTGACTGCCTCTCAGTCCCTTCAAGGGGCAAAACACGCGGTAAATGCGTTTATCTTGTCGTGCGAGCTGTCAGCGGTAAGCAGACGTGTTTTATCGAGTGGCCGCAGGCACACCAGCCCCTCAGCTTCCCGTGGGCTGACCGCGTGTGCCCGATCACCCTCGAGTGCTGGGCAAACACTGCGGCAGAACGTACTGGAATTAAGATGGTTCGGGATGAAATATTGTTCTTGTTCTTATTTTTCTTTCTTTTTGGTGCAAGAAGAACTAGAGAATGGGTAATTTACCAAATGTTGGTTATGAACCATTTGCTTGTGTGGCTTGAATAACATTACAAAGCCTAAGGCTATAGGCCCCATCCTTATCTGCAACAATCATATTTATGCTTTTTATTTTCATCTCAAAATATATTCTTGTGCTTTCTTAATGTATTATGTTGATTTATTCAATGTACGTTCAATGAACTATCTCACCCATTCGAATAATAATGCATGTGATACCTGTAAGGATGCATATTTAACCCCCCCCCCCCCCGAAAAATACACACGCACACACACACACACATACACAAATACACGTTTGTCGCTAACTATCGCAAAGTAAGACAGTGTATCACGTTCGCAGACTTTTTAGAGTTGTATGTAAGTCCAACTGCTGTTTTCTAACTGTTTTTAGTAAAACAAGACAATGCATTTTACTAATTACAGTTAGGAAACAGCAGCTGGACTTTTTAGGTCACTGTGTGAGAAAGGGAATTTTGGAGTGTTTGTTTCTCACTGGAACGAGAGATCGAGGGCGCCAAAGAGTAACATTTTTTTGCAGAGCATTGGAACGTGGACTAGGTTGAACAAGATTGAGCTTCTTAGACTGGCAATGGGAAGGAAAGCCTGGCATTTCATGGTCGCCAACGTCACAAGATATGGCACTTGACAGAGAGAGAGAGATGTAATATTGTTTGAACAACAATGAAACATATTGTTGGAATAATGCATGAAAACGCATTGTGATGTAAAAGTTAAAACATTTAAGTCTTAAAGGTGATATTCATAGAAAATCCCTAAATATGAAGATATTCATCAACAGAAAGCTTATAAGCCATACAATGAGCTTGGATGACATTCAAACAATATATCACTTCCGAAAAAGCGAAATTAGGGTGAAAACCATCACCTAATTGTCTGGGAGAAATTTGCCCTACTGTCATCCGAAGCGGCCTTTAGGTTTGACGTAAGAAAGGGGGGAGAAGCGTTATTGTGCATCACACATGCCAATCCGCAGCTTCTTTTCCGCCAGAAGCATCATGCATTATTAATGAAACTGTGATGGCAGTTGCCAGTGGATTAGCAGGTGTGATGCACAATGGTCATTGTGAACATTTGTGTGTAGATTGCAGTTAGTCTCTATAGCTGCGTGAAGCATATATCTGCTGTGTCGTATACACAAAGCCACTTTCCCTTAGGCGATTTCGTAGGTCAGGAGAGAGTCAATTAAGTGAAATTTGATTTTCATAAAACACAAAACTGAACACTTTCATGGCATGTTAGCTGGATAAATTGCTTTAATAACTCATTCAATTATAAAAATAAACTACATTTATTTGATTTTATTTCCTATAAGTATCACCTTTAAGTAAATTCAAATGGTGGTCTGCAGGTAGCCTACTTAAAAGTCATGTTCGGTACTTGAATAAATGTGATTTCCTTCTATTGACTCATATTTCACTTAACTTTATTTTTTGACCCGCAAACGAATTTCATTTGGTATTTGGAGTTTGCGTTGGAAGTGGCGTAAACTGAATACACATGAGGCTTCAACACTTTAAGTGCCAAATACATGGCAGTTCGAATGGATTTATGTGTATTACTTCTTTATTTCTCTTCCTTTCTCTCCTTCCCTAATGCGCTTAGAAATATTGTATGAAAATGATAAACAAAATATTTTAGGTATCATTACTATGAATTAATGGCATGCTTGTGATATCAATCATCATTATTTATTTACAGGATATACTTTATGTATCGAGTTTACCCCCAAACGGGGAACATGAGAAAAATAAAAATGTGATTAACTTTTTACCAAAGCAAAGCAAAGCAAAACATGTTTTATTTTTAATTCTGTCTAAACATCTGTTTATCTTTCATCGTTGCAGACTCCACCCATGGGAATGACGGTGGCGCCCACACACGACGCTTCGGGTTGGAGGAACTAAAAAGTGCAGAAATAGATCGACATGTTGTCGCTTTCCAACAGCATACAGATGTCTGATGAACGCTAGACGCAGCGGTTCCTACACACTTAGCTATCAAAGAATACTTTACTTTACCTTCATAACACCGCCCACAGTTTTGCAGACGATGACTATTCTCCTTTGCTTAGCAACGCCTCATCATTTCGCGGATCGCGCAAGAGGAAGTAATATTTCAGCTTGCTTGTGGTGATGAAGATTAAAGTATTGAATTTTGTTACATCAGTTCCGGTTGATCGTGTATGGACGCGGCGACGTCTGTCATTAAAAATATCAAATAACTAAGAACCAAGCAACAATCAAGTTCAAGGACTGTATATCGGAGGACGTTTTTTGGTGGTAGTTAAGGTTTATTCTTCGACATCCCCTTCGGTATGATTAATCATGAATATGTGGCCAGATATTGAGCTTTCTTGTTTCTATTTAAAATAAAACATGACGCTTTGATCAATGGAGACGAACCCCATCCTGTCGCTTTCAGTTTATTATACCGAACGAAAAAAAAAGAAAAACTAGAACGAAAAACTTCTTTCTTTAGTTTGAGAATCATCATTTCAATATATATGGTACTGTTGAACTGTGACGTCGCTGTTCTTCAAAAAGAAACGATCTCTGGAATTGCTTTTTGCAATTACCTCTTTGTGTACCATGTGTTCCACATTTCACACGCAATACACACAAATCCCATAGAGCAGCAATTTACCTGGCACCTGGCTAAAAGCGATTCGACTAGCATTTTATTGACCGCGCATTGAAACTAATCGTCGTTTAAAGATGGCGATGATGAATTACCCAATGCCTCCTGCCTACCCGCATACGATGCAGAACTATATGGACTACTCCATGCACGCTCCCAACTTCCACAATTCCCACATCACGCATACGTCTAGCGTTCAGCTGCACCACCACCATCATCAACATCGAGTCCACAGTCCGCATTTCCAAAGCACGCACCTCCAAACCCCACACATTCAGTACGTCCAGGACGACTTCTACGCAGACGACAGCGACGACGAGTCGAACCTAACATCGGACGATTACGAAGATGACCGAATGAGCGATGACGACTCGCTTGAGAGGGAGCCGAGCGCCGTTGATCAGTTATTGGATTTTGCCGAGATGGTGAACACCGATATACAGAAGTTTTTTGGCAAGAAGCGGATTTTGGACGAGCCCGAAATGATAGCGGCCTGTAACAAGAAGGTACAATTGTCCGGGCGAGAACTATATTATGCAGACTTATTGCGAGTCGCTCAGCACGGCGACTCGGCCGAACCAAGTCACGAGGTTGCTGAACCGAGCCGGATCATTCGCTATGGAGATGGCGACACCAACCGAGAATCGCCATCAACCATCTCTCCGAAGTCCATAGACGGTACCGGGCTTGGACCCCTGGAAGAACTCTTCCAGTACGCGGAGAGGATATTTCTGTTCAACAGCCGTGCGCTGCAAACCTTTGACTACCCAACCAACGACGCGTGTCCGTGGGAGTCGTCCGCAGAGAATTTACGCGCCACGACTTATGGCGGGAATTCGGCCGTCCTCCCCTGGAGAAAGCGCTGTCTGCCGAAGAGTTTCTTTACCGAACCCTCGTCTTTGTTGTCATCCTCGTCGTCGTCTTGCCAAGGAAATCTCGATCAGCGTTACAACAACGTGATGAGCAGCGTCGCGGTAGCTAGTCACTGTGCTGCCGGTGTTGCCCCTGGTAACCATAATGAGACTCCAGATTTCAGCGACCTGATGGCAAATATGGAGGCGGATGACGACCACGACTTACCCAGAGTTGCTCCCGTTCATGGATGACGACCACAGCTGAGTTTCTGAGAGATCGCCCAATATACCGCGCCATCTCTGTATGAACGGTTTTTGCTGTCTGTGTTGCTATTATACATGGGTGATCAATTTAAATCGTGATACACTTAAAAGTATGACATTCGGTAAAACCATGTGGATGCTATCTTTGACCGAAGTAAACCCGCTTATAGGTGTAGAAGATAGCAAGCATGATCAACTAACTGATAATATTGTATGTATGTATGCTTTTACCCCATATTAGACTTACATGGATATAATTTATGAGAAGGGTATGATAAAAAAAAAAGTTTAGAGCTCATAAATACTAATTTTGAATGAAAATAAAAGATATGTGAGCTGTACGTGGTAAATACATTTTACAACCGTTACTGTCTTTGAATATTCAAATGGTGTTCAGATGGTGTGTTCTGTTCGGCCTCAGAAGAAAATCTTTTCTTTAAAGTCAAAAGGGCAACGCTAATCTTGGAACAAGATAATGAATATCAAAGAGGTAAGCCGTTTCCAGTTCATTCCCATGCTGACTCTTGGAGGATATCTTGAGAAAGCTAGATATTACGTTAGTGAACAGCTCCTAATTTACCTTGACCCTCTCAGTCCCATTGATAATAAATTGTGTTGGAATAGACATGGGACTGTAAATGTTTGGCAGTGAAATGGTTAACACCCAATAATTGATGGAATCAGTCGTCCAAAAGCAGGAGGTATTCGGGTGGATGTCAGGTGGTGTTTCATTATACAGCGATAACCATAATTATTGTTACTTCTTAATGTGCTCCTCATGCAACTTTGCACCGGTAATAGAGTATCGAAGTGGTGTCGTCATATCCATTGTTATGCAGGTTGCCGGTTGTAAACAACAAGTCGCTCAAGTGAGAGTTCCACTGGTCCGATAGCGGGCTAGTGTCGGAAACTCCCAAAGAGAGTCCCCGCTATGATCACCGATATTTGCTCTACTTGTGTAATTTAGAACAAGTTGTCTTACAAGATGATCATATGACGTCACATTTCGGTGCTCTATACGTACAGAAACCCCCTCGATCAGCATGCCAACTGCTCCGCGATGGGTTCAGTGAAAGATATGCCAGTAAGCATTGGAGGTGTCGGAATCAACTAAGCCCATGTAAAGTGATTTGGGGAGTGGGCATCGATGCTGCTGATATACGAGTACTTGTATCTGCAGGCCAACACGCGGACTCGTCATGTCAGAAATTCAACGGAACTCATAATGCCAATGAACGTAGATGGGGCTATGCATAATGCCAGTTTTCTGCACTTGGTCTATTATGATTGTAAGTTTGATTTGTTCTATACAACTCGTACTATTAAACGCTGTGTGCGCCTCTACCCGTTGTGTTATACACATAAATCCCATAGAAGCAGTGTACCCCTCCATCCACCCATCAGCACCTGTTCCCCACCAATACTCTAGACCAGGCCAGACCATTATCCATGGTATCTCGCTTGCCCCGAGAAGTGCGTGTTCATATGAAATTGATCATCTCCAACAGTAAATTTACGGGTAACTTTATATTTTATTGTCTACTTATGAAGTAATTGTAGGCATGTTGGTGTAAGAAATGCAAAAAAAAAATATACTCATTAACATAAATCCTTGATACCGCAAAATATTAAAGGATTTCAGTTGACAACTCATTTTGCGCTTCGTACTAAACATGTTGAAGGGGTTGTGAAGGGTGACGCAAAGTAAGCGATGATCAATATTTACATGAGATTTAACTTTTTTATGCCAGCTTTGTTGTTCCCTCTTATGTTTAATGGGCATAACTGGGGAATAATTACACAGATGGCCGGTACAAATGAATAAAATCAATGTAAATTAAAGTAATGTGATTATATCATTTTGTGTTTATGCGCGCCAAGCATCTAAATATCTGCCGATCTGATTTTTAAGCAAACTGTTCTTTTTGTTTGTTGTACTTTTCTCAAAGATGAGCTGAAATGGCGAGGAGAGGCAAAGTCATGGATTTTATACGCAAACCGTTTACAACTATAAGCTAGTAATAAATGTATAACAGATAGCAGTTTCATAACATATTGGTCGATAGTGAACAAATACGTGAACATGCAAATATCCTGCAGTGGTTCGCGAGTGAGATACGCCATCCTAATGGTGTTGACGTTTTATTTAATTGAGATGTATTTCTTTCTATCACGTCAAAACGTTAATTCTTTGTATTCGGCATGTTTCTTTTATGTGAATATTTTCTTGATTCCCACCAACGTCATTGTTATTCTACTGGTGTAAAAATGCCATGCGTAACTGAAAGAATGTGATGAATTATTGACTTTGAATGAAATACAAACAACCGCATGTTGATCGACATGATAACTATAAAAGAATTGAAATCTTCCTGTGTTCTTACTCATAGGCCTCCACATTTGGTTAAGCGGGAAAAGCAGAATGAATCAAAATTAAAAACAACATCAGCACAGGGACGAATTGCGCTTGGAATGAACATAAATACATCTGCTACAAAACCCTTTCTTGTTACTTCGTGGAATACTTGGTGAAAAGAATAGTCAAGGCATGCATAATTCGTGGTACGTGGGGAGTGACGCACGACCACCCAGCCGACCCCGTCCCGACACCTTCATGTTATCTTGACCCATGCTACGGCTGGCAAGACCGCCGAAAAGACGAAAATTAAATAACTCGTCCGTGTGCTCTTTCAAAAATATTTCAAAAATGGCCAGTTTCTGTTTGAGGAAAAGAAAAAAAGACAATAGTTCCGCGGGTAGTCTTCGGCCAGAATAAAAACATTCTTTGTAAAAGTGCAAATTGGTGTTTAAGTGGGTTTTGTGGGGCGTGGGTACTGTGCATTTGCAATTCTAGTAAATATAGTATATATATATATATATATATATATATATATATATATATATATATATATATCCTGGCAGAGACATTTTTTTCGGCATCACCAAATTTTCCAAAGGGTAGATAGCTCTGGGGAACCTTGATTTAAGCTACGCCTACCATTGTTCTCTTCATCCATTTATTTCACAAAATATTTCAATAAAAGAGTTGCCAAAGCTGTTGTATATGTATAATTTTACACATTTATATATATATATATATATATATATATATATATATATATATATAGTATATAATATAGTATATACTATAATACAGTGTATATATACTATATATACTATATAGTATGTATATATATATTGTTTTGTGTAGGTACATGCATGTATGTATATGTGTAAGTGCGTGTGTCTGAATGTGTGGGTGTATATTTGAGAAGGTGAAAGAAAGTGGATAAAGCATAACGACCAGTATTGAAAGTTAGGAAAAGACATGCCAGAAACACGCGAAACGATGCAGTCTATGAAATCACCCATATCAAACACCACTTATATGTGTATTTGAAGGAAGTATGCATGAAATACCGTTATGATATTTACAGGAAAAAGTAAATGACATGAAGCACCGTACTAATAAAGGGATATGGGGAGAGAGAGAAAGGAAGAGAGGGGGATGTGTGTGTGTGTGTGTGTGTGTGTGTGTGTGTGTGTGTGTGTGTGTGTGTATGTGTATGTGTGTGTGGGGGGAGAAAGAAAAGGGAGGGGAAGGAGAAAGACTTAGACAATATCGGGATAAGGATATTGGACAGGAGAGGAGAAAAGAGAGAATGTGGTAGAAAGAGAGTTTAATGTGTGTATATGTGTGTGTGTGTGTGTGTGTGTGTGTGTGTGTGTGTGTGATAGAGATAGAGAAAGAGAAAGAGAGTAAGAGAGACAATATTTAGGGAAAGAAAAAAATTAGTCTGAAAAGGAAAAATACAGGGAGAGAGAGATAGAAGAGAGAGAGAGGGGATAGAGAGAGAAGAAGAGAGAGAGAGAGCGAGAGAGAGAGAGAGAGAGAGAGAGAGAGGAAGAGAGAGAGAGAGAGGGGGGGGACGAGCGTATACAAAGGCCACACCGTTGCTCATGGCCCTGTAATAACTTGCTGGTGACAATAGGTTAAGCGCGCCGTACAATAATGGGCTCTTTGAACGCACACATACAAGAACAAAAATCATCTCTCCGATCATTATTTTTTCTCTCCGTTCATATCAACGTTTGCCATGGTTAACTGGGGTAGCGCCACTGTCTGTGTACCTCGATTGGAAAGTCATTAACGTCAAACATACACATCAAAGGAATACGGTTTACCCTGCCATGACAGATATTCAACGCCGACATCTCACCGATATTGTAATATCCGGATACTCATTTTGATATCTTTCTACGGAACGCACCTTGTATTAGAAATCGTGGTTTTGTAGTGAGTGTCTTGCGAGATCTGTCAATGCAATGTGATCACCATAGAAGCGGCCGCTGAAAACAATATGCTATAAATCGTCTGCTACCGATTCATCATCGATTAGGAACAGGAGCTTTCGCTAATGGTCTACCATACGGAATATATTTTCATTGCCCAAAA
The DNA here is from genome assembly GCA_963669155.1 of Arbacia lixula. Lineage (NCBI taxonomy): Eukaryota > Metazoa > Echinodermata > Echinoidea > Arbacioida > Arbaciidae > Arbacia > Arbacia lixula. The sequence goes on along the minus strand of OZ022579.1, from coordinate 15,208,255 downwards.
CTGGAAACATTTTGTGTCATCCACAGTCGACTTGTGAACACCAGTTCTAGCTTAGCATGAACCCCGGCTAGAGCTCTTCAACATTTCGTGGTGGATGCTAACGTAAAGATGGCGTCGGTGGTGAAAGACATTTTGCATTTGATCTTGGTCGCCCTAATATTATTTCAAATCATATCTGGATCGTATGCACAAGATGGTAAGTTTATCAACATGATCAATGGGCCTAGTTGTTGATAAAGGAAGCCCTTCGTTTTAATCAATCCCTACTTCAGGTATGCCAATTATAGTCAATCTAGCAACATATACCATTCTTATCATGCATGTCCTGTTGATTTAATGGAGCTATCTATCAATATAAAGATTTATCATTCTACCATATAATTCTTTCTGATGTTAAATGCTATAGACCTGCCTAATATGTATATATTACTTATAAATGCTGTGGTGTTGTCCTTTTGTAGTTAAGAAGATTTTTCATTTTCTAGATTTGATTTAGTGCATAGCCAGCAACGTGGACAACATAATTCCGTTTATTGATATTTTATCAAGAGCATACATAATCGTTCGTTATACTAACACTATTAATACAAACGTATATTTTAAGATAAAAAACACACTTATGACCCCTGAACATAATAATGATAGAACATTATATGTGTTATTATTAAGATCTACCTAACAAATGTGCTTTCTTCATCCTTCAGAATAGGAAAACGCCTCTTCATTCTAAAACGTTTTTCTGTTGACTTTTGAGCATAAATTATCGTCTAAATAAGAACAGCAATGCACTTATTTCATTGAAAATTATTGATTAACGCCGCTGCAAAAATATTTTTTGAGACGCACACATCCCTGATCGACCTTGCCCTGCTGTTGTCGCCATCTCACAGCTACACATTTCATCACCCATCCATTCCGCCTCTCCCCCCCCCCCCCCTCTCTCTCTCTCTCTCTCTCTCTCCCTCTATCCATCTACCTCTGACACACACACACACACGCACACATATTTACGTCATTTTCTACCCCCTCCCCTCTCTCTCTCTCTCTCTCTCTCTTTCTCTCTCTTGTACTTCCCTGTAAGTTATCATTCTATATACTCCTCCTTATCTTTCGTTAGTTAGCCCTCTCCCTCCACATCTCCCTTACGTCTTTTGTCTATCCCCCTCTCACTTTGTATCTCTCTCTCTTTCTCTCTCTCTCTCTCTCTCTTCCCCCTCTCTCTTTGTATCTTTCTAATTATTATATGACATATTTGTTCTTTGTACACATGGTACACTCTACAAGTTACATTCAATAAAAAAAAAATATCCTTATAATGGCATAAGTTTGCTCAATATGTATTTATTTGACAATCTGAAATTAAATGTAAGGGTGTTTCAATGCGTATGTAGTTATGTGGGATACAGCGCACCTTGTGTGCCCCTTGAAGTATGTAGCCAACAACAGTGAGAAAGGTAAAGCCAAATGCAAGCCCCAGATCCATTGACCGTTTTCCCCGTGGGAACAATACCCACATATTCTACCTTCCTTCTTTAGATTCTTATCTATTTTTCTCCAGAGGAAAAACCTTGACGTAGGCTGTCAAATCGCACTTGTCTCCAAACAAAGCACCCCTGTAAAATATCATAGAGATATTATATCAAACGCGATGCTGAAAAGGGCGCTATTGTGCGGAACAAAAGCTCCGTAACTCTGTAGAAGCTAGACGAGGCGCCCCACAGGGTTTTTACCTCCGAGAATAACACCGCCCAAGTTCTCCCTATTGTGTGGGGTGTATGTGGAGTGGATAGGATATTATCGTGTTCTATACTTGTGCGTGAAGCAAATATGAAAAGTAAAGTACAGGCGTGTTTCGAGCTCTTAGACATGGCCACAGTCAACATTATGTCGTTAACATTATAGTTTCACCCGACACCTACATAATACCGTTTACACGAAAACATACAAACAGACACGCATATAGGCCTACACGGGTAAACACGCACATACAAACACGATTGAAAGCACAAACATGCACAGACAGACGTACATTCACAGACATGCATTATATACATCCTCACACATGTAGATATTTATACGCACACATTCACACAAACAAATACCCACATACATACATACACACATGTGCATGCACACACGCACATATACATACACACACACATACACACAACACAACATCATTAACAAGCGTAGCAACCATACGGATATCCTATATTCAATCGCCACTTCTCTCTTCTCTCCTTCCCTCGTTCACATCGTCTCTCCACTCACCTTTACCACCCCCTCCCTCTCTCTTACTCTCTCTTTTTCTCTCTCTCTCTCTTTCTCTCTCTCTCTCTCCTCTCCCCCTCTCTCTCTCCCCTCTTTCTCTCTCTCTCCCTCTCTCTCTCCTCTCCCCCTCTCTCTCTTTCTCTCTCTCTCTCTCTCTCTCTCCCCCTCTCTCTCTCTTTCTCTCTCTCTCTGTTTTTCTGTTCTCTTCTGTTCTCTTCTCTCTCTTAATCTCTGAATAGTGCATGCATGTACTGAAATGTCACGAAAGGTCTCAGCGAAGCAGGTGCAATTAACCCTTTGTGTGCTTGACGAAGTCCTGCTCTATGGGATATGTGTGCATTATTTGTGCAAAAATGCACACATGACGTGTCAAATCGACTTCATATTTTCCACGAGAACGCAACTAAAGAAAACACCCAGACTCCTTCCGCAGCTCTCGTGACTTAACGCATGGCGGACTAAATCCCCCTAATCACTTATTTGTACCATTCCGTTATTAATAATTATACATTCATGTTGATTGCATGTATGAACAAATCCAGAGATGATGAGACGTCAACATGAAATCTAGCACGTCGGTGATATTAAGAGCTCCATAGTGACATCCCATTAGAGTGATGGCCAAAGTACAATCGTATACATAACGACAAATTATCACCACCTCTTAAAACACTCAGTTCCACAGCTTCTTGGTGCTGAAAGGCTTAATAAAAAAAAACGCAAACATGAACTATCAACATAGTGGATCTATCTTTTATTAAAACATTTACCGCAACGTGTAAATCAAATCCTTCCAAGTTCCTGTAGAAACGTCATTCAGATTAACTTCCTAATTAAGATGTGTATATAACATGGTATCTTAATGTTCAATTTGGAGAATTCTCCACGTACTTCATCTCTACCGCTGTGCAATTATCACCAGGGCCCTACAATTCAAATAAATCATGAAGCTATCAAAATAAGTGTGAAAGGCAGGAATGTTGGACAGTGCAACAATCGTGGGAATAGTTTCCATTAAGTGAATAATGGAAACTCTGTGCTTGAATGTTGCATGATATCAACCGTTAAACTAAGGGAAATGAGGTATGAAATCATTCAAATATTAAGTCAAGATGAATGAGCGAGCTGCATTGTAGAGAATAGGCAATTGCCTACTAGAAAGTCGAAAGACAGGCGCGATGGAAATCAATTATACTTTGCCCTACACTATTTAAAATTTCAAATGCTTTCTCCACAAAGTCAATGCTGATATAATTTCCTAGCCCATTTCGTTGCATAATCTTCACGAACGCAAGACATTTCGATTTTGCATGATGCGTGATCATTGCGTATCACAGTAGACACAGTCTACGGCTGAGTATGATATTCGAACGTGTTTAAGACGAGCGAGTTGCTACACATAATGGAAGAATCCGTGACTTTCTGTAGCTTTCATGTTGCAGCGGTGAAGGAGGTCATTTATAATTAAGGTTTAGGGGAGATGCCACTAAAAAGGAGGGGGATGGGGAAGGGGAGAAAAGGCGTTTGTCAAATCTGTCTGGGAAGTCGTAATACCTGTGAGCAGTTGTAGACATACATACTTGTTGATTGCTTTCCTTTTAACCCCTACATTAGCATAAAAGTATCAACCTGTAAGTTACATGGAGGACTATCAGCTGTTTAATCCATGCACTTTCACTTGTACTTCCCCCCGCAGTCACAAAAGAATGCTTTACATGGCTTTTCTCTTTGATCCCATGTTCAATTCTCCCGAACTGTTGATGATCTTTGCAAGGATTCAAGGCATAAACAACATAGGATGCGCAGAAGTTTTTAGGAAAATACACGTTTACGAGATGCATGTGCAGTTATGTGAGAAAAATACCAAGAATTTATTCATTGTAATTTCATTGAGGTATATTCTTCCAATCAGTTATGCCGGCACAAAATGCTATTTAATTGTTGCAGCAGAAATGTACGAATGTCACACATTGCCACATAAAACGAACTCACTGGTACATTATTTCCCTTTCATAGGTGACATGAACTAACTACAACCCTGTAATATTTTCGTCTCGAAAAGTACTAACATTAGTGTTCGCTTGTCCCAAAGAGTACACATTACAAGCACTTCATGATAAATCTGTCAGTTCATCAGCGAAAATGTTAATGGGTGGTATGCATATTTTAAAACTTACATGTTCCATAGTAGCGGTGTATATTACGCGACACGTATGCATCGTATTGTTAAGAGCAAGTGCAGGTCGTGAATTTTAAAGGGTTAGTAAATTAGAAAAATAAGTTTTAAGTGGCGGGAAGGAACATGGTCTCAAAGGATTGGATATCCATCTTTTTAAATGTTCTTGCTCCAAAAAATACCCACGTCACGTTGCATTTAGCTACTGCATATGGTTCGCACACGACGTGCGCCGTCTACAAAATAAACTCCATTTATGTGTCAAAGCAGAAGGAGACTATTTTATGTAGAAATTGTATCATAACATGCTAATTTAAAACGTCATTACAACATCATTGTTACATGCACATAGTTGTAAAACACATTGAAATGACCACTGTTAAGAATTGCTCTTTATATGAAACAATATATTATCATCAAAATTAATCAAACATATGGCTTTCTTGTCTGCGGTTTTCAGCATGTACCTCGAATCCCTGCAGTGGACTCGGCCAGTGCTATGAGCGGCCCGGGAGGACACCGGACTACGCTTGTCAATGTTTCGATGTCAAACGGCACGGATTCGACTGCATGGAAGTCGGTAAGTTTACTCAATATGTTCCCTGATGGAGATTTACACGCCAATTCGCGTCTAAACTTGGGGAGATGACAAACTTATTTTACCTGTGAACCAACTAAAACATATAAGTTATTATTCATACTTCAGTTCATTCATCGTAAACTCCATTAAAGACATATCATCTTTAAGGTAAAGAACATAAACTTAAGGTGACGGAACGATTTTGCCACGATTCTGCAGTCGTAAACGAATACAACTAGAATTGTGACGCTACCTTCTTGTACAAATCCAATGACGGGATCCTGCGACTCAGCCAGTCACAGAGTCATACGGCTGATCGGATCGTGTCGTCTTTGATGTTTTTTAAGGACACGACCATGATCATAAAATTTAATCACTGATCATAACGGAAATTAGAAGTTTTTCATACTCCACGTATCATTGACGCCATAAATAGCTTGCCTCGGGTAATTAAGGCCTATATCAAGAACTAAGCAAATTGTATAAAACAAAACAAGATTTTAACCGATTATTACCAGCATGCAGAGAAACGTTCAACATTTTCATAACCTGTTTTAAATTGTCACATCATTTTTTAGGTTCGTTCGGTGGCTCTCATCGATGTTTCGGTTATCCAACCACCTGCACGATCACGTCGTTCGCCTCTCTGAACTATCCCAACCTTTATGTGGATAACTACTCCCAGATCTTTCAGCTCTTCATTCTGACCGCGACCTCCATCACGTTCACCTTCGACGACCCCTTCGACGTCGTCACCAACGACATGCTTTATATTGGTACGTATGTAGTAAAGGCACGTTCTCGTTTGGTTCCCTCACCGTTCTGTCCTTCATTCTGATCCTCTCACGCCTTTACGATCCCCCTTCCTCAGCCTATACCCCAGCCCTCTCTTTCTCTCCCTCTTTCAGTCGCTTAACTTTTTTCCCCTCCTTCTACCCCTGCCCCCCCCCCCCTTCCTCACCATGTGCATTATGTGTATCTTTCTCTCTCTTCCTGTCTGTATTTTATCAATATATGCAAACTTAACGCATGTCGGTCAAACAAAGCGTCGCTAATGGTAACCTCAAAGCTTGTCCGAGGTTTGTCCAAATAGCAACAGCTTTTATTCCACGTACTGGACATGAAACACTAGAAGCAGGTGTATGGGCAGTTACGGGGGAAGTTTACATTATTTTGTACTTACATTATGAAAACGGAATGCCATTCATTATGTTGTTGTTAGTCAGGCAAAGATTGGGTAGGTCTTCGGGTTTGTCATCAATAGTGCCATTCTTATTGGGCTTCAAAAAATACAGAAGTTAGGGTGAAAGTTGCCTAGCAACCGTACCAAAAGCCGAATGGTCCTATTGTCCCTTCCCCCTAACTTCTCGGTTTTTTAAGCGCAATGAGAATGCCACTATTATCATTTTGTCAAAACATCTTATATCATCATCACTCTCTGTACCAGATATGTGTTAAATATGTAATAATCCTGTTGGGCTTTCCTGGCTTGATACTGAATGAGAGGGTAAAATCACACCGTCATATGAACATGCCTCCCGACAGGTACTGGGCTAACTGTGCCCACGTCGTTCCAAGCTGTGCCGGGCGTGCAGTACCAGTTCAGCGGGTCCAGCCAGCCGGCCAGCTTCACGCTCAACACGGACACCGTCTGGATTCAGTTCACCACCGACGATAGCGGGAGTGCAGGCGGCTGGCGGCTCCGGTGGACGGCGAGTACGTATTATTCTCATCCTTTCGGCTGTGTTGAAGGGGCAGTTCACCCTGAAATTATTTTGGTTTCAATTAGAAGAGACAAATGAAAGAAACATATTAGTGAAGGTTTGACGAATATCGGTCAAAGGAAAAGAAAGTTATTTGATTTTTAAATTTTGATTTTGTGACGTCACGTGCGAGGTGCTCTCCCATATGTTATGTACAAAATAAGTTGATAAATTGCTTTTTTTTCTGTTTTTGACAACGGAATGATTTGTTTTTGTACAGGTATGTGTGTGAAAACGTATTTCTAATAGTGTATCAAATGCACAAGTAAAAGGATGCCTATCTTTGTGAGAAAATGCACATTTTCGAAAAAAAAATTGTACACAACATATGGGAGAGCACCTCGCATGTGACGTCACAAAATCAAAACATTAAAATCAAATAACTTTCTTTTCCTTTAACCAATTTTCGTCAAACCTTCACTCATATGTTTCTTTCATTTGTCTCTTTTTATTGAAACCAAAATAATATTAGGGTGAACTTCCCCTTAAAGTATTTTCGTCCTTCGATGCTAATTGATGCACGTTCGCATCGGGTGGGCAAGGCAAACACAGCATTGCCGATTTGTTTTTTTTTTTCTGCGGCAAATCCTGATGAAAGCTAGTGACCCAGAAATCATGCTTTCTGGTGAGCTGTACAAATATTCATAACAGGCCTATCATATAAGGGCTAATTTGGCTAGTTAGGGTTATAAAACAAATATAGGATACAGTGACGCGTATATGGCAGTTTGCTCAGGAAGGGGGTTGATCCAATGACGAGCCGCGTAGCGCCGAGCAGATTTTTCTTTGTTGCTATGGATTTTGAATCCCTGTAATTGATGTTTTCCTGACATCTAACACAATGGAGACCATAAAAAGCATTATCATAAAGGTCTGGACATAATTATGATGGCATTTTTCTATACACATCATATTTCCTCTTGGCAATCCAAAGGGGTTAGTGGGGTTAACCTACCCCTCCCCCTCCCCCTTACATATCCGCCATTGTTATATTCTATCATTTTTCTTTTCAAATTCTCCTGTGCCTAGGTGTATTATACAGGGCGTGTGTAAAAAATAAAGGTAATCGAAGTTCAAAGATCAATCATTTCAAAATTACCCATGATCACAATATTAATGTAGGTTATAATTAAAGACGGTAACTATTCTGCTTTCACTTGATACCCTTCGCGCATCACAAGGATCATGCATGACTAAGTAAATTGTTCAAGAAGAACATGCGTTTTGCAAGTTTTGTAAGATATCAAAATGTTGGGTGATTGTGCGATTATGTGTTAAGTTTGCATTATATTTTCGTTTTCAAAATTGATAACAATGCTCGCTTTATCTTACATCATGCACCTACACCTTCCACATGTCCTCCGTCCCTTCCAAGACACTTTTGACAGTGTCGACGCATGTCTTGGACAGGTCTTCGACAGCACATCTTTCCTTAACCGGCTCATCTTGCAAAACATCCACTTCTTGTCTAATGTGTTCTGCAATTCCATGAGGTCACGAAGAGGAGATGCATAAAGAAATCACTATAGGTGTCAAGTCAAGAGACGGGGGCCATTCCACTTCGGGATTGAGCAAAGATACCATTATGCGGAATAGTTCATGTAGTCAGTCCGTTGTAAACAATGTATAGGGATATGAGGAATGTATTCTTCTAGCCTGAGCTGAATCAAATGTGTATGTATGTGTGGAATTCATTCATAAGCCAAAAGTTGCAGAAAGTGGGTTTTGCACCTGTCATCTTCAAGAAGAAAGAACTCAGATATATTTAACATTGCTGATTTCAAAAAAGTACCAAATGAAAGCTGTTTTGTTGCATTTTTTTATTTAATCCTAGAATTAAGTGTGAAATTTGTACCTTTATTAGCATCTGAACTTCGATTACTTTCTTTCATACGCTCTGCACAGCGATATCCATTATGTCATAGATTGGCAACATTCGGCAATGTTGATCAATTTCCATTAGAATACGAAATAACAACAAGAACAACAACAATGACAACATACCATTGCCAAGTGCATGTTGTGCATAATATACAAACTCGTACACCTGCGCAATGTTCGCTAAACATTCCACTCGCCACAGCGATAGCGATACGCGCGCGTTCACATGAAAGTGGTTTCATCAAAGTACCCGCTCTGTACAGCTGTCTCGTCCATATAAACAATGAGCGATCGACAGTACTGCAGCTCCTGTGTCAACACACTCTTACGAGATTTTGTTGGAGTGCTCGCTCGAGCGTGAACTGATTTTTTGTTACAAGCAAAGTATTGAAGGAAAAATCCGGATAACTCGGTTATTAATAACATTCCCTCATGAGTCATATATTAATGGGCTTTAATGTGCGTTCACTTGCTCGACATGCTCGAACAACTCTTCATCCATCTTTGGAGTTGTATCAAGCGGACTGTCATTGCATGTTCGTCAACAACAAATTGAACAAATTGAAATTGAAAGCTGCTGACAGACCGAGCGAGACTTGAGCATAGGTAAGCCGTGAAGGTTGGGCCGGTAAGGAGAGGGGATCGGGACAGGCAGTATATATGGTAAAAGAGATACATGGGGAAGGAGAGAGGGGGAGTGTGTAGCCAAATTCTGTTGTGGAATGGCAAATGAAATACCATGTTCTTTATCGCATATCGTAGAGTTATTAGACAGTCTACATTGATGGAGTGGCCTTGGTCTAATTTGTTTTGTACTATTAGATAGACTAATCACTCGACTAAGTAACGCAGGGTTATTAATGTGTTGAAATTTAACTTAGTCTTAAAAATCCTAGCTAACCTAATCGAGCATTAAAGAAATTGTCAAATATTTTTTTTTATTTAGTTCCTGACTTTACAGTTGGCATATGTTGGGCAGTAATTGGGTTTTAATTAGATGTAGAGTCTACTAAATAAGGCATGGTAAATTAACTGGTGGCATCAAAGATGTATTTGGGCTAACTATCCTCTATTCAGTAAGAAGTGTGATGCATTTATGAAGATTTGATTTCTTTTTAAAAACAGAAAAAACACTTTGAAAGCACATAATTACCACAAAAGTTGTTTTTATTAATATTTCTCACAGATATTATACATATTTAGTATATAGTATTCCTAAGTCAGCAGACATCTAAAGTTACATGCACACAGAATTAACACTTTTAGTCGCATGTTTTGTTCTGGGCCCATGAAGCATGGCACACTAGCACATTCACTGCACAAAGTACGACAATATACTCTACCATGCAAGAGGGCTGTACTTTAACTGGAAGAAAAAGTAAAAAGAAATCTAGAAATGTATTCTTTCTTTTGTTCTGTGCACCATACAGCAACTCTACCCTGTGAGTGGGGCCCATGTCTAAATGGGGGTACATGTATACCAAACTTCCAGTTCAACACCTACACCTGCTCCTGCTCTGCCTGTTTCATGGGACTAAGATGTGAATCGGGTAAGACTGCTAATCCTCAAGACTTGAAATTCAGATTCTATATGTCAACAATAGCCCTGTGAAGGTTTTAATTGATACTGTACGTTCCATACCAAATTCTATAACAAATTAAAATATCCCAGAAACGTTCCATATAGACACCCAATTAACAATGTCTTTTCTCTTCTATAAATTACATTCAAGCTCAACTACAGTCTCAGAATATTGTCTTTAAAGGCGGTCACAATCTAGCTGAAGTGAAATGAATGTTATTGCAAATGTAACTGATGCCCATCTCAAATGTTCATTGTATATTTAAGTCCATTGGCTGTAAATGGTGACTCATGTGGGAAAACAATGCATTCATTTTCAGTGAAAGGGCTCTCTGGGGTAATTTCAATTTGGAAAAGTTTTAGACATACACCCGCAGTAGTAGTATGCTTCATCATGGAAATGAAACAAAAAAAAGTCAGACAAAATCTTGAAACCAGAAGGATTTGAACCTGTATTCTACTGGTCTTACTGGGCAGCAACTTAGTCAAGCAAGCTATTTCTAGTTCACAAATCAAGACACAATTAACATGAAAGCAAATATCTGAGAGTCTCATTCAATCTGACTCATTAATATTCATGAGTAGTCCACCATTTGGCTTGATTTTAATGAAAGGGCTTTCTGGGGCAAAGACAAATTATGACTTTTAGAAATCATGGCAATACAAATAAGTGTCTTCATAGGATATTGAAGGCATACCAGTCAACTGCATTCAGTCACATTTCTCTCGTTGTAAGGCGCATCATAATGTGATTGTGTTCTGCTTCTAACATGTCATGTCATTCTTGGTTAGGGGTCGATCTGTGCTCCACCAACAACTTCTGTCTGAATGGGGCTTCTTGCGTCACAGATGCCCAGTGTAGTACCACATCCTGCCAGTGTCCCAGCTGTTTTACTGGACCTACCTGTGACAGTCGTAAGTTTTATTTCCTTCTATTGATTTTCTACTCTCCAGCTCAAAGGAATTGGCATAGGGAAAGGGAAACGGAAGGATCCGCAGTTCTAAACCACGGTATATATTGTCCAGTTCAGCATGAAACATGATGCTTTTTAGGCTAAAGCATCGTGTTTCATGCTGAACTGGACAAAATATCCAGTGGTTTAAAACTATTGCTCCTTCCCTTTCTTCCCTTTCCCTTTCCTTATGAGCTGTAGTGTACATACAACAAATAAATTATTCATTAATATTTATGTTCAAACAAACATCACTTAAATAATGCTAAATATTTTAAATAGTTGGCACGAGGACCCAAAAGATGTAATCAAAGATTGAAAATAACATCCTTTAACATAATTGAGAGGTATGGCAATTACCCCATTGCATTGGAGAATGGGTGGACCTGGTATATCATACATTGTATGAGCAAATTTTGAAAATAAATAATACGATGATTTCAAAGCTGCTAAGGAAGGATTTACATGTATGCTATCCGGTACTGCAAGAAGTACGTCTTAATTGCCTCCATCGTCTCCAACTTTCTTAAATTGTTAAAATCTTTTACAGTTATGGTGTAATGTTAAATATTTTGTGTTTTTATGTGTCCATCAATGCATATTTGTCAATTAAGACATATTTAGGAAGTAAACAGATTCAACTATGACTTGATATCAATTGCACACCTTTTGCTTCTTTTACCCTTTCAACTCTAAGTATGTGCCTCACAACAGTCTTGTTCATTTATGCTCATTTACACATTTCCATTTGTGGAAGAAAAGAGGAAGATTTGCCATTATATGCTTAACTGCTTATTTCTTCTTATTAACCTCTCTTTGCTGGAAGGCAGATAATGACCAAATATATTTTCCTTGTTCCATAATCTGTCTGTGATGTCAGGTATCAATCAGTGCACAGACCCAAACCCATGTCAGAATGGAGGAACCTGTATTCTTCAGGGCACAGGCTGCTCTGACTACCTCTGTCAGTGTGATGCCTGCTATATTGGAACTGACTGCTTGGAGGGTAGGCAGAAACACAAATAAATCAATGAAATCTATCATTAAGATGACGATTACTGTAATGAGTTGTTCTTTTTAGATAGTAATAAAGGGTGAAGGAACCATTAAAGAGTTCCATTTAATTATAAAAAGAGACCACTAAAATATTCCTTTTACACAATTAGGAAATTTACTTGTAGGTAAGCCTTTACATACTGGAAGTGTTGGCTTCTTCAGACCTTTGCACCATATATGTTTTCATACATCATCATAAACTTTTTCGGAAGTCATTATATATTCTTTGTTTTGATGCCACTCTATATGATGATAAGATTATTCAATCTGTTAGAAAATTAAGCAGAGAAACAGAAGATCATGCAGAGCTTGATTCTGCATCAAATTAATCTGTTAGAAAATTAAGTGGAGTAATAATCAATATCAGTATTCATGTGTTTGGACAGAAGTCATCTGTACATACTGTGAGGCTGTACCAGTAATGGCTACCTCATTACTGTTTTAGAATGGGATTGCAAAACTTTGATTTGTTGTATTTATATTGCAGTTATTGATCTATGCGAGACCAACAACCCTTGCAGTAATGGAGGGTTGTGTGTGATGTCATCTGACTGTACCTCAACATCGTGTAGTTGCGCAGGCTGCTTCACTGGACCAACGTGCAGCTCTTGTAAGATCAATTGGTGTAGCCCAAATACTTTCAGGCAAAATATTTGTTCCCAATTCCCACAAACACTAGGAACATGTGGGTAGAAATGTTTATTAACACAAACTTCCAATTATTATAATGTAAACTTTCACATGAATATCACGGATATTTTTTTTTTATGATTGCTACTACCATGTGTCTTTGTGATCAACTTTGAATAATTGCAACTAGCATACACATCATAATGTGAATAATGATAGGAAGCATGAAATAATTCTTGGTGCTGGAAATAATCAGGTAACTTTATACACCAATGAGAGCACGCAATTTCTGTTTTCCACACACTTTTTTGTTACAAAGAAAAATGATCGATGTAATCTATGTATCATTTTTCTTGAAGTAACAAATCCCTGCAGCAGTTTCCCGTGCCAGAATGGTGGGGCCTGTGCTGCTGTGGCTGGGGTCTGTACTGAGTTCATCTGTCAGTGCCAGGGGTGTTTCACTGGGGAGCTGTGCACAATCCGTAAGACAATTGCAGTATTTATGATCGTTATTTGATGTATTGTTTAATGTTGCTTCATCACCTACCATCTGCATGCCATGAATGTGTATCAATGTCAATCTACACTGTTCTTGAATACTATGTAATGCTGTCGGAAGGCAAATTTCTACATGATAATTGTGGACCATGAAGTCACATTTAAAATTTGACTTTCCAAACATGTACTTCCATATTATACATCGATGAAATATACAATTCAAATAGCCATATTGATCATGAGGAAAGGAAATTCACATGTATAATAATTGAATACATCATACAACATTTTCTCAGTGTAATATTGAAGTGATTAGCTTGTTGATAATGAGACAGACAGGAAAATTTAGAGGAGCCCTACAGTATTTGCTTGAAGGAAAGGGATTATTATACAGAGCCTTCATCTTTATAATCATTATTGTATTATTGTCATGATATCATGGAATTCTATGAAGGATTTATGTGTTATAGTTGAAACATAGCAAATTATGTTCTACCTGTAAGATTGGAAGATAATTAGAATGTCTGTAATTTAAAAAAAATCACATGTCTAGGAACATCAAAGCTAGTTACCAGGAATACTTTATTCAACTAAAAAAGAAATCGCTGATGATATATCATACATGTTCTGATGATGTATATACATGAATCATTCAAACATAACTGAATACAGTGAAACCTATTCATAAAAACTCTCAAGGGAGACAATAAATATGGTAATTTAACACATGTTTCAATGAGAAGAACTGTGATCTTTGTATAAACAAGTGGTCTTTCTATACAGGTGGTTTGCGAAAACCGGTTCCCCTGTATCATGTATTTGAGTTGCATCACTTCCAATCTCCCTGCAATCTGTGTGATCCTTACAGGCCAGGACCCGTGCAGCCCAAGTCCTTGTGTGAATGGTGCCTGCCAGGCTGATAGCGTGAACCCATGCACCCAGTATAGCTGTCTCTGTGCCCGCTGCTTCACAGGCCAGAACTGTGACATCCGTAAGTACAGTGCAACGCCACACACCTCTCATGGTCAATCGTTATCTCTACAAGGTGAAATGCCATTGAGCTGACTGAGGGGGTGTGGCTTTGTAAAGGATAAGAAGTGAACCCAGAAGTGGAAGTGATCTTGTGATGATAGTGCCCTTGGCATGATTGATCTCTGCAGATGACTCACAAAATATCCAAACACCATCATATCTGATTATGTGGACAATCTCCACATCATGTGATATATTCAATGTTTATATTCCACGGTGTTGGATAATATTTTCTATGATATTAACAACAAACTTGCTTGCATTTTTTTTCTGTTTACAAATATTTTTTGACTCCATTTCCAAATTTCTCATTTTACTTCATTGCCTGATAGCGAGTCAGTAAATATCTATGTATCTGTTAACTGTGCAATTAGTGAAGTATCGTTGAGCCATATCCGTTTGATTCCCTGTAAAGCTATTGATCCCTGTGCTAACAACCCCTGCTTGAATGGAGGGACGTGCCAGCAAGATCCAAACGACTGCCTCAGTTTCATTTGCCTCTGTGACAGCTGCTTTCTCGGAAGTACTTGTGCAACAGGTAATAATTCTAAATGGCACATTTACATTGTAAGGTTGAGACAAAAATTTGCATCTGAATATATCTTTGTGATAAACGATAATAGATGACTTTCACTCTGCTTATTGAGTCAAGTTGAGTGATTTATATATAACAGATATCAGAGACATTGTTAGCAATATTGTGAATCGTAAGAACGGTCTTACACTAGCAATACATACATTTCTTAATCGCAATAACACAAATGATAGGATAAGTGTTATCTGTTTTGTTTTTATTTAATATCAATGTATCATTCATGGAAGAAATAAACCATTCAATATGGGAAGATATATTCATGTCTACATTTTTAATTATAGGTCATACTATAGTGAAGAAGATTTTGAAAGAATTTGTATTCACTATATCACTCATGAGATTCTTGTATTAGATAAATCTATTGCATTACCTTTTCTATGGTACCAAAGAATATTCCCCCAGGTGAGTTTGAACACTATCTTTCAAGCTATGAACATGTTTCATTTGTTTCCAGATCTGAATCCATGTCTGAACAGCCCCTGTGTCAATGGAGGGACGTGCAACATCGTGCCAGGGTCCTGTTCAGACTTCACCTGCCAATGTCCAGCATGCATTGAAGGAACCTTCTGCGAGTTAGGTAATTACAAATATGTAAACTGTTTCACTGTGAAGAAGTCAACCATGTGATGTAGTTTTGCCATTCATCAATATTGGCCCAGACAGTTGCTAGTATATTGTGGAGCAGAATGGTTACATGAAATGTGCCCTAATGTATTGATATATCTTTTGCACAATAATTCCTTCTGATTCAGAGAATCAAGTCCTCTCTTATCTCATTTTTTAAAATCACATTTAGAGTTCTTACCTCTTAATTTTAACTGACGCAATGCATAACAACAGGTATTTGGTAAATTAAGACCCTGATAACAATATGTAATTTGAATGAAATATTAGAGGAGAAATCTATTAAAATGCTTGCGTTTTAGATCAGTTTATTCCTGTTTGAATGCTGATATTTTAGATATATTTTTTTTATCATTGACAGGAATTAATCCCTGCAATCCCAACCCTTGTCTGAATGATGGGTTCTGTTCACTGTCTCCCACCAGCTGCACTGAGTTTAGCTGCACCTGCCGCAATTGCTTCACAGGAGTGAACTGCGACACACGTATGTTAAACATGGTCTTGCTAATTTTCAATGAATTAATGCCATAGGTGGTATTCTCGAAGAAACTTAAATCCAAGAAAGGCTTAGCTAAATCATTTAGTATTCTGAAAATTATATTAAGTTAAACAAAAAATGAGCCAACAATCCAATCATATTTATGAATCATAACAAACTTTAGTTCATTTACAGGATGGAGCACGCTATCCTTCCTACTGGGTGTATGCCTACAATTTCTTTGTTAATTGAAATTACATCAGAAAGCCCTTTCACAAAAGTCAAACCTTCATTTTATTTCCAAAATACCCCCCCCCCCCATATGCTATGTTTGTAGTTTGGTATGTATATTAGTAAGGCACATAAAGGAAAGCTGTGATAATAGGGGGTGATTTCATAAATCAAGGTGAAGGCTTGTGATTGGTTTGGTGTCCCCCTAAGTGTGCGAGACCCAGAACTGTTTGGGTCAACTACACCATCAGGATATTAGCTAAGGGCTTGCAAACAAATGTTACTTTTACATCTACAGTATTTGGGAGCAGAGAATAATGCATCCACCAATATCCTGAAACCATGAGAAGCCGTTATAATTCACTGTCTTACATATAGACTGGAGACTAAAAAGACACAGAGTGAAACCTTGATCGGTGTAATCGCTCATGATGATATATTATTCCTTTCATGAATGATTTGAAATATCTAGTAAGTGCTCTAATTGGATTTAAAGTAGAGCACTAATTTTTTCATTTCATGTCATCATATTCGGATAATTATAGTGAATCTTTTTTGTACCAGTATCTCCGGCACAGACAAGGTTTATGGAAACCCAGTGTAATTAAGGTGCAAAATCAATTTTTCTTGGTAATATGTAGTGATGGATCCATGCAGCAACAACCCATGTGGAAACGAAGGAGTGTGTGCAGCCGTATCTTGTACCGAGTTCAGCTGTCAGTGCCAGGGCTGCTTTACAGGCCAAGACTGCCTCACACGTAAGTATGGTAGTGTTGAAAATGTAAGTGAGATCAAACTTAGGGCCACATCAGATGACAAGATTGTGCCACGATTCTGCAGTTGCATGGAACTACAATGTCATGGACCTACAAATGTGATGCCACCTACTTTTATAAATCCTGTGACTGGGGCCTGCGATTAAGCTAGTTACAACATTGTATGACTGACTGCGTTGTTTGTGATGGCCTTAACCCTATCTAGCCCGGGGGGGGGGGGGGGGCAAAAACAGCCCCCCCCCTCGACATTTTTCGCAATACATTTGTAACGCGAAAAGAACGCGCCGCGACGTTTCATGACTTTTTTCCTTCAAGTCTCACGCAACTTTTAAGAACAAATTTGCGACGCGGGGGTACACGGTTCCGAAGTTACGTAACATTTTGTACGTGCATGTCAGACCCAAAATTGCTCAAAAACGTGATTTCATGTACAAATCCAATGCAAATTCTGTATCTAGCCAAAATTCATTAATGTATCATTATATCTATTTTTACTGATGAAAAACAATATATTTCATGTTATTTATATGGTGGCCCTAAAGTGCGTTTTTCCGAATATATACACAATCAAATTGTGAATATATTCATGATATATTCACAATTTTTACATAAATTCACAATATATTCACAATATATTCACAATTTTGACATAAATTGACAATATATTCACAATATATTCACAATATATTCACAATAAATTCACGATAAATTCGCGATCGTCGCAAATTTATTGCGAACTTCGTCGTGAATTTGTTTTCACGCGCTGAGCGGTACGTACGGCCGTAGTCATTCAGCGATACAATATACGCGGCGCAATGGAGTGACAACAATCCGCACAGGCTAAGGCTAAGCAACCGAAAGGAGATAGATTTAGAAGTTATCTTGAGTTTAACTTCCTTAAACTCGTCAAAATGACACTCCACAAGGTTTGGGGGCAGGTTTGGGTAGGTATCATATATTGACTTTGTATAGTATTCCTTGTGATTCAATTGTAATTGCTCTGAGACGTATCCCAGTCGTTCTGCACCTCTTGACTTAAACTATGCCGACGCTCCGGGCAGACAGCCCGGGCGTGCCCGGTGTGCTATCGCTGAGGCTGCAGAGTGCAGATGCAGGCTTGCCTGAGAGCAAGAGTGAGTTCTGGGTCATTTTTGTTGTGCTCCGCCGGTGAAAGTTCAGTGCATGTTGCTATTGTTCTCTGCTCAGCACCCTGTTTTAGCTGCTTGAATTCTGCAGCATCACCAGAGTTTAAGACACCATTTACTCAGTCATGGGCAGGCTTCATTACGTTGCATGGCCTCGAGTCACAATCACGCCGGCGTCTAGACAGGAATAATCTGTCTCATTCAGGGCATTCTTTGATCGAAATTGCATTTTCGGATATACCCCTATACTAGGAGCATTCAGAGGAGCCAGATGCAATCTCAGCAGACGCGGACCCAACGTCCTACAGAGACAGATTTTTCAGTCTAGCCGGCGTCAAGCCGTCTCCAAAAAAATGTGTTTATACACAGTACATAGCAGAAATAAAGTCAGCCTGACGCTGCCTTGAACTAAGGCATCTTGACAACCCCCTGTTTACACATATGGCGTCAGGGCCAGTCTGCGGAAAGACTTTCATAAGTTTGATGTTTCGCGCTGTCTTTGACTTTGTGTTCGATCTCAAATTTGGTGGTATTCATTAGTACGCGATTTCGCTACTAGGCCTATTATGATATTCATTTAGCGCTTTTCATCGGTCTGCAGTTCTGTTCTGTTTTGGACGCATTTTTCTGTAGCTATGAAGTTTGATGATGCGAAGCAAAATCAATCACAAAACAAATGAACTAATTTGATTATTTTTACGAGAAGTTTGTTTTTCCGGTGTTTCTGACAAAGATACAAGTTGAAAGCGCGCGATACTGAGGTAAATAAAGCAGGATCGATGACGTATCCAAATTATTAGGCATATTGAGCAATCTAATGATCATGCGACTCCTGAAATCCTGCCTCAGGCTCAGTCTGCTTTGTGTCTACATAAAGGAGGAGGCAGCTTCATGCCGCCTCGAGTCTGCATGGCCTCAAACCACCTCCAGAGGTGGACCGAAACCGGGTCGGTTTCAAGGTGACATTAATCCGCTTCTGTGTATTCACATGTTGAACGTATGTAAATGGGGTGTCAGTCACAAAACATGCGTAACTATTACTAGTGTCAGAAACAGTATTGGAAATTGAGAGGAACTTTCAGCGGTGGAGCACGTTAAACATGATAGCGT
Organism: Arbacia lixula; assembly: GCA_963669155.1. Taxonomy (NCBI): domain Eukaryota; kingdom Metazoa; phylum Echinodermata; class Echinoidea; order Arbacioida; family Arbaciidae; genus Arbacia; species Arbacia lixula. The sequence continues at coordinate 15,188,874 of OZ022579.1, read as the reverse complement.
CATGACCGTAGGTTCTGCATGGGCCAGAACTCACTCTTGCTCGGCCTCAGTGCTCTGTTTAAAAGTAAGCAAGGATAGTTCTTCACCTATCCTTAAAATGTGAACGAAACCATGACTGACATTTCATACATGTTATTGTTCTAACGATAATACTGATTCCTCTCGAGTTTCATGACTTTTGAAAATGGAAAACGCTTGTTTTAAAAAGAAGTTGTCATAAGATGATTTGAGGAACCTGTTTTGATAAATTGTTATTGTGATAGAATTAGCATGTTATGTAATTTGATGTTTTGTGGGGGAATGGGAGATTTATGATTGTGCTGTACATGTATGTACACTACAGCTCAAAGGAATTAAGATAGGGAAAGGGAAGGAAGGGAAGGATCCACAGTTTTAAACTGCAGTATATTTTGTCCAGTTCAGCATGAAACATGATGCTTTTTAGGTTAAAACATCATGTTTCATGCTGAACTGGACAAAATATACCGCAGTTTAAAACTGCGGCTCCTTCCCTTAATTTCTTTCCTTTCCTTTTCCCTATGCCAATTCGTGTGAGCTGGAGCGTACATGTACATGTACAGTACATTGGTCTATGTAATCGAGTGTACGTACACAATTTTTTATTGTGTGTAATTTTTTCTCCAGCAACAATCAGGACATCATGGAGAGGACATCAGCGAGATGGACATGTTCTTGATGGGAGAGGTGGTGATGGCAGAGGCATTCTGCTACAAGTCAGGGAGAGGGGCAGAGCATGGAACACCATTGCAGACAATATCTGCCCTCGGATGTGAGTTAACCAATGTGCAGTGAGGGAGAGGGTGAGCTACTACTAGCAGAAACAAAAGAGCAACAAGGAAAGGAGAGCGAGTGGTATCTTGGTGGAGGAGACGCTGAAGGAAAAAAAGATGAGGGAGATTGGCCAAGATCTGATACAGGAGGAGGTGGACATGGAAAGCAGCATTGAGGATGCTTCAGGTGAGGCGCACAAGAAGACCCAGGCAGCCGAGATGTGGAAAAGAGCGTGTGAGACTGTTGGGGAAACGCAAGAGAGGTCAGTAATGTAACAGAGAATTTTTTTTATCTACATTGTTGTAACTGTTCGTCTTCTAAATATATAAAATTAAAATGTCAAATAGTAGTCATCTTTCCAGTGAAAACCATCAGTAATGTAGATACCAGGCTGCTCACTGGCACGTAACCAGAAGTTAATACACACATTGGTCTGTCCACAGTAATAGGTACATTTCTGTTGCATTTACTGTAACATTTGCGTAAATCTCTTTAATTCCATTTTTTGTCTCTTAAATAAACCAGCCAATAATAATAAAATATCAAAGAAATGTATTGATTTGCACTGTACAAGGTTTTGTACGCTTCAGAAAATTTGACCTGTACAATTAATTTTGCCACAGCACGTTGGTAACGGGGCCCGAGTTTGAAATACACTCGTCTGTCCCGTTACCACTGTGATATGGCAAATATGTACAGGCTTAACCCTATATAGCTCGGGCTATTTTGAAAACGCATAGCCCGGGGGGGGGGGGGGGGGGCAAAAACAGCCCCCCCCTAAGATCTCGACCGTTGATCGCGCGATCGCGGCGAAAATTGGCACGTACGTCATCGATGACGTAATCTCCAATATTCAATCGTAAATTGCACCAAAATTATTCAAATTTATTTCTAATTAATTATGCTAATTACATGCATAATATCATAATTTGTCTGTAAATCTTTACATGTATAGCCCCCAAACTGCTAGATTTCAGTCCAGACACTCTTCTTAGGATGATTATCAAATCGGCATTTAAAAAAATGACAATATCAATTTTTTTCTTATGTATTTTATTGTTTTTTATAATTCCTTATGTATTTCTTTGTTTTTTTGACTTTATGTTTTTCATTGTTTTTTCGATGGAAATCGTTGGCAACACTATTTCAGTCATAAATAACGTGAAATCTATTGTTTCTAATCAGTAAAAATAAAAATAATGATACATTTATGAATTTGGGCTAGCTACAGAATTTGCATTGGATTTGTACATGAAATCACGTTTTTGAGCAATTTTGGGTCTGCACATACAAAATGTTATGTAACTTCGGAACCGCATACCCCCACGTCGCAAATTTGGGCTTAAAAGTTGCGTGAGGCTTGGAGGAAAAAAGTCATGAAATGTCGCGGCGCGATCTTTTCACGTTACAAATTTATCGCGAAAATGTCGAGGGGGGGCTGTTTTTGCCCCCCCCCCCCCCCCCCCCCGGGCTAGATAGGGTTAAATGAGAAATATGTGATAATGAACATTCTGAGCAGGATTTTAGCTGAAGTCATTTTAGAGGAAATTCAACACTCAAGTGTTCAATGTTTTGGTGGTGCATCCAAGGTGGTCATAATTACAAATGATTCAGTTGTGCAAAAAAAACTTTGTTGTTTTGCTTCCACCTCCATATGCTATTGCTGCCAAATGCATTTCAAAATAACATATATTTAAAAACAAACATTATTTTAACAACTTTAAGAAATGTGTTTTTGTTACATTTCAACTTACCATATTGAGTCATTCCATTACCAAAATGATGCCAGCATGGCATGTATCACAGTCATTATTATCACATTAATAAAATTATCACATTAATGCTATACCCACCACATCATTTGTATGCTTTCTTTTTTTTCAGGTAAGGAGAAAGCACACCTCAGAAGAGGAGCACTGGAGCTGATACCATCAGTCTACATGTACTCCAGAAGAAGATGGCCATTGACCATGAGCTCCGGGTTACTCCTGAAGCAAGAATAGAAGAAATGAAGAAAGCGAGAAAGAGGAGGGTTTTGAGGTGACACAGCAGCAAGAGCAACAAGAACTGAGGCAGTTTCAAGAGCAGCTGCAACAGCAACATGCAATGTTCATTGCATGTTGTGCATGCATCAGCAAACCCAGCAGAATCTGGCATTGATAAGTGCACTGATTAACACCCTTGCTGATTCTCTTGTAAATATTGACAATGTTGCTATTTCTCTCTAGCTTGCCATATCCTATTGTTCTTGTCTTGCCTCCTACTAAGCAGCTCTATCAGAGTTCTTCATCTAAGGCCATCTTCTCCTGGAGTTAATTTCATAAATATGTCTGCACCGTTACTCCTACTCTTCTGTAGTGTGGAACGACATCCATACACTGGGTGATTTTTTTTGCCTCCTTCATGTCTCACATGATTTTTAGCTCATCTCTGCTCCCTGGACCGCCTCCTCTTCCCCATTGTTCTTGATACTGCTCTCTTCATCGACCTCCTCTTATGTTACTGAGTGTCGGATGGCAGTGTCGGCGAAGTTCGTCCTCCTCATCATGGGGTAATCTGCCAAGATTTTGTTGAGTTTTGCCCGAGGAGGATTAAGTGAGTGACAGACGAGGCAATAAGCCCTGAATCCTGAATGCAGTTGTCGGGTCGATCAGTTGCCATTGAGTAACGTTGACCATCAGGCTGTAATGATGCAGAAAATAAGCTCCCAATATTGACGTTGATATGTCAGGAATTACAAATATCCACTTGTAACTTCTTCTCAATCCAGTATCAAGTTTAAATGATTTCTTACTGTATGTCTTGATGGCCGTGGTGTTGATGGCGCACAGCTGTGGTCTTGGTCGTGGGTGCTGTTGATCCTCTGTTTTTGGTGGGATAACAGACAAATGGGCCCCCTTGTCCACCAGGAATCGTCTCCGTGTCTGTCAATTTGTTAAGTGAAGGAGAAAACCAGCGAAGTCAGGTACCCCTACTCTCTTGCATGGCATTTGCCTGGTTGATCATTCATGTGGTCGTGCAACAACAAGCAGGGTGGGCGGTAGTTACGGGCATGATCGTTGCATGTTGCATGGTACCAGCATGCTCTGGGTCACTGATGTGTGGGCGAGTGCTAGGTGAGCGGTCGTGATATCCACAACCACACTTAATCACCCGCTGGTCTGATCACAACCGAAATGCTTTCTCGCTGTCATAGCTCAGACGTCAGCGCGTCGACATGCGATGACAATAGCTGGATGTGTGATTTAAGTCGAGCCATAATTGACTCCTTCCGAGTCGATTCATTCAATGTCGGTGTCGCAGTGGCCAGTGTTGTTGAGTTGTTGAGTTGCTGGGGTTTGCCTGTATATCGATACATTATATGAGACAGTTGATCCTTCATCAACCTCACCAGGGACATCGCAACATTGTCCATTAGTGCATGTAGTAATCATGATCATTTTTTGCTGTAGACTGCTCCTTTAAGGATTTTGTCAGTTAGTTTTTATAATTATTTCTGTGTGTGGGTCAAAATATTACCCAAACAACATAATTGTATGAAAAAATGTCAATCTATAGTGTACTCTTTATCCCAGTATGTCATTTTGTATGTTCAAATCATGTCAAATTATATTGTCAATATAAGATTGATAATCACCTATTGTAGAGTATATTATCACCATATTTTACAGAATTAAGAAACAAGTTTAAGAGGAACAGATTACAATTATACTAGTATAAAATTGTCCTCATTTTTTGCAATTACAGGTGTATTTGATTCAAGGAAGATGACATCTTCCAGTTGAGCACCGTCTTGAAAAACCCTGAGAAGGTGAAACTTTCGAACAGGTCTTTCCTACCAGGACTGGAAGCTTTGTGTCTCACATTACTGAGGTATACATATTCATGCAGATATGAAGACCTTGTCAAAAACTGTGGTCGATCCGTCTTACTTCCCTAGATCAGTGCTTATCGCCTAAAACTTGCAGATGTTCGCTGATGTAATGTACATAAAAGGCGCTGCAGTCAACAATATAGTTGGGGATTTATTGATGGTACATGTACCATCCCGTCTGTCCCTTTTGTCGGCCCTCGCACAACCAGAGGTCATGTACAATGGTCATAAACGAGTGCATGCTTTCAAGTATCAATTTCTGACAACTCCAAATGGCCTCATGGCACATCTATTCGGACCTGACACAGCTGGAGGCAATATCCCATGGTTTACATGGGAATACGTTATGCCTTTATGGCAATCCTGCATACCCTGTGAGGCCAAATCTTCAAGTGCCTCCCTTTGGCTCACATAAATGTTAAACAAGACATCTTCAATGCTTCAATGTCCAAAGTTACAATTAGCATTGAATGGTTATTGTCAACATTATGAACCATGCATTTAAAGTTTACAGATTACAAGCAATCACAGTAAGTGTTGGTCTCTGTCTGTGGCAAAATGTAAATTGTATCAGGCCTCCTCACTAATGCACATATATACCTGCCTTTTCTGGAACAACACTTTTGTATATTTTGACTTACCACCTCCCACACTTGAGGAATACTTTCAAGGAGGCAACTGAAGTGGTTGCTGAAGTTTGTCTCTACAACAGTGTACTTACATGTATATTAACTTGGGGAGTTGGCTGAATTTCAGATTTTTATATTATTTTTGGTGGGGGGACATATCTCTAGATTCAAAAGAGGTACAATGTACATATGTCCACATGCCCAAGATTAGTCTATAAATGTACACGTATTGATATTTGAGAGCGTGCACTATTGTATGGCCATTGTGTATTACCATTGTTTATATTTTGCAGTATCATTGTGTATGATCACTGTACCCCACAATTATGTGGGGTGTGCTAATGACTGATAACATTTTTATATTTTTTTTTAAATATGGAAAATAGAAGAAGATACTATAACAGAATTTCCCTCCCAATAATAATGGACTTCAGTGGTGACTTCAGGCGAAATTATAGTGATCACTAGATTTTGAGGAGGTTTTGGGCTGTCCAAAACCTAGAGACAGGGGAGTGCTCTGAGGTATGGTCCACTGAACCGTGCATGCGTTCAATGGGAGCAAGTCCGCTGTGCGGGGCGCATCGTGCACTGACAAGGGCAATATGATTGTGATTGTAGACTACGGCCGGTAGATTTCAAACGTAAACATTGATAGTTCACTTTTCCTGAAAAGTTTCTTGAAGTAATATGACTGAGATTTCACACATGTTTTGTTAGGTATACAGAGTGCCAAAGTGGCGTCATCATAGGGACATGTTGTCAAGACAACTGGTTCTGAACAAAATCACTCCAGTGAGAGGTTTGCCAGTCCAATATTGTGTAGCGTACTAGTGTTGGGCACTAAAAATTAGAGTCCCCGCTGTGATCACTGCTGCTTGCTCTACCCACATAGTTTAGAACCATTTGTCTTAGTCTAGAATGACTTCACACTTCGGTACTCTATACTGCTGATTCCTGCCAAGTGTCATAACTTTTGCAAATGGGACACTCTGTCTTAAAGACAGGGTGTCCCATATGTGCTATTTTCTGATATTTTACCATTTGAGTGATGAGTTGCCATGACAATGGGGGTCTAGGTAGCCCGCAGTCTATAACTATGTGTCTGAACTATCAAATTCATAGCTTAATGAACATTTTCAGGAAAAGTTAAAAACTATTCTGGCTTATGTTTGAAACTTAGGGACCATAGTCTACGTTCGTAGTCATATCGTCCCTGTCTGCACACGATATGTGCATATCTCCCATTCCATGCATGCACTGCCGAGCGGACAGGTACGGACCATAGCGCACAGTGGGCTTGGTCCTATAGGATATAGTTGTCGGACAACCTGCCCAAAGTCTCTTTAAAATGTAGCAATTTCTATGATTTAACTATTGGGAAGGAAATTCTTACAGCACCCTCCATTTTCTGTGGTTTTTACACACACAAAACTCGCCCTGTATAAGGGACACCCTGTTTTAGACGAGTCCAATTCATCTTTGAACTCCTCCCTCTTCTACTGGAATTCTAGGTCCCTGGAAGTATGCTTGTTATAAAGATGTACAAAGCTATCAAAGTCCACGACATCAAAGATATATGATTCCAGAAGAATGTCTCTCACTTAGCATAGATTAACCACGGCTGACAGGAACAAAGGTGTAGGCAGCCATGAATAATACATCAATCTAGGATGTGTGTGGAAAATGATATGATTCCCTGTAGATACCAGTACAAAAGCTACCAGTAGAAACCACTGTTCCAAACATTAGTTTCCACTGATTCCTACTGGTCTCACTACTATTAGATTCCACTGGTTTCTAAGTGTTTCTACTGGCTTGACTCAGTATGTTTTCAAGCCAGTAGACTCTTCTGGTTTCTGAAAAAACAGTAGAAACTAATAGAAATATATAATAGTGTTTAATGGAATTTTGACCTGGATATGGAGGGAGGGGGATCAAAATAGCCTTTGAATCTTTTTCTGACAATATCAGGGACTTCTGAAGAATGATACTGATCATCATAACAGTTTAATGTGTGAGAGAAGATGTTCACCTACATGTGTTGATGTAGAAGCACTCATATGTAGCTTTGTACAATTATGAGGATTGCTTTATTTATTCCAATTTTTAAAAAAATACAGGATTGTCTCATTTTGAATGAAAATAAAGGGATGGTTTGCTTGTCGCTATTTTTCAATTTAACATGCACTAGTATACTTCAATGATTTATTCATGATTGTATATTTATATCTATCAAATACATTTTCAAGGTATTTATTTAAAGCAAATACCCAGCAGCAATATGTTATGCAGTCATTACTGTGAGGCAATATGAGTTTTATCCAAGTTTGTCATTATTTTGTGAAATGTAGGCTAAAAACTTATGTTATATTTACAAGAAGATTATTGAGTCCTTGAACATGAAAATGTATATTTCTATTGTTGCTTTTGGATGTGTAATCAAATACTAGTTGATATAAAATATATATTATGACTATCTATTCATGATTGCATAAATCTTGCATTTGAAGTCATTCATTTGAAATGATTGATGTTCTTTACAGTCATTGCTGTGAGGTACATGTGAGGTCAGTTCTATCCAAGTTTGTCATTTTGTGAAATGTAGACTGAAAAACTATAATGTGTTATACGTGTCTATAGAAGAAGATGAGTCCTTACACATGAATAGTTATTTTTACATGTGCAATCAAATATATGTAGTACATGGATTATAGAGTTTGTGCACTTGTTCAGTATGTTGGCTTACAATCATTAACACATGTCTTCATGTTATTAATGCAAATTTATGAATCAAAGGATATGATTGAATTTGGATGTTTCATAAATGTTTATTTATAAAATTGTAATTTGCTTGTTAAAATCACAGAAATTGGTTCTCTGGGACTAAGAAGTGCTTAATAGACCACTCTTTCATGAAACAAATACCGGTACATCTCATGAACATTACATGTATCTGAAAATTCAGGAGGTGAATATTCCTGACCATTTTTATCCCTTCTGTTTTATGCCTCGTTCCCACAATTACAATTTGTGTCATGATTGAAATTGGTTGCTGTAATCAGATCTTGATGTTGTGATCTCCCATGATGTGTAATAATATGTACATGTACCTTTGCTCACATCCTGACTAATCAGCCATCAGCTATGAATGGCCAATTACGTCATTCATAGCATATTGCATGACAGTGGAAACTAGGCATGAAACTGGACACATTCACATGAAATGGGACATGCCATTTTTGGCAATGTTTATGCCGTACATATTTCCATATTGGCAACTCATATTGATTTGATTAATATTTGCCAAGATTTTGTTTTGCACTGTTTGTGTAATGTTTACACATTTATCCATATTGGCAGCGCATATCAAGTTGATTAATATTTGCCAAGATTTTGTTTTGCACTGTTTGTGTTATATGTATCAGTGTATATCAGTATATGAGCATTAGTGCAGTATGTTTTTTATGGATGTGTGCAAAAATAATACATAACCAAAGCAAAGAGCATCACTGGGCAAAGAAATGACAGGTATTTACGGTTCCTATCCATGGCCAAGCCGGCCTCGGACACAACACTGATATGTATATATGTGTACATACTGTACAGTGCATAAGCTCGTTATAATTTGTAACCTTAAATGATGTTCTCTATACTATGATGCACATTTGACTACCAGTATTTCTTTCCAGTTGTAACTTATGGGATGTAAGATATTTGAATAAATCATTTTTGTTTTGATGATAATCTTTATCCGCCCTCTTGTCAAATTTAATTTGGCATGGATGTGAAATGGAAAATGCAGTGGTCAGTAGTGAATGATGAAATGATGGAATGCCTGTTGTTCTGGTAGCCCTGTGACCATTTTTATTTAGTAGGGCATTATAAAATTCCATTGCACTCATTCATTTTCTTGTACCTTTCCTAACAAATAGAAAATTGTCATATGTATTCAAGATTTGGCATACACTACATTGAGTTAAGTGACTGTGTTTGTGAAAGGAAAATAAGAGAAAAGTATGAATTGGGGTAGATAATAAAGATACATGTATATGTCCAAGTTATCTCTTTTTACCTATAATATTCTAATTTATTTCTGTGAAAGTGGAATGTATCAAGAAGAAGTACTGACATTACTCAATGTAATACTTTAATGAAATTTATAATGAAATGGTAATAAATACACATTATATTGAAAACTTGGCTATAAAATACATGTACAACAATATATGTGATGGCATTATAGTAGACATATTGTGTTTTTAAAAATACTCATTCAATGATTTTTTTTTTTAAAATAATGATACAATAGTGTGTTTATAATAAGTACCGTATTCAACCTAACCCATTTTGGCCTGTCAGTATGCCAATTTTGAATGATAACGGCAAGTTTGGGCACAACAATGAGATCAGGTAATAGGTAAGGTACATAGGTACATGTACAACAGTCTTGAACGTACTCTAATAAAGACGTTTTAAAAGTTGATGAATACATATCTGACTTAGCACTTTTGAGTATCTAAATGTTGATATAAACCCTGAAGAATAACAAAAATATGATGTACATTGTACTGCAAATAAGCTTTCCAAGAGTACATCCTCCAAAATGAACAAGAGAAATTAATTTGACTGCACGCACTTGACTGCTCTGCCTCCATTCTACTGCAGTACTGCCATATTCTCAAATAGTACAAGTTCTTTCTCCAATACCTTCCTACTTCCTACTTAGCTACATGACATACCACTTGAATGAGCAATTCAACTGCCACACAGTCAATAAATATGCCTCTACTCCTTTGGTTACATTCAGGTGGTCGACCATGATAATCTTATCGGAAGCCTTGTATGTGTGGTTGGCAATGTACCATTGAATTCCTATGTGAACTTAACCATTCAATTTCTAGTACCGGTAATTGCCAACCAAAATTGCGCCATGTTAGCCAAGTTTGACAGTATTCATTGCCTGTTACTTCTTTGACTTCTAATCTCAATGTAGTCATTCATCCTTGCAACAAGTTGGTTTAAAATTCGATTATTCAATACAGTTATTTGGGAAAAAAGATGTTTGCAATTTTTTGAAAAAATTGATATTGCGTTGCTATTGCTTCAAATGATTTTAGGTGGACAGGGATGCATACGTATGGACAACCCCAAAACATAATGCTCCGGCCACTCTGCGGAGGAGGCATGAAAAGATCTATCATAAAAAAGACTTCAATATAGCTTCTCTAGCATGAAGTACCACTTGAAATGCTTTACTATGACCCTGGCTTTAGCCGAGCAGCCGTACTCATGTACTATACCTGGGTTGAGAGGGACAAGGATGAATAAAACACCTTGTCCCAGGATCTACGCATCGGGCTGGGCTCAAACTTAATGCCATCATGCATATGTGTATACATGTACATGTACATATACACAAGGATGTTTTAAACATGGATAAACATCAGCCGTTTAATTAATGCAGATTCATTGTACTCTCTTTCTAGTCACAAAGAATCCTTCACAAAGATTTTCTCTTTGATCTCGATGTTCAATGCTGCCGATTCTCTGGATGAATTTTGCCTGCTTTTGACGTATAAACAAAATCGGATGCGCAGAAGAATTTGGGGAAATATCCTCACCCCATATGCTTGCGCAGTTGTGACATGTAATACCTACGATGCATCAGTAAAGATTCAATCGAGGAATAGTGTTACAATATGGCAAAAAGGCTGTAAACGTGATACATGTATCAAGTTGCAGTATAAAAGTCTCAATTTCACAATGTTCTGCATCATACCTGCTTACAAAATGCATGAAACATTACTTTCAGATATTTTCCTTTTGGACAAGTAACATGAAAAACGCGGCCAAGCTAGTATTTCCATCTCAAAACGTATCAAATTTCATATTTGCTCGTCCTTTTTAAGTACGTAAGAAGCACTCAGTGACAAAATTTAAAGTTCAGCACTGAAAGCTGAAATGTATGCATGTATAGGAATGCGTATGACCTATTATGAAATCCAGGTGAACGTGACGCAATCGCGCATGCATCATATTGTTGAGAGCAGCTGCTAGTCATGAATATTAAGTGGCGGCATTAAACCTTGTTCAAAGCGATGTTTATCCATTTGCTTATAAACATCCATGATATACATTATCATTGTACCAATTTAAATGTTATTTGGTCAAATACATGTATTTCATAAGTGATCACTTAAAGAGTTACATGTCAAGAGTGCAACATCACATTAAGACTACTCAAGAGTGTAACATCACATTCACACTACTCAAGAGTGTAATATCACATTCACACACTTACAGAGTGTGATATTACATTTACTATTACATTTACATTATGAGTGTAATATTACATTGATATTAATAGTGTAACATCACATTTACACTACTTGAGTGTAATATCACATCTGTAAGTACACAAAGTGTAATATCACAAAGAGTACCGATTTAAACTGCATGTCATTCGGAGACTGGCAATCATAACGCATGACTAATAAAATTGGCTTGACAACCACATTTGATAACATGAAGGTCTAGCTGCAACCAAACATGTTCCACATAGCCTCTAAAATCAAGGTCTTACGCATTCAATATGAAACTTTAAAACCAACCTGACTGCGTATATCTGCACAAGTTTTCAAATGTCAAATCAGCCAAAAAATGGATGTGTGTGACACTGCTGTAAGGATGCTTTCAAGCAATCCCACCGAAAGTGTGACCTCGAGGTGAACATTGCACAATATCTGTATTAAACAGGATTGTGTTGCCCTGAAAGGTTTAACTGGTCATGAGAATTCAATGTGAAATTTCAAGCGTATAATGACTTCTCAGCTATCAACACTGAGGAGAGGTTATGCAAATTGACACAAACTTAAATAGATATTTAACCTGTTTTATTAGCAATTTTACTAAAACACCACATGGTATTTTAGAGAGACATAGGGATGAATTGACCCCTTCTAAAAGGAAATCAGATTCAGGCCCCCTAAGAAGATATTCAATTACCACTATATGATTGTATTGTGATTGAAGCTTCGTGAGATTGAAGGGTTGTGTGGGCGTCCTCCCGCGGGCTCTGCAGGGAGATGATCTTTGCCGAGGAGCTGTCCAGCCTGACCACCGGCCCCGGCCGCAGCGGGTGCATGTAGCGCACCATCTGGGTCACCACGTCCTGGTACTTCATGTGTAGGTCTGCCTTGACCCCCGACCCCCCAACCCAGATGAAGGTCACGCAGATGAGTTGTGAGGCAATGAGGGCCAGACCGCTGGGCGGGGGCTAGGGGACCGGCTTGAAGATCATTGGGATGAAGGGCTTCTTGAGTTGATCTGCCAGGCTGACCTCTCGGTTGCAGGTCTCCGACATGATGTACTCATGGTGCAGCAAAGGAACACCTGAACAAGCAGAACAAGTCTCAAATTCAAATTCATTTTATTCAATATGTACATAAAGAAAATATTGAAAAAGTGGACGTCAGAAGGTACATGATACAGAACATTGTGAACATTTTACATAGTACACTGTACCATAAATAATATTAAAGAAATCTTTAGGTATAAGCCTAATTAGGAGCCCATCCCTCTGTAGAAAATAAGTTTAAGTTCAAGTTTAAGTTGATTTACAGACCTTAAAAATATTTGATATAAGAACATGCAAAACATACCATTGGTACATCAGTAAATTTCCAAAAGAAGCATTAGCAATGATAAATATTTCAGACCATGACAAATCATGTAAATTAAAACAGAAAAACTAAAAGAAATTTTCGTCTAATTCTGCCTTAGCTCAGTTGGTATTCTGGAAACTTGCTTAAGTCAAAAACTGAGGCAATTGATAGGCCAATCACAGTTATGAATCATAGGGTACTAAGTCAATATTTGAGTCAAACTTTCAGTTTGTTTTCAGATATTCACTCTAGCAAGGGTCAAGAAGAAAAACCACAAATTGATTTGTCACTTTCAAACATGCTGCCTTTGAATCATTTATTTGTTTGATATAATTTCAAATCTTTGAGTGCAATATGTGAGCTTATTCACAAGGTATGCACAGAATAGAGTACCGAAGTGTGGCCTCATAGAATCAAGTTGTCAAGACAACTGGTTCTAATCTATGAGGGTAGAGTGAACAGCAGTGACCATAGCGGGGACTCTCAGCGTGAGTGCCTGACATTAGCGCACTACACAATCTCGGACCAGTGATACTCTCACTTGAAAGATGTTGTTGAGAACCAGAAGTTAGCATAACGATGGGTATGACGTATGCCACATCAGCACTTTATTCCCATAATGCTAGAGTTTATCTGGCACATTAAAGGGATAGTTCACCCTGAAATTATGTTTGTTTCTATATAAGCAGATACATGAAAGAAACATATAAGTGAAAGTTTGATTAACTAGAGCAATTCAACTGCCACGCAGTCGATAAATATGCCTCCGCCTCTTTGCTATTTTCAGAAAATGTGTATGTTTGGTGGGCAATGTTCCATTGCTCCTATTTGAAATGAAAATATCACATTCTGTTTTTTTTTTCAAGTTAAGCCAAGTTTGGCAATGTTCATTGACTTTTGACCTCTTCCTTCTTTGACTTCCAATCTAACCAGTCTGTCTAAATTCATCCTTGTATCAAATTTGTTTAAAATTAGCCAATTTTGGGTGAAGTTCATTGATCTTTGATCTTTCAGGAATTTTACACAAACTTCATCAGTCTACCTCCATGAAGTGATAAATCTATGTACTATGTTTGGTTTGAATTAAATCATTAGTATTGGATTCAATGTGAAAAATATCTATTTGGGGGCAATTTTTAGCCAATTTTGGCAAAGTTCATTGACCTTTGGTCCCTGACCTTTGCGAAATTTCACCCAAAATATCACCAGTCTAGTAGTGATCAATCTTTGCACCATGTTTGGTTGGTATTGCTCCATTGGATTTGGATATATTTTGAAAATTATCAATTTGGGGGCAATTTCTAGCCAATTTTGGCAAAGTTCATTGACCTTTGACCTCTGAACTTTCAGGAATTTTACCAAAAATGTCACCAGTCTATCCCCAAGTAGTGATCTATCTTTGTATAATGTTCAATGAGAATTGCATCCTTGGATTTGGATTTATTGTGAAAAAGGTCAATTTTTGGGAAATTTTCACAAATTTCATTGACCTTTGACCTCTGACCTTTCAGGAATTTTACCAAAAATGTCACCAGTCTATCCCCAAGTAGTGATCTATCTTTCTACCATGTTTAATGAGAATTGCATCCTTGGATTTGGATTTATTGTGGAAAAGATCGTTTCGGGGCAATTTTTACAAAGTTCATTGACCTTTGACCTTTGACATCAATCAGATTTGACCCCAATTTTACACACTTCATTAGTTTCATGCAATACATACATGTACCAAGTTTGAAGCAAATCTGCTCAGCAGTTCTCAAGATATTGCCTAAACGGATTCGGGACGGACGGACGGACTTACGGACAGACGGACGGACAGACTTACAGACAGACGGACGGACTTACGGACAGACGGACAGACGGACGGACGGACGGACGGACGGACGGACAACCCGAAAACATAAGGCCACTACATGGCCGAGGCATAAAAAGATGTACTAGCTCAAAATGGTGACATTATATATTTCATGGAAACAGTCAAAGAAAGTTTTCTCTACAGACTTGTTGAGCTGCAAACAATGACTTTTTCTCATTGCGTTTAGAAATTAAGCGCCACTTACAGGGAACTTTCGCCCTCTCCGATGGGAACCGCTGCTGAAAGGCCTTGATACACACCTGCCGGGACTCGCACAGGAGCACCTTGTTTGCCAGGCATTGGTCCAGACTCAGGAAGTGTAGGCAGGCCTCCTGGCCGCAGGCTGACTGGCTGTGGGCCAAGCACACCTTGCTACAGGGGCAGGCCACCGAGAACTGGTAGCTGATCCTCCGCATGCTCAGCTGCCGCAGGTCGTACAGGCTGCTGTCCAGGAAATGCCTCACCTGGGAACAAGTAGACATTGATCCTCACTAAATATTGTATACTCCATATATTTCACGGTTTTTAATTTTTGTGAATTTCTTGAGTCAGGTGCTATTCGTGAATTTAACACCACGTAAAGTTTATTAACTTTGATCCCGACATGAATACGACATGCACACATGTACTAATATTACTCCGTACTCCACGATCCACGGTCTAACCACTCGCGAAATTGTCGCTAAGTCACAAGAAATCATACTCGCTGAATATATAGCATATACAGTACTTTATATGTTCAACCATCCAAACCCTATGCACATCTGCCAAATGTTACATGCAGGAATTCAGATACTAATAACTTTTTGTATACTTTTGCACCGCATTTCATGGAAAAGAGGATGAATTTATTATCACTTTGGTACTTTCAAATACTTGTTTCATGAATGTTAATGTTAACAATAAAAAAACATATGAACAGGAAGACAAAAAATTAGATTACTAATAAATTGTTGTATACTTTTGCATTGCATTTCATGGAAAAAAACAATAAATTTATTATCAGTTGGATTAGAAAAAAATGTAATAATTACTCCAAGTTCAGTATGGTTGGCCTGTATGCCAAAGAGTACAGAGAGCAAAATATCCTACAGACTACTGTCTAGGAAATGACACAAAATAATACAAAGAACATTTAGAACTTTCAGAGACTTGTTTCATGAATGGTAATGTTAACAATACAAATGCATACAAACAACAAAAAAAGGGGGCTTCAAATTAGTGATACTTTACACATACAGCTCCAATAACTGGCCGTTTCTATGGCAACAGCTAATTGGGAAGTTATCATGTAACTTGGTCTGTACCTTGGCACAAGCCTCTCTGCAGGACCTGTCTTTCTTCTCTGCCTCTTTCTTGTCCTCGCTGCTGACCACCTGTAAGATGTTGATCTGCCAAAAGAAAACACGAGGAGCACATCTTTAACATTACATTGACACCTACATATAGACCACTCCAGGGGGTTAAGAAAGGGGATACAATGAAAACTGCTCTAGCAACTACAACTCCATTGCTTCTAAATAGATCCCACTTCAAAATAAGGGCTCTGCCTTACAAAGAACTGATGTGATTTGTGTTGATTTTCAATAAAAAATATAAATATAAAAAATAAAAAGAACTGATTGATTGCAACTTGACTGGTGATTGGTATCAATTGTAACACTAGATCATTGACAGGGATTAGACTTGCAATCGATTCAGATCAATACATCTTACGCCTCTTTAATCCTTACTTTTGGGGTCAGCATTTATAAGGCTTACTGCTCAATTTGTTGGATTTGTGTTTTTATTAATATTTGTTATATCTATTCATGTTTTGTGGTATTATGAAATGTTGTTTGTCGATGAATATATCTTTCTTTATAATGAATGGAATAAAATGAACTGCTATTAATCAAAACTCTTTATTAGACTGGGCAAAGATGTTGAAGGTTAACATACAACTCAGAGGTCTTACCTTGATCCTAGGCAGCCTTGCAGCGGCCATCTCCATGCTCGGCGTTGGCATAGAACCTTGCCTGTCTGTAAAACAGTCTCGCCTCTATGTCGCCCTCTATCTGGCTCCACCGCACAGCGCGCGTCACGATGGAGTGGAAGAGACTCTCTGCAGGAGAAACACACATTGCGTTAAGTGATGAGAAATGCATCACTTTGGTCATATCACAGCTGTTCAAAGAATCAATGCCGACATAGAAAGACAGAATGGCACTTTTGCAATTTAAAACTAGTGCAAATGCCTCTGCTTCTTTGTTAGCTTAATTTATCTGGTTGAAATTGAAGATCTTTTCTATGCTCAAAAAAATAATAGGTTTGGATCAAAATTGAATTCAAAGTTGGAATGAAACCACTCAATTTCTAGAAATTGGCAAAAGTATGGTTTTGCTATCAGTCCTTCTTCTCCTTTTGTTGTCTTTTACATCAGTTGATCTTTGTTGCCATTTTGGTTTACAGGGAGAACAAGGCAAGCTCACTGATGGGACTACCCTTTTTTTAAAAAGGACTGAATAAATCAATAAGTTTGGCAAAGTTCATTGACCACTGACCTCTACTTCATGTACTTTGACTTCCAATCTAGCCAGCTTATCGAAATCGGTTAAAATTGGATTATTCAATTCTCCCTATCACATACAGCTCTCCAAATCGGAACGCGTGTGGCGCTCTAATTTTTTTACCTTTAATTCTTGGGATATGAATTTCAGGTTCACGAACATTCTATAGCCCTCGTTTTGCTTGTGTCTTCTCATTGTTTCATTAGTCCATCTACAATCAATGTTGGTATGGTGGTATTTTTTTCAAGTCCTTCATCCATTTAACAACCCTTCCATTTTAATATTACGAGGTTAATGAGGGGCGAAATTACAGATTCTGTGTGTTATTGCGTGAATTCAATACGTACCAAACTCATACCGGAAGTATACGTCCCACGAGCAATTGATCAGATATTGGTATTGCGAGTGAAATCGCTTGATATCGGCTACATGCGATAGGGAGAATTTAGTAATGTGGAATTAAATACCTATTCTATGCACCCATGTTACTGAGAGGGTTAAAGCCTATCTATGTAGAGTGATGTACAAGAACCAAGATCGGTCTCAGACAATGCATGCTACTGACCCGTCAGGAAACCATTGAAGGTGATGTAGAAGGCAAATGGTACGACGGTTTCAGCCATGGGGTCCTCTTGGTCCGTCGAGGGCTGGATCTGTGAAGGCACGTAATAGGTCCGCTCTTCCACTGACAGCGACAGGTCATGTGATTCAAATGCCTGATGGGAATGAGGATCAAAATACTTTCACCTCAATGGATGTCAACAACGATCATGCCGCAGTCATGTTTATTGTGCTTCGCTGCTGAAAGTTCCTCTCAATTCAAATTTTGTTTTTCACAGTACTGCATTTTGTGTGACTTAAACTCTGCTGATGCTCCCGTATGCATTAAGCAGGCTAAAGCAGGTGATGAGCAGAAAACAATGGCAGTATGCACTGAACTTTCAGCAGCAGAGTACAAAAAAATGACCTACGGGCACGTTTCTCGACACGATGACAACTCTAACCTGAGTTCTAAATCTGATAGTAAGCACTGATGTGATTCTCGAATATGTAGTAAATGAGGTGTCACTGTCATGTTTCTGCAGAAACATGCCCCATGGCATTCTTTTTTCCCAATCATACTATAAATATTACTGTAGAGAAATATAATGTGATGCAAAGTTATTTGTGCACGTATACCATTAAGTAATGGCTGACATGTACCTCAATGGCTCAAAATCATACTTTGAAAGCATACCATTTTACATTAAGATGATGGTCACGTCTTAGGCGTTGCCACATTGCACGATATCCACAGCATGATCCACTTCCATTGAGCTCTTTCTGAATATGTTGACGAAAGAAAAAACACTCAAAGAAATACAAATATCTAAAGAATATTTTTTTTTCATTTTGGAAGGACATAGACGTACAAAAAGTGTGATCCAAATTCTACACAATTCATTGATTCCTGAATAAAACAAATGTACAGAAAGGAATTCTAGTTCTACATTGATTCTATGGAACTCTCACATGGAATCTTGCACAGTAAGAAGATGATTCCATTTTATTTAATGGTTAAACCAGGGAAATGTTATGTGAGGATATAAAACAACATTCTTTCTTTGAGCCCATGCGTGGCACCGACGAAAAAATAATGTGGTCTCAGCGTGTGTCTTTCATGTGTTTTAACAATAACGAACAGGATTGCCTAGCAACAGTTTCTAAGAGAGAACAAAAGAAATGTAGAGTCTTATTTCGCTTGTCCACTTCTGTTGGATTGCATCAATACTTTTGTGAGGAAAAAAGGTATCAGCAAACAAAAATAAAGTTTTTTTTAGTAAAATATCTGAGCTGCACGCAAATTCACGCAAACTCTGTTAATGAAAATTAACAGCTTAATATATAATTTGATAATGACTGAATTAGACATTTCCGGAAATCTACGGAAAGTGAAGAAAGTTGTTAATTATGTAAGTAAGTAAGAATATTATCTTATATCTCCGTTTGTGCATTATTTGACAATTATTTAGAAGAAAAACGATACAGGATCTTAAGTGGTGTTGCCCTTAACTTTCTTGAAAATTACAAAAAAATGTGATAAGAAACACAGCTTCGAGAAACAAAAAAGGGAATTAAAGATATTGCTTTCCAAGTTGACGGCAGCAAAATGACGGTGCCGCGCATGGGACATCAAAGCATTGCAGTGATTGTGGAATGCTTATGACATTCATTCGCACGCTTACAGATGTTTGAATATATTATGCTTGAGTTGTCCCTCCTTCCTAAAGTATCCCTGGTTAAACCACATAAAAGGATATACAAGGACAATTACCCATGATGACAAACCTTTGTTATCATATTGGCCAAAAGTAGATTAACACTCAAAGGGCATTGCAAACACACTCATTCTTTCAGATCATTCCCATTCAAAGTGGCCCATAACCGCAAAATAAGCACAATTTTTTTGATAATCTTGCTAGTCATTGTGTCAGCAGAATTGGCCAGTGTTGTCAAGTCATTCTACATTATGTGGGGTGCAATTACGTACCTGAAGCACTCATAATGGATGGGGGAATGATGTCATACCTCTTCTGTCTTCAGGTATTTGCTCTAGCTTGCCAATGCAATTGAAGAAAACAAAGCTCACCTTGCTCTTACACTGAGAATTGTGCACTTCATACAATGCATTCATGGACACCATTCATATCAAGACCAAATCTTATACCATGATACAGTGTATCTATTTTGTGTCTTGTTTGGTGCGAACTATATTTTCAATTTCATTTTTACATTTTCAATAGTGGCAAGAAAATTCTTACCAACGTGCATCTATAATGTTGCAATATATTATGGGCAATATATATCCTATAGCCACTTTCAAGCCATTTCAGGGGAAGTAGGAATTCCATAGAACTATTTTTTCCTTTGTTCAATCTGTTGAAAAGACATAACAGTTGGCTAACTGGCAAAGGGGAAACCCACAACACATTGTCAATGAAACATAGAAGGAATAACCTGATCAAGCATTAACAATCATATCATGTCTTTCAATAATTTAATGAAGACCATATACACATATATGGCTGAGAACAACGGTAAGATGAGGTACAGAACAAAGTATAATCAAAATTGCCTGCCTGCCAATTTTAACATGCCTTCTGCTCCCAGAAATGTATTATAATGATGGATATACCTATTTACTGTCACAGAATACAAAAAATTAAGCAAATTTGGTAACTTACAGCAATAGCTCGGACTATGTCAGCTTCCAGTGATTCAGGACGACGACGAAGACCAAGTTTTCTGCAAACACGCTTCACCTGATGAACACTGGAGTAAAAAAGAAAGCGTACAATCGCTTAGTTGATTTTGGTTTATCTGAGATTAAGCAGGCAAGGTTCATCTGCTGTTAATTGATATTTGGAGAATTCTACAGAAGCAAAGTTAGCACTGCCAATGTTAACAACATTAAACTAAGATTCTATCATTAAACTATGATTCTATCATTCATGCTTACATCTGTTTGTTTTATTGGTCAAAGGTATGTTATTTCATCACAAGGTCTTGTCTGTAATACTTTCTATTTTTTATACAATTTTCGTTGCATATTACACCTTAAGTGCAGTAAGATGTCTAAGATGATATCCCTATATTCTTTGTTTGGCCACCTTTTGAAACGTGCTTACAATGACCAATGACACACATGCACACAGACGAATCTTCAGTGCAAACACTTGCGATTATGGATTATGGAAAATAGAAGACAATATCATGTTTAATGTCAGGATAGCCCTTTTCCATTTGCATTTTGTAAAAAGAAAAGAAATAAGCATATTTCAAAAGTGTTTCCTTCCCAAAGATAGGACTGGACACTGACTTTGAGTCGAATAAGAATATTTCTTCATCACATTTTTTGAGAGCAGAATTCTTTTCAATTTGATATAACGTAAAATCAAATTTGGCTTGCTGAGAAGCCTTCTAAAAACTTTTAGGAGGTACTAAAATACCAAACTTCAACCGTCATCTGCTATAATTGTGCAGTCTGTTGCTGGGCCACCCCCCCCCCCCCGTAGATCTTTCAGGTTTATAAAATCCCAAATGGTTGACGGCAAGCAGTTCATTAAGTGTAGAGCGCTAGCACTAACAGACAGTAATCACACAAGAGCACCCACCATAAAACATTCCTTTTGGATCAAACTGTGCATAAATAGTTTGTTGCTCCAAAACATAAACATAGATTTCCCTGATCTTTATTTTATCATTGCACTAGTTTTGAGTGAAGTTATCCTGTAATCCATGCAATTCTTTCATTTAAAGTTGATCTGTGACCATTAAACCATAGGACTCACAATCTCCTCATTTATCAGGTATTTCTCCTGTCACATATCATAAACAACCATGAATAATGCCATTTTAGCACTTTGTGATGGAAGCATAATCACATAAATGTACACTATACCTTCTTGAAACACCATGCCGGTAAAGGAGAAAGGCACAGATAACAGACATACTATAGCCTGAAATAAAATATCCAGCTACAAGTTGATATACTGTATGAAAGAGCAACGGATTAAGGAAAAACCAAGTCGACATAAAATAAACATGAATGCAATTGTTGTTTCTTCCAAATGTAGTTTTATCAGGGAAACTCATTCCTGTGATGTAAAATGAAATTACAAGTAACACTTGTCATACTGTGTTCAAAAACTTGTTTTCATGACATCCACCTGATTTACTATTGCACTCAGAATATCTTACAGGTTTTGCTAGCTAGTGGACCAAACCTCCAAAAAGCACTGGAATGCGTTACCATGAAAACATATTATACAAAGTACTGGTAGTGCATATATTGAAATTGGAGTGTTCAGAACTGAATTCAATGGAAACATCACATGAATGAAAGTTTCTCTCCTAAAGAAAAGGATACAGTCAGCATGGTTTCCAATTCCATCTTGGGCTGGTGTGTATGGAGGAGCAATGCATACCACCTCAAGAGTAAGTAGATGCACCACAAACAAGATCATCTGTGGAAGAAAAGCAATAGGTAATAAAAATGAGTATTTTTTAAAGCAATATAAAGTTCACTCCACATTCCACAATAAGACAATTTTGTATAAAATAGCCCACATGTACCTCCTCATTTTGACATTCATTAGTGTAGAAATGTTACAAGTAGCCCAAAATAATAAATCTTGTAATATTTGTCATGACGTTATTAGTTGCCACGGGTTGTTAACATGCTAACTGCTGTCCTGCTCTCAAAATCATAGATAGTGCACTTTGTATGGATTTTACACAAATGTAACACTCAAGAAAATTTATGCACATTTTGCTGCATAGTGTAATAGCAACAATGAATCTTATTCAGCTTTCTGGAAAATATTCACATTCATACATTTTAAGGCAGTTTGATTGAGATGTGTCAGTCACAACTACACAAAAATTTCAAAAAGTATGCAAGATCTGTGTTTTTTCTCACAAATTCATAGATCCCAACACATATCAGATGTTAATCCATGCGGTGTTGAGGATTTAATTACTTTTATCTTGTTGCAGTCCTTTATACTGCAGCCAGCCCGTACGCTGCGCGGGAGCCTAAATAAATAACCCTACATAACCATTTCATTCGGGGCATTCTTTGATCGATATTACATTTTTGGCATACCCCCGAGGGTGTTCAGAAGAGCCAGATTGACAGATGCAATTTCAGCGAATCCAACGTCCTAGTCCTACACAGGCTACAGACTACAGTGACTGATTTTTTGATCTAACCTGGCCTGTTGCAGAATCTCTGCCCTTCCTTTAATTTCACATTACTAGGCCTGACAAATTACATTTGCCCGGTATGATTCCAAAGGAATTTCAATCGTGCTATGAGCCTACGCCGAATAACCCGTACAATAGGGAACCGGGGTATCCCACTAATTTCACAAATTTTAACCCTTAACCTAACCCTGATCCTAACCCAACCCAAATATGTACCAGCTGAAGTGTATCCATACTTCGCCACCGGCAGCCTAGGCGGCTAGGCACAGGCAACTAGAGCTCTGCGTGCTAAGCGCGTGCTTGCTGCGTAGCAGCATGTATTATTACACATGTAACAGGTTTGTCCTAGGGCCGGGCAAGGGCCTAAACGGGCGCTAATGCAGACCTAGAAATCACTTTTTTTGGACAAATTCAATGGCAAAGAAGTTGTCTATAGGGTTAGGGTCAGGGTTGGTTTAGGGTTCAAATTCATAAAATAAGTGCCAAAGTATATGGATACATCGTATAGGGGGTGTTTCACCAAGCTGTTCGTATGATACGAACGTCTTTACAGACGACTGTGATACCACACTTTGTTCTCGAGAATCTGACTTAGCACAAAAGATCACCAATCGTTCATAAAGTCGTTCGAACCTTAGACCCCCATTACACCAACGCTACGTCCATGCAGTTCTCTCTACGTCAAAGAAAATGGCCATGATGCAGTGGGAACTGCTGCAGCGTACTGAGAGCGTAGCGAGAACTGTTATTGACGTACTTGGTATACCCCCATTATACCAACGCTACATCAATGCAGTTCGGTTATTCATACCATATCCCCGTCATGGACGTTCCTTGGACTTCACAGCTTGGTGAAACACCCCCAATTGTATGTACGGGCATGACGGGCCTGCCCCTACGCCTCGCCCTCGGTGCTTGCTCACACCTGCAGCCAGACCTAGCCCCGGGATAGCCCCGGGACTGCTCCCGCTCAGCGCCCAGCCCGCTCACTGTATGAGCGGGCTGATATCGCAGTAAAGCCTGACCAAACATGAAGCCACAAGCGTCGGCAGACTTTAAGTCAGGAAATGCAGAATAACTACAAAATGATACCTACCCTAAACTTGTGGATTCCTGCTGGTTGCCACTGACATGATCAAAGTCATATTCTATCCATCGGATGCTCTTCTCGAGGCAAAGTTGAACGCACCGCGTATAGCATAGTACATGTATGTCTAGTCTACGCAATATAAATCAAAACGAAATTGTCGATTAATTCGCCAAATCATGAAGAAATTGTCGATAAATTCAACCACAAAATTGGCGGTTAACTCGCCAATTCACGACAAAATTGGCGACAAATTCGCCACAATCGCGAATTTATCGTGAATTTATCGCGAATATATTGTGAAGATATACTCTGGCTGTACTGTATGAGTTACGTACCGCTCAGCGCGTGAAAACATTTCACGACAAAATTGGCGAGAAATACGCAACAATCGTGAATTTATCGTGAATTTATTGTGAATATATTGTGAATATATCGTGAATATATTGTGAATATATCGTGAATATATTGTGAATTTCTCTAAAGTTGTGAATATATTGTGAATTTCTCTAAAATTGTGAATATATTCACAATATATTCACAATTGTAGACCGTATATTCACAATATATTCACAATTATAGACCGCACGTAGGAGGCGCCATATATTTATGACTGAAATAGTGTTGCTAACAATTTCCATCGAAAAAACAATGAAAAACATAAAGTCGAAAAAACAAAGAAATACAAAAGAAATTCAAAAGAAATTCAAAAAACAATAAAATACATAAGAAAAACTTTGATGTTGCCATTTTTTAAAAGCCTAATTTGATAATAAGCCTAAGAAGAGTGTCTGGACTGATATCTAGCAGTTTTGGGGCTATATTTAAAGATTTACAACCAAATTACGATTTTTATGCATTTAATTAGCATAATTAATTAATTAAAAAATAAATTTGAATAGTTTTGGTGCAATTGACAATTGAATTGTGGAGATTACGGCATCGGTGACGTACGTGCCAATTTTCGTCGCGATCGCGCGATCAACGGTCGAAATCTTAGGGGGGGGGGGGGCTGTTTTTGCCCCCCCCCCCCCCCCCCCCCCGGGCTATGCGATTTCAAAATAGCCCGGGCTATATAGGGTTAAAGCAATGATACCTTGACGTTGTGAGTTGAAAATTATTCCGGTACTTCATTTCATGTCAGTTTTAGTTACTCAGTAAAACATTCTCTTTAAATCTAGGTGAGTTGATATGGCAAAATATAACAGTACAGAAGAATCATGGATTAAGTTAGATAACTTCTGCATGATAGAGATGATGCAAAAATTCTTACCAGTAATCGTTTATGGAAAAGAATAGTTATCAATGATAAGGGGCAAATTTTGTTTTTTCTGACAAGGCTTTTGAAAAGTAATTATTTATATCAAACGACCTTTGCTTGGATGCGGCAAATGAATAATTCCTGTGAACCATTCTATTTATATTGCACATGCTACATCTTCCTGTATTGCATCACATCAAATTCTTTCTAGCATATTGTCACAAAACACTACTGTACTTTGCTTGATGTTGTTTCTATTGCAGCCATTACTCCCTGCTCGCCCACCCCCTGCATGAATGGAGGGGTGTGCACACCAGTGGCTGGGACATGTGAGGCCTTTAACTGCCAATGTAGTGGCTGCTTCCAGGGGAACCTCTGCCAAGAAGGTGAGCTGTGTTTTGTCCTATCTTTTTCACCTTATTACGTTCATTATATTATTATATTACATATATATTATATGATATCATTATACATATTTTATTTATCATTCTATATCTTATTCTACGCAGCAATATTAATTAATCTACATTTTCAAGTATATTTTCAAACTTTACCCGTTTGAGAATGGATGCAATATACAATTATAATTTTATGATTCTCCATTGTTCTCTTTATTATAGTTTAATTCAAATCACACAAATTATGTCATTTTTAAACTTTTTTTTGAACTTGATTAAATGTATAGATTACCTGTACTGCATTTGAATCATAAAGTTTGTATGTATTCAATTTTATAATGTTTTTTCTTTATTTTGAAGCATAAAGGTTTTGATGAAATGTATGAAAGCTATGTTGGGATATATGTAAATCAGAGGTAAGAATGACAATTAAAAAAAAAAAAAAATACAAATCGCTGAAGTTACATATCTGTCTGTGACCAACCCTGATTGTTTTTTATTTGTAACAGTGCTGAACCAGTGTGACCCCAACCCATGTCTGTTCAATGGCATCTGCTCTCCCGTGGCTGGGTCCTGCACAGACTTCACATGTCAGTGTGATGGATGTGCCTCGGGCCCAACGTGTGCAACCTGTGAGTATCTCCCATGATATCTCTCCATCTCCCTCTTTGAACTCTTTGTGTGCCACTTGTGCACTTCTCACAAATAATACACACAAATCCCATAGAGCAGCAGTTTGTCTGGCATTCACAGTGTTCATTGCTAGGCTAACAATATAGTGTTTCTTGGGGGTGTTTCACCAAGCTGTTCGTAAGCTACGAACGACTTTACAAACAACTGGTGATCACCTCTTGTGCTAAATCACATTCTCAATGATTTTGATTCCCATCAGCTTAAGTTTAAATCTGATGTTTATAAATGAAATCTGTCAAAGTTTATTATGATTGTTGGAAATTAACTCCCAATATGTTAAAACAGGAACAAAGTGTTGTATTGCATTTAGCACAAAAAGGGATCACCAGTCGTTCATAGCTTACAAACAGCTTGGTGAAACACCCCTCTTGTTAGATATCAGCAGATATATTGTTTTTCTCTTTGGATTTGTTTCTGTTTGTTTCTCTTAATTCTTTCTCCACAGGCAATACACATGAAAGCCTGTAAACCAACAGTTTGGCACAGACAGGGTTAAAATGGAATGAATTTAACTCTTTAAACCCCTACTTACTACAATTTTGTATCACACCTGACGAAGTGTTGCAGCGGCGCACGGAATGTGGTGATCTTTTTTTATTCCGTTTACCATACATTACGAGACAAATAATTATCTCTAGGTAATCTAACTCTTTATGTGCATTGTTTACCATTTGGCAGATCTATTAAATCTCCTAAATCAAAACCACTAGAAGTGATTTACTTGATCATTTTGCACAGTGGCCTTCCATGAAATGAACATGTCTCAATTTTGTTTGAAAGCACATTTGTGCTAAAGTGTTTCAAGCAACTTTATGATAAGTAATAAATGTCACTGGCACATGATTAGTTACAGATGTGTAACCTGTTACATATAAGCTGATGTAGTTGTTTGTCCTTCTACTTGGATTGTTCCTGTTTGTTTCCTATGAGATGGAATGGATCTAAGCATAATATGATATATATCATCCCTTCTCAAGAAGTTGCCAAACTTGAAATCAATAAATCATACTATGTTTTGCACAATGATATGTGGGAAAGTATGTATGTCTCTATGATGAATCATGAATGAACCCCTCCATGCAATATCATCAATGCACGGTCTGGATCCAATCTTGTTCTCAGTGCTTGACCCATGTGCTGTAAACCCTTGCCAAAATGGAGGAGTGTGTAGCAGCATCTCTTGTCTGGACTACGAGTGTCGCTGTCCATTGTGTTTTGAAGGTCAAAACTGTGAGCTGGGTATGTATCTGTTCTTTGTTATCTGGTATTTACAATATGTCTGTATTGGTATTACTTTGATATAGTATCAACACATGCGTTGTATGATTAATGTTTTACTTCAACTAATGGGATTGGGGCAATGATGAGAGGCACTATCAACTATATTAGAATACAACCACATGGTGTTACCACAAATGTTACGATTTTCTATTCAGTACTTATTCTCACATTCTCACAATGGAAAGTTCTAAAGAAGATTTATGTCTTAAATGTTGAACATGAATGAATATATAGAAGGAAAAGATTATTGTAATGTTTTATTGGTTGATACAGGCAAGAACAAATTGGGAGATGAAGGAAAGAGATGAGGTAGGAGTAGGAGTAAAAAGAACATGAATAGACATATGATAGACCACTCTTCATTAGGCGCCTTGTCAAAATATGCTGACTGCATCTTTAGAACAAAAAGAATGCTGGCGGCTGTATATTGAAAAGGACAGGGGATTATCGAGCCTGTCAAAGAAAAGATCGCACGCGGGATTCCCGAATATAACCTCAGTCTTTTGTGTCTTGAACTTTAGACAATACGCCTTACTATACTTGCTTCCTTTCTATATGCCAGGTACGGATCCTTGCTCTACTCAGGAGTGTCTGAACGGTGGTACATGTCAGCCACTGACTGGATCATGCTCTGTGGCTACCTGTCAATGTGCTGGCTGCTTCATTGGGGCTAACTGCCAGTTCTGTGAGTACTCATGCAAGCGATATATCATAGTATGTATAGTGTACCATTTATGCAGAATTCAACTGAAACTAATTCTGAAAGAAGCTACATGGAAAGAGTTGTGCCTTTTTCATCTGCATATTAGACTAATGGAATGCTGTATCTGATGAGATATTGTAACAATATTGTAACAATAAAGAATTTAGGATGCTAGATGTAGAGTAAGGTTTTAAAGTAGATCTCCATCAAAATACAATGAAAAAGCAGCTTTGGTAAAATCCCTTGCAATGTGAATGTACTGTATTCAGAGTGATAGATTTCTATCAATTTCTCAAGATGATATGCCGGACTCTGACAGGCTATAATGTGTATATTTGACCTGCTTGAGCATATTATAAGTTGTATTCAAATTGTTACAAATAAGTGAAATGCATCAGAGGAGAAAGGGATTCGAATGTATTGTCAACCAAAACATGGCAAAAGAAAAAAAGAAAATAAATAATTAAGAATGGTTTTCCAACACAGATCTCCATTTTTCATTCCATTGTTTGTGTTCAGTGCAAGATCCGTGTAACAACCATGCTTGCCAGAATGGTGCTGCCTGCACTGCGGTAACTGGCTCCTGCACAGATTACACCTGCCAGTGTGTCGGCTGCTTCCAGGGAGACTTCTGTGAGACACGTAAGTCGTCAAAAAACAAAACAAGGCCATGTTGCATATAGGCTTTCAATTATTGTAACTTACCATCAGTGGAAACTATCATGACAACAGCCAATGATTGAGCTCTCATTACTGCACCTGTTACCATTGATGCTAAGTTACAATAATCAAAAACCTATATGCAATATGGCCCACATCAATATAAGAATCACCTAAACTCTTCAGTTTTTGCGATAATGTAAAGAGATATTTTGGGCTTATTATATTTGCTTGAAACACAGAAAATATGAAATGTTGTTTGTGGTGGCTTCTTTTCAAATCTGATGTCACGAAAGGACACTCTGAACCAGGTTGTGCACTATACTAAACACACACAAAAAAAGTAAGTCCCCCCTTTTTCTCAGCCGCATAACTTTTTAAGCAGGAGGTTATGGACAAACAAATTTGGCAGGGGTGTTGCTACACTTATTGGCTAACTTTCATGTGAAAATAATGTTGATCAGTTCATTCATGCATGAGTGAGCAAACGCTAAAGGCAAAAATGTGACAAAAGACACAAGGATGATTGTTTATGCTGTTTTAGCAGTACATTTTGGCATTTTTAAAGTGTATTCACTCAACCATGACATGAAAATGACTGCTTATGTTCACATTACTGGTCATGTTACATCTTTGTCAAAATATCCAGAGTTTGATTTATTCACAAAAATAAAGTTTATTTTTTTAAGTTTTAAACTCAAGAGGGATGAGTAATTTTTAAACAGTACTCACTCAACCAGAACAATGGTTTAAGTGTCAGGATAGGTGTTAGTGCGTCAAGAGATGGATGATATATCATGAAAGGACCTAAATTATGCACCAGAAATGGAATTCATTAAAAATTTATATGACAGAATCCCCACATTACATTTGTGACTTTTGAAAAGTGACAATTTTGCCTTTGATATATGCTCACTCATGCATGACTGGGTGGATTAATGTGATTTTCACACAGAAGTTAGTCAATAGGTCAAAAACAATCCTGCCAAGTTATGTTGCTCAAATCCTCTTCAATAAAAAGTTATATTATTTGGCTTAGGGGAACTTAGTTTTTTGTTGTGTTTATGTGAGGATTTTCTTTCTTCACAAGGGCTTTATTGTTATTTACAGGGGCACTTGTTTGCTATACGGGGGTTAAATTGCCCCAAGCCCTCGTCATTTTCTTTCATCAGCTCTGAATATGTTTGTTCCCATAGGTTTTGTATTTTTGTCATGGTAAAGTTCCATCTAGTTGTTTTTTTTATATACAATTAATGTCACCAAGATATTGTAATCATTCTCAATAAATAATTCTTGGTACAGAAATAACTTATGTGAATTGATTTGGAATATGTAGTGGAAATTTGGCACTGTGTAATCCTTGTAGCTACAAGATTAAAGAAGCAAAGGCAAAGTTTCATCTTTTTCATAAGCTGCAATCAATCAAAATGTCCATGTTATTTGTAGAATCAGTGTTACACTTCGTCCCTGAGGTATGACAAACCAGAATATCTCAAATCACTTTGAACATTTTATATGTATGTTTATGTTGTATGTCCATGCATTATATATATATATAGATGTTTATATATGCTGATATATGCTGATATATGAACCAGTCAAAAAAATTAGAAGGAAAGGCCATTTTCACATGCAGCCATTGTTCTATGGAATGATTTGCCAGATTACTTCAGAAACTTAAAAACATACAAAAAAGCTTAGAAATAATTTAAGGAAATATCTGTCGGCCTTAAAATATCACAACTTAGAACACAGTACACCATTTCTCTTCCTTTTTATTCTTTTCTTTTATGTGCATAGAGACATGCAATTATGCCTATGTATTATGCACTCTACAAAAAAGTTTGATTATGATTAACATCAAATAGCATTTCCTGTGAATGACAACCCCCAAAATAAAATGTTTTACACCTAAATTTTCCCCATGCAGCCATTGATCCCTGCCAGAGCTTCCCGTGCCAGTTTGGGGGTGTGTGCAGCTTGGTGCCAGGGCAATGTACTAACCACACATGTCAATGCCAGGGCTGCTACACAGGGAACACCTGTACTGAGTGTAGGTGGTACTACATGATGTGTTAACCCGTTTATTACGGGAATCAGGGCTATGTTGCGCATAGGTTTTCAAGTATTGTAACTTGCCATTAATTGTGACTACCTCGGCAACAGCCAATGAGCTCTCCTTATTGCACCTGTTGTCATGGTAGTTACCATTGATGGTAAGTTACAACAATTGATAATCTATATGCAACATGGCCTAGGTGTACCTGGTTCCTTCTTTCTGTGATCAAAAACGGGAACGTACGTGGTATACCTGGTCCCCAATAACAACTGATTTTTACTATACATATATATTTTTTTCACTATATTTAAAGAAAAATTTAAAGAAATTCTTTAGAACAAATGATGTTGATGTGTGTGCAGTAGTTAGAAATATAAGCTACCACTCATGTTTGTATTTAAAACAATTTCTTCAAGGAATTGGGTAAAACAAAGATTCTACAAGATGTTGTATGTCAGTCTTTGAAATAAATCTTTAGCACTATGTACATTTATGTTTATTCAGCATTCCTATTAAAACAAATTTCAGAATAATTGTGTATTTGTTTCAAAATTTCACCATATCTGACATTTGATAAAGATTCTCTTTTTGCTTGTGATTATCAAGAATTTAATTTAAATGTTAATTTCATTTTGGTTTCACTTTCATTAGTTGTGAATCCTTGTCAACCCAACAACTGTCAGAATGGAGGTCTGTGTCGATCTCTGTCCTGCACGGACTATGAGTGTGCCTGCCTGGGGTGCTTCAATGGAACACGATGTGAAACCTGTAAGTCTTCCACCGTCATCACCCATCTCTATTTTCTATATGCTGTGATCATGAGGTATCACATTTGGATTCTTTGTGCGATCATATAACCATTATTTATACCAATTATAAATGCATAAAAATTAATGCTGTGTGGTCTTCAATGGAACACAGTATGAAAATGGTTGGCTTTTCATCGTCAACACCCTTTTCTACATAATGTATGCTTCAGCAAAAAATAAGGAAGTATTGCATTTTTAGTTCTATGTATAATCATATGGGTAGATAAGACTAGTTGTTGCTGTGTGCATATTCTTTTTGTGGGAAAACACCAAATCAATTTTAAATCTTGCTAAATCTATGGACGTATTGGTATTATGGACTGATTTGTAGAAGTGTTTAGATCTCATGTTGATATTACTCTTGTAATTTACTGGAATGTACTTCTAATTTTATATACCTCACAAACATGGTACAATTTGACAGTCTCCACATGTTCCCCATGATCCCTATAATACTTGAGTTTATTTATTTTGTACTTGATTTGCAATTGGCCAAATGACGATCTGATAGTAAATTCTATACATGTGTCAATCTTTAAACAGAGCAGATATTCTTGAACAAAATTTAAAAACCACAAAAATGAATGAAATGCAAGTAAAATATTCTTTTCATAGTAAGCCAGACCGTGATGGAATAAAACCTACTGTGTTAAACCTAATAAAATGATGGAAAATCAAACAAGGGTTTCCAAATTCGTCAAAGCATTATTGTATAAAAAACTCATGTTAATTACATTATTCATATGATAGAGTGAGAGATAGAGAGAGGAAGAAAGAGAGAGAGGAAAGAGAAAGAAACATAGAAACAGCGGAAAGGCTACTACAAAGCATTTGCACTACTCCACTCCACTTTGCATTCTGCATATCATTTTCACAGTAATCGATCAGTGCAGCCCAAACCCCTGCTTGAATGGAGGTGTGTGCCAAGCAGTGGTGGGGTCCTGCACAGCTTACACCTGCCAGTGTCAAGGCTGCTTTGTGGGAACTCGGTGTGAAACAGGTGAGAATTCAGACAATCATGATAGTAATACAGTATGTGTGACCCACTGGCTCAAAACATTCAATAATTCACGTATGTGGAGCAAATCATGAAAATGTTTGTTTGTGCTATATAGACACTGTTGATTTCTGATAACATAACTCGAGTAGGTCAATACATTTACACTTACAAAAATTATTATACACCTTTCAAAAGCTGTGAATCTATATTGTAACACAGACATGATTTTCATAGGGTTATTGCTGAGGCGGCCGGCCGGTCTCGCTTGTAAAGTCCATAACTCAATGAACCCCCTTTGTGCTGTGAAAAAACAACTTAGAGAGATTGAAAAAGAAAGAATGTAAAGAGAAATTGCATAATGCATTATATAAGTCCAGGGTCCCAAAATATCATTGACGCTAGAAGGCATTTTTAAAAGTTATCTTTTTAAGTGCTTGTGAAGTATATGGTAGTTTGTCAGTTCAAGGGACATGAAGCTCATTTGTTACTGAGGGGTTAAACTGTTTACTCTCATCTTCATTTTCTTTCCTTGATTTGAACAGTGATCAACCAATGTGACCCCAATCCCTGCTTCAATGAAGGGACGTGTGGCAGTACAGGTTTGTCCTGTACTGACTTTACCTGTGACTGCCCAGGCTGTTATGCAGACAGGTATTGCCTTACAGGTAGGTTTTTAATTTGCTTTTTTTTCATAACTGTCTGAATTCTGAACTGTGTTTCACTCAAACCAAGGAAATCTGTACAATACAAGGTCAGATTTTTAATAGGTTCCCCCATATTTCACTCTAAACTCTTGTTTCCTCTTATCTCCAACATGTCATTTTAAGCTCATGCAAAGCATGAAAGTACCATGTATAGAATTATATTGAAATTCAGTGTAATATGTAAACTGCACTGTTCTGTAATATTTTGTTTGTAATATCTGAAATATGAAAGAAAACTAAACTGAAACCGAAAACTAAATTTGACTACAATGGCCTATCCCAGTGCAAAATGAAGTCATGTGCTATTAAGTAGAGGTGTGGTTAATGGTTTGAGGAGCATCGTCTTCTTTACAAAGTTATTATAATAGAAGTCAGTAAGAGGTCATTGTTTAATATCATGACAAATTTACACTACATTACAACAAAATTGCATCTTTTTTCTTAGACCCTGTACCACCTTCCGCCCTTAGCTCTCTACATGTTAGGTATTTAATTGCATAATGATATAATGATATATAAAATTAATATCTAGTCATAAAGTTAAATACCAAAAAAAATAGTCTTCTCACATTTCTCTTACGCAATAATCACTCCCAAATAACTGTTTGAGGTTCCCTGAATTAATCTTCATAGTGTTAATAAGGCAATACCTATATATATATATATATATATATATATATATACACTACAGCTCAAAGGAATTGGCATCTGGTAAAGGGAAAGGGAAGGAGCCGCCGTTTTGAACCGCAGTATATTTTGTCCAGTTCAGCATGAAACATGATGCTTTTTAGGCTAAAGCATATACCACGGTTTAAACTGCGGCTCCTTACCTTTCCCTTTACATGATGCCAATTCCTTTGAGCTGTAGTGTATATATATATAGAGAGAGCGAGAGATAGAGAGAGACATGTAGATGCAAAAATATTTGTAATAAGCACCCTGGAGAAGAATATTTTGCTCAAAAGTATAAGATATAATACTTTATTAAACAAGATATTGAGTACAGTATATTTGTCAATGTGTCATGTCAGATAAAAATATATATGAATACAAATATATATATATATATATATATATGCCATCAGAGGTGCATGCCTGCCAGTCAGCACCATGTCAGAACGGAGGTGTGTGTGAGCTCCAGCCAGGCTCCTGCTCCTCTTTCTCCTGCTCCTGCCAGGGATGCTTCACAGGAGACAACTGCCAGATATGTGAGTGCTCCTCAGCATATTGGGTATCATATAATTCATTTGATGCAAAATCATTTCATAAGACAATAACATTACTACTGATTTACTATCCTTTACGTAGTATGTTTTTCTCAGATTTCCTTGAACCCTATGTATGTTTTTTTTTAAACTGTCTGATATATATTTAATTTTTGTTCTGCTGTTCAGAAGTTTCAAAGAAATTATTGATGTAAGAGTCCTACATGATGTAACAAAAGAAAATAGGTCTTGTGCACTTGAAGTCCTGAGGGGCAATGCCATGATTTTTCCACGCTAAGGGCAATTTTCAGGGCCTCTTCAGAGCCACCTAATTCATGGACCTTGATTGGGATAGTCTTTTCAATCCCTGTGAAGCGCCTGAATTTTTCTCTGGCCTTGGCTGCTGTCGTAGGCGCGAAATGCTCCTTCAACCATTGATGTGATGGCTGTTGCAAATTATTCAAGTGGTTCTGCGTTGGCGGTGATGCAAGACTTGAAAGTGTCCATGAATTGAGTTCTGCCAAAAACTTGGGAGAGCTTCTCTTTCACCTTCTTGAAATTTGTATTCTCGGAGTTGGGTATGCTTTCTCGGGCAGTGAATGCAAATCCTGCAAGTCCTCTTGGAAGGAGGGAGTGAAGTTTAGTTAAGCTGAGCTGATGCAAAATGCTTCTGCTGCCACTTAAAATCGACATATCCATTGGTGAAAGTCTTTCCCATCTTCTCAGGTAAACAGTTCGGGCAGCTTGAGATGAAAGGATCAACATGTTGTTCTTTTGTGTCAGGATATTTGAGCCATTTTGTGATTTAAAAAAAAAGGAAAGGAAAAGAAAGGAATGAAGAAATAGGTTAATATCTGTTAGGACAATGGGAACCTACAAAGAACATTTGATATCATACTTGCCTTGATGTTATGGGAGATAAGCAAAATGATCTCCAATTACTTTAACATATTGAAATACACAAAATATAGCCATGTCTACTTGCATGTTGATGAAGGGCCTCTATCAGCAAAAGACAAAATAAATGTCAAACTCGTTGGATTGTGTGGAGTACCTGAGCATGTGTCGTAAAGAACAATGTGTGTAATTGTTGCGCCAACGCATTGTAACCGTTATGCAACACTATTATACTTTTAAAACTCATATTGTCTTTGAATGCTTGTCCATGTTTCTTTACACCATAGTGCTAGATCCATGTGAGACCAGTCCATGTCTGAACGGGGGTGCTTGCATCAGGGAGGGAGGGACATCTTGCACTGTCTCTGCCTGTGTCTGCCCAGACTGTTTCCTTGGCCCACTCTGTGAGATCGGTATGTTGTCTTCCGTACTTTGATTTTTTGTCTCTACACAATAAATATTTCAAATTAAGTTGATGAAGAGAATTATAAATCACAATTGTAGTAGCCATGACAGAAAAAATATGTATTGGTTAAAAAAAAAAAGATGCTCACATTAAAGTTGTAATTTTTCTTTCCGGGCATGAATTCTTGTTTTTTACAGGATGGCAAAGTATGCATGTTTACACCTATCATTTGTGTGATTGTCATATCTTCTTTCTATGATGTTTACAAATATGACAGCTGGTTTAGAAATGCAATTTATTTTTGTGTGTGTGGTTTATGTCATTGTATTGAGATCAAAACAAATCGTGCTTATTTTTTATCTGTGTCAAAAGCAAATACACATGAAATAAGATGTGAAACCCTTACTCTGCCACATGTAATGCAGCTCTGTAGCATTTATGTGTATTACTGGTGAAACCATACACACATGGCATACAAACAAGAGATGTTTGCAGGTACATAATTGTTACAACTTTGTTTTGTAGTGGTGGATGCATGTACAGATAATGGGAACCCCTGTGGTAATGGAGGAACCTGTCAGCTGGTGCCCGGCTCATGTACTGACTTCACTTGTCAGTGTCCTGGCTGCTTCACCGGAGATACCTGTCAGCAGTGTGAGTTATCTATTCGTCTATCATACCTTTATAAAGTCAGGATATACTAGCCCAGTTTAATGGTTTTGATAAACAATGTGCAAGTAACACATTTTTTTGATGTTTCCATCATGATAGTGTACTAATAAATGCTACTTTTCCGGTAACACCATGTGGATGTATTTCTTTACAGATATTTGATCCACTTTATGGGGTGAAAAAAAAGGAAAGAGTGAAAAGAGCAACCCATTTTTATCTCATGTGACCTTACACAAGACTGTTTTTAGCATTAGTTTGAGATGAAATGGAAATAGATCTGTTAGTTCTGGACTTTTAAAGAAAATGATGATAATCACTTAAACATTTAAACAAAATTTACATACAATATTTTTATTGAGATAAGATCTTTTTCGTCAAAAGACTTTCAAAGTAATGTGTGTGATAGTATACACTGTTGCAATTTATGAGGAAGTACTTTCTCATTAGAATTAAGCAGTGTTCTGTTACATATTCAAGTCTTGTTTTTTGGTAAATATCCTGATAGTGCTGGATCCATGCCAGAACAGCCCCTGCTTCAATGGAGGCCAGTGTCAGCAAACCTCCTGCTCTGACTTCACCTGTAACTGTGTCGGATGCTGGACAGGGGACCGATGTACTACAGGTAAAACTTGCCTGCTGCTCAATTGACATTTCATCATGATAGCGATTGTAGATGAGACTAGAATTTAGAATGATAGATATTCCCCCCCCCCCTTTTTGTGTGTGTTGATGTACTACAAGGATGTTATTGGGTCTTGTTGGGCTATACAAAATAAAGGAAGGAGACACAAAGAGTATTCCAAACATGGAGCAAGATTTTCAGTAGCATCAAAGTGTAAAACTTGCTTGGAAAAACAAACAATCATGAGTATGAATGTAAAGATATGTTAAATACACAGTTCACAACATATATGGATTCATCAAACTTACATGGCTAGTTTTTAAGATTTTTAAACAAAAATGACTTCTTCATGATACATCCAATTTTGTCAAAATTTTCCTAATCTTTGTCTCAAATGTGTCTTGTCTTTATTCAAGTCAACTTATTACAATGGGTTAATTTAACCTTTAATGATGTACGGTACATATGTAAGTTTTATCCTTTGTAATCTTTTGTTTCCATGAATCGAGTTACTAAAGTTGGCATGTCACTTGACTTCCTTACTATCCAGCCTTGGACCAGTGTGCTCCCAACCCCTGCCAGAATGGAGGTGCCTGCAGTCGGGTGGCAGGTTCCTGCACAGATTACACCTGCTTCTGTCCTTTCTGCTACGAGGGAGACACCTGTCAGACATGTAGGTATCATGGCTTTAGCTAGCCTCCATGGCTCCCAGCGTGTTCAGCATTTTCAATTAAAAATACAATATTTAATAAACGGGTATGTCTTCTGTAGACTAAACTTTTTCGAATCTTTTTCCAGCTCGCAGACTAAGGGATAAAAGAGAAAACTGATGAGTATTTTAAACTTTGAAGTAGCAATTTCTAAAAACCTGTAACCTATTCTTGGCCTTGGCATCTGTTTTTTGGAGGTGTCATGGTGTACTGGTTGTGAACTGTGACTGAAAATCTTAACGTTCCGGGTTCAAGCCCACCCATGGCACTGTGGTATCCTGGACCAAGATACTTTATCCACATTGTTGCTCTCTTCCCAGGAGTATAAATGGGTACCTGCTACATGGAAAATACCTCCAAGACATGTAGTTATCAGGACCTTAGCTGCTCATTTGCGGATCAACAAACTAGACTTTCAATGATGTGGTTCATTAAAGTTCTTGATGTTTCCACAGTCAGTAAATAGTCGTATCGTGTACTCCCATTTTGTCTAATCACCATTTAAACTACAAGAAAATCCTTGAAACTGTCCATTTGGATTAAGGAGACTGAACCAAGACCCTATGCCATATTTTTTTGTACCATAAACCTAACCATGTGTCATGTTACCAACATTATCTAGGAAATTTGTACAGATTGATTTTTATAAGACGATTACGATTAATCCCAAAAGTTTCTGTATCTGTTTGATTATTTTTGTGTTGATTGGAATCATATGTGTATGAATGCCTATTCCCAATGCTCACCACAGGGAAAGACCCATGCAGCAGCGGCCCCTGTAGCAATGGAGGCCAGTGTATCTCCTCTTTAGCCTCCTGTACCTCCTTCACCTGTCAGTGTGTGGGCTGCTTCACTGGAGCAACCTGCCAGATAGGTAATCAACCAATCAGATGCGGGCAGATGTCTCATCCAGGCACATTGTTTGTAGCGCCTATTGTGATGGGCTCAGAAATTGAAATGCAATGCATGTTTATAGGAAACTAGCAAGAAAGCCTTTTCGTCATTACAAACCCGCTGTTGGATTTTTTCAAAAGAGTTTGTTTTGTTTTCAATCATAAAGATTGCTGATTGCTGATTGCTCTAAATCAAATCCCCATCAAGATAGTAATGTTGAAACAAGGAGTTTCACCATGCATGATTAATGCGAAAACAGACGCCTATATCATCATGATAAATATGATGTATACACCAACGCTAAACATTTCTATGAATTG
Source organism: Arbacia lixula (assembly GCA_963669155.1). Classification (NCBI taxonomy): domain Eukaryota; kingdom Metazoa; phylum Echinodermata; class Echinoidea; order Arbacioida; family Arbaciidae; genus Arbacia; species Arbacia lixula. The sequence goes on along the minus strand of OZ022579.1, from coordinate 15,149,382 downwards.
TGTGCTATTGGCCATTATCTCTTCTATCACATAGACTCTTATCCACCAGAAATATAATATTTTATAGATGTTACTAAGTAGAAATCATTATTTGTAATCATTTTATCGATAGTGATTAACTCTTCTTTGCCAGACCCAATACTATCATACAGGATTGGTGCGCATTACAGGTACAAGAATGCCTGAAAGAGTAAGTAGTAATCTCCATCTTTTTGTTCTGTTTGAACAGAGCAAGTTGCATGTGCCAACAACCAGTGCCAGAATGGAGCCACCTGTACACCAGACTCAAGCTCCTGCGTTGCCTACACCTGCCAGTGCCCAGAGTGCTACTCGGGCAACTTCTGTGAAAACTGTGAGTCTAAAACCCAGGTCACATGCGTATTGGTTACTAAGGTTATCGTATTGGTTATCCTATGTGAGGATGTAGAATCACAGTATAGTCTAGAGGGATTACATTATCTTTTTATTGATTTACACAAAGTTTTAAATAAACAATTTTTTTAATGCTGAAGACATAGGCACAAACCATGAATCTCCGAGACTCAACTAAATAAAACTCCAACGTGTACAGAATTCAGCGGCAAGGCTTGTGACGCGAAAAAGGAAATTTGAACGCATAACTCCGATCCTACATAGTCTCCATTGGCTTCCAATAAGGGCTCGTGTTCAGTTTAAAATCTTCACTCTTGTATTCAAATGCCTATGTGGTAATGCTTCGGTCCATCTTACTGAACTCATCAAACAATACCAGCCTAGTCGTAATCTTCGTTCTCAATCAAAAAAATCTTCTCTCTGAAATTCGTGTAAAATCTTAGACATTCGGTGATAGATCTAGCTTTTGCAAATACAGCACCCAAATTATGGAATAACCTCCCCCAAGCCATGAGATCATTGACAGACTTTAATCAATTCAAATCAGCACGAAAGACACATCTGTTTGATGATTATTAGTTATTTTCAAATTCTCACATAATCAATTTTTACTTTCACATGCATAGAGACTATTTGAATAGTATTATGTGTCTCTAAGAATTGAATATTATTATTATTATTATTATTATTATTATCATTATTATTATTAGGCACAAACCATGTTTGCTCTTTTGTACCAGTGAAATTTAAATAGGCCTTAGATTATAACAAAGATACTGTTGAAACTGAGCATTACGTACCACCACCAACGGATGGGTAAGATTCTAAATAGATCCCATATTTCAGATTTCAATAGGACCAAAAGTCTACACGTACATTACATTCAAGATACGTGAAGAGCTAATATAGTTTTTACAAACTGATATATATATTTGCCTTCTCAGTCTTCAACCCCTGCAGCAGCTTCCCCTGCCAGTTTGGAGGGACGTGCAGCATCATGGCTGGCCAGTGTGACCAGTACCAGTGTGGCTGCAGTGACTGCTATCTGGGACAGAATTGTGAAACTTGTGAGTGGCACTCGTAGAAGTACCAATATTAGACAATTTCAACTGACTCTCTGTGCATCTTCATGTTAAAGATTGTCCGTCCCTTTTGCAAGCCTAAAATTTGAAATCGTCTATCACGATCGTAAATTGAAGAAAGTGTGATGCAAGACCATTTCTAAGAATATAGCATGTTGAACTTTCTGTATATGTAAAAATTTCAGCCGTTAAATTTCAAACCGACTTTTTTTGTACTACAAAAAAAGTATTAGTCTTTGTTACAGTATCTATGTGATTATTATGCATGTGTGAAAACCTAATTTTATGAGTAATTACCAAACTTTGGAGATGATTCCTTCTATAGGACAATTTTTTCATAATGCGTTTTATAATTTTATAAACAGATTAATCAGTAAAGCAGATATTTCAACACAAACTGCTAAGAGCCTGAGGTAAAGACTATTAATCAGACGTTGTTTACGTGCATTATTTGAATTGTACACTACGTATCAGTTTTAAATTATGAATATACAGCTTGCTAACACTTCTCTATTTGTTTTGCCAATGTTTCGATGGTTTTGTGGTGATCTGAAAAAGGGACGGGCTGTCTTTAATGGTAATGACAAGGATGAAGCAGTATGTGTCTTGAAGGTTGCTCCTTGTCTAATACCCCTTTCACACTGGGAAATAAGCTCCTTTAGAAGCGCCTCATAACCAGTGTTTCTCCTAGTGTAGAGTGATTAAGCCGCTCTAAATATGCAACATCGGCCAAGCGTTATGCCATCGTAAAGTGTGCAAAAAACGTAGTTTAGTGTCAATACAAACACTCTACAGAAGACTGGTGTAAGCCTCCCTCCATATCATGAATTAACACAATATGTGCTTGGTGATAATTGGAATGCAGAAAGGTGCTATATCAAGCAAAATTGCTACAGTAAGCTAGTATCAAACACACTGGTCTTAAAATTAGCACTAATCGTAAGCTTTGAACCATTGTTTTAGTCCTGGATCAATGCAACCCAAACCCATGTCAGAACGGTGGTTTCTGTGGGCCCCTGGCTGGGTCCTGCACTGATTATTCCTGCCAATGCCAGCCGTGCTATACAGGTGACCAGTGCCAAACCAGTAAGTCTCCATTCACATTGGTTAATCTTCTGTTTAACTCTTCCTATGTCAAAGAACATGCTCTCCTAAGGAATTGGGTGCATTAATGGAAAAAAATATGCTCATGGCACATAAAGAGTTTAATTGTCATATGTCATTTAAGTTCAATTCATAATTCATATGAAGTTGCCATTATGTATCTGCTGATGCATAATATTGCAATGTGAATATGTAAACCCTAACAGAAATCGCCAATGGTATTTCATTGGTAACCAATGGTATGTCCAATGGTCATTGGTATTTCAATGGTGTTTGAATGGTGTTTGCTCAGTGGTCAATGGTTATTCAGTAGTGTTCATAAATTAACTATTAATATAACATTGCTGATTAAAAAAAAATCCATTATTCTCTAAGATGGAAAATGAGGGGGAAAATGATATTTCAGTTTCTACCTGCAACTTTGAAGTAAATTTGAACAGTGATATACTACTCTAACTCTTAACTTGCCAGGGGTAAAACCCCTCTGTGCTGGAGGTTTTCTCCATTGTAGTTTTGTCTATTACAGTTGGTCGCAAATTTGTGACAACGGCGGGTTAAGAGTTACTGTGATCAGGAATGATGCAGTCATGCAGATCTCACTTCTGTCAGTATCTTGACATGTTCCTCATTATGCATAATTCTGTTTTTTTGTGTGTGTGCTATCGAGGACTTGACCAGTGCTCCCCTAATCCCTGTGAAAATGGAGGGGTGTGTGAGGCGGTCGGTACTCGCTGTGTGGACGTCATCTGTCACTGCCCACAATGCTTCATCGGAGATCGCTGCCAGACAAGTATAACCTCTTTCAAGGGGAATTAAATCCCTCTCACAAGTTGACTTGTATACAAGCAGAAAGATTAGAGAAACACATTTGCAAAGGTTCTAGGAAAATCTGACATATCATAAGGAAGTTGTTTGTGTTGAAAACTATCAATAGTGACCTCTCTAAATCTGAGGTAGCTGATATCAAGCGATATCACCTCACGATACCAATATCTGATCGATTGCTCTTGGGACGTATACTTCCGGTAAGAGTTTGGTACATATTCAATCCATATTCAATCATATTCAATAATGCACAGGATCTGTAATTTTGACCCTCATAAACCTCGTAATAGTAAAATTGAAGGGTTGTTACATGGACGAAAGACTTGAAAAAAATACCACCAATCACTCAGGGTGATGTTTTTGCCTACCTCAACATGAATTAGGGATGGAGTACTGAAAGAATGAAAAGACACAAGCAAGACAATAGCTATAGAATGTTTGTGAACCTGAAGCTCATATCCCAAGAATAAAAAGTAAAAATATTAGAGCGCCACACGCATTCAGATTCGGAGAGCTATATATGCAATAAGGAGAATTCCATGCAATACAGCATTTTGGACCAATACAGTTGCCCATGAAGGTTAGTGATCAGGAATCAGTATTAGCAATCATGATATTCCAAGATTCACAATTTTCTTATTATATGTCTGATTTTCCCAAACTGTTCTTAATTTTGTTTTCTGATTTTCAGGCTCTTATTAAATTGTCAAGTGTTTGATTTTTACTTTAGATCCTTTCATGCCACTGTGTTTGTGTAGTATGATGAGTTTTTGAAAATGACTTAATAATAACTGCAAGCATTGGACACCATCTGGGTTACTTTGGGCTTAGAGGAATTAAATGACACAAGCATTACTGAGTGGCCATGCAAACAAAAGTTGCATTCAGAGCCAATTGATATCTGTAATCCATAATATGTAGTAATTAATTGCATTGTTCACAAATAACAGAAACATATCAGACTCGATGAAAGTATGATTCATGTTGAATCATATCTCCAAAACAGCTAAGTATTGGTTTTATTATGCCTGGTGGTACCCATCAAAGAGCAAGAATCTTTGTATGATTTTTGCACCAGGGATTGACCAGTGTGCTGGCAACCCTTGCCAGAATGGAGGGACGTGTCAGCCAGCGAGTGGCTCCTGCATTGACTACACCTGTGACTGCCCAGGCTGCTATACAGGAAACCTGTGTCAGACATGTAAGTACTCATCACATCTTTGGCTGATTTTAAAAGGGTAGTTCACCCTGAAGATGAGTTGGTTTCAATTGAAGCAGAAACATGTAAGAAACATATTAGTGAAGGTTTGACAAAACTCTGTCAAAGGATAAGAAAGTCATGATATTTTGAAATGTTGATTTTGTGATGCAAGGTGCTTTCCCATATGTTTGATAAATTGCTCTTTTTCTGTTTTTTTACTATGGAATGATTTGCTTTCATACAGATATGTGCGTAAAAAACATATCAAATGCACAATTTGAAGTATCAAATGCGCAGATAAAAGAATGCTTATCCTTTTGAAAAAATGCACATTTTCGAAAAAGATTGTACACAGCATATGGGAGAGCACCTTGCACGTAACATCACAAAATCAAAACTTTAAAAGACCATAATTTTCTTATCCTTTGAAGGATTTTCATCAAACCATTACTAATATGTTTCTTTCATGCATCTCCTTATTGAAACCAACTTAATTTCAGGGTGAACTATCCCTTCAACAGATACAATATCGAAAATGCAATTTATCAATTTTTCATATGACACTTCACATATATATGATGTGCTCAAGGGCTGTATGGTGGAGGAGTCAGACACAGTTGTGTTCAACATTATTCATAACCTACTTGCGTTGTCAGTGCTGGATCCGTGTAGCAGCCGACCATGTGTGAACGGGGGCGTCTGCTCAGCTCTGGACAGCTCCTGCACCCAACACCAATGTTCCTGTACCAGCTGCTTCAGGGGATCCAGCTGTGAACAGTGTATGTATTCAAATCGTTATTTTAATGTAAATAATGTAATTTATCATCAGGGAAAAAATTAATTAAAAATTGAGGGGGGGGGGAAGGCTACTTTTTGAGCACATTGGCCCATTTGTCTACAATTTTACATTGTGTCTATGGGAGCTTTGGGGGCTCTTTCAACATTTTCCAGGGCTCTGATAGTTCTTTCTTACCAGAGGTAGGAAGAAGGGGAACTACCAGGAGAAAAAGTCAACCGAGCCCCTGTGCATGTTTTTCTCTATTAATGGTTTATTAATGAAAACGTGTATTGCAGCTGGAAGCTAAAGTGTACAAGATATTTGACAATGTTAGCATGTCAATAGTATTAGAATCAAGTTAACTATTTCAATACCGTCTCTGGCCTTCATTATTTGGATCCACTATATATTTCCTTAAATCTTTTTCAATGATGCATATAATACATGTATGTGTCCATTTGTCAAATCAGTATTATGGTTTCTGCTTTATAGCCCTCCATCCTACCATGTCATCCCTTGTGTTGCATCCCAGATATCCTTATATATATCACTACTGTATTGAATGAATGATATTTTCTTTAGATTGTCTTCTATTGAAATGCTTAATGTATAACATTCATAATGATTGAATTTCTATAATTAAAAAAACTATTTTCTTAGTCATTGATGCTTGTGAGACACACCAGTGTGAGAATGGAGCTGTGTGTGAGGCTGTGCCTGGGTCGTGCGTAGACTACACATGTCAGTGCCAAGGCTGCTTCTCTGGCCTCCTCTGTGATCAGAGTAAGTATCATGCAATAGTATAAAGCTAACCTATGTGCTGCTATGACCTGGCAAATCTATCAACGACGTGGGGCGAAATGACCATTACCCAAGGGTTTATAGCCGAGGGTAATGGTCATTTCGACCCCATCAAGGTAATAGATTGACCAGTTCATAGCAGCACATTGGTTGTTTTATAGCACTCATCAACAATGACAAAATAAAAAAATATTTTATTGAAAATTAGGTAAGCAAAAGGTAGCGCAGTTTCATTATGTTCATCATGTTTCTGGCCTTATATTACAAACGCACAAATTTTGTTGATATCACGTACTAGTGTATGTGCGTACATGTGCGCACGCAGCCAGCTGTCTTGCATAGTACTGTAGGTATGTATTGGCAGTGCAGTATTTACATGGTTGCCTACCAACAGTTGCTAATTACGCGACACTGAGACAGAAGCGCACACGTGACACGCGTAGCCATGAGCTAGCTGGTTTGGATATATCTCGGCCGTGATATAGTATTGTGTCCAGCCATCGCAAAATGCATTGTGAGAGCTAGGTATGAGTGATATAATAACCAAATATATACTGTTTTGAGGGGCTCTAGTACATAAATATGAACTGGTCTGAGGGACATTCCCAATTATCAGAAAAGTGTATATTTGTTCTTGTATCGAACGCTGTTAATGAGAAATTATCTGAAGTGTGTAGATCCTAAAACCATTTTATTAGAGTAAATTTCTCTCTCATTTCATCAGTTTGATTTTAGATTAAATTAGATTAGTACCAGTCCATAGGATATGTAGGATGTGAGGCATATTTCCCTTACATACAGAGTGAAGTTTCAAGGAAATGATCATGAGAAATTGCAACGCTTGTCTTGCAGTGATCGATCCATGCCTGAACAATGAATGCTTAAATGGAGCAGCATGCCTACCCACCAGTGGATTCTGTGATAGGTATACCTGCCAGTGTACTAGCTGCTATGTTGGAGATTTCTGTCAGACACGTAAGTGCATGTTTGTCTCTCAATCAAAATAACTTGCTGGATGTTACTCTCTGTCTGCAACAGATTGAGAACTTTTTAAAATGATCTATTATGTATTGGTAACTGTTTTTCCTTTTTGGCCATTCTGAGTTTTTTCTTTTTTTCACTTTCTTTTAAATGTGTGTCATTCTTCCATTATTGAATTTTACTAAGAGCATTGTACTATTGATATCATGAATCATACATGCAAAGTTATAAGGTATTTAAAGAAAAAATAATGTCGCCCAATATGAATAGACCATTTTTGTTATGTATGCGAAGTTTAGATATATATGTCTGATATCTGATTGTCTGATGTTTGTCCAAGTAGCAACAACTAATACATTTGAAGTGTGTTCCACCCACTGAAATTGAAGTACTAAATACAGATGAATGTGATAACCCATTACTAGGGGGAGAGTTGTGAATGTATTATGGAAACAGCTCATTTAAAAGATGCCTAATTTACTGCCTATATTCAATCTCCCTCTTTATATAGTACTGGACCCCTGTCAGACGATGGCCTGTCTGAATGGGGCAACCTGTGTCCCCTTGGACTGCACCTCCAGGCAGTGTCAGTGCACTGAGTGTTATGAGGGGGACAACTGTGGAACCAGTGAGTCTCTACATACTAATACAATAAATTGTGTGAGCCCTCTCAGCACAAACCACTGATATCCCATGCAAATTGGAACACAATAAGCGAGTTCATGGTTGCAATGTGTGCATGAGCAAGCTATTACTGGAACGAATGACCTCGGGCCAATTGTACCACTCACAGAGTAAAATGGAAATTCCATAGATAGTGGACCACATTGTAACCATTATAATGCATATGACAACAGCGATTCAGCTCTGAGAAGGTAATGAAAGAACATTCCACCATGTGCCCCTATTTCTGTTGTTGGTTTGGGCACGCTGTAAAATAACACACCTACACAGCTTCACAATCAAATCCCTAGTCATTCTTGATTCAGTGGAGTGTCCGACCATGATGTAACTATTAACTGGATTATTATTGCATATGGGACAGAGATAGTTAAACTCCAAATCAAATCATTCAAAGCCGTATGACACAGAACTGCTAGTTTTTGTCCTGTTTGGGGCGAACCCAAAGTAAGACTTCTTCATTGATTCCTCATTTTCATGAAATATATTTAGTGTTTCTTTGTTTACCACTTGGATGTAACTAGTTTTTATATGTAAATGTTATGTTCTATGTTAGTCTTAACTGCTTTTATGATAAGAGATATAAAAACAATTCAATAACAATGAGCTTTAAGATATTCTCATAACTATTTAACATACTTCTGAACAGCAACATAACCTACTTTTGGCTCACAGGAATGTGGTTATTATACCTAAATGGGAAATTAACACAGCTGATGTTGAATGTCGCTATGGTTACCCAGAAAGAAAAATAAAAAACTAACCTGCTCAGCTGCAAAATGGATAGATTTGAACTGGATAGTGTTTGCAGATGTGTAATGATAACTACAGCATTAACCTATTAAACAGAAAATTGAATTGCTACAATATTTGAAAAGTGGGTGGAGCCCAGGTAAAGAAGAATTGCCTATGTTAGCATTGTTTGTATATGGTAGAGCATTTTTCAGGAAAATGTATTATCACCAAAAGGGTGACCTAATTGGAAATTTAAGTTGAATATTATTCAGAGTACTATCCCTAGCATCCATTGTTTGTATAGGGTAGAGTATTTCATGAATATACAAATATGTATGCATAACAATGCTAGCATAAATAAATGGAATTAAAATCCAGGTTAATCTTGATAAGATTGTGATGCCTAGAGTGGATAGCTCTGGAACCATATGTGAATAATACTGCTTTTCCCTATTTTGCGTTGATACTGTTTAGGTATGACTTGTGTATTCAGTGAAAATTCTTTTCATGTAAGATACAGCTGCATGGTTTATAATGTCATTTAGTGAGGTTAATTTTCTGTGTTTGATTTCAGTGGTGAGCGCCTGCAGCACCCAACCGTGTCTAAATGGTGGTGTGTGTCTACAATCTGCCTCTAACTGTCTGGACTTCTTCTGTCAGTGCACTAGCTGCTTCACAGGAGACATCTGTGATGTTGGTCAGTAACTCTAGCAAAGGATTATATCTCTTCCCATGTCATGATATATGGGGCCCCATTGCATAAAACTTACCATTGGTGGTTTAACATTGCTATCAATGGCAATTTCCATGGAAACCATGAATTTCATTGGCTTTCAAGTAGTAGTTACCATTGATATCAGAATTACCATTAATTTAAGTTTTATGCAATGGGGCCCAGATCAGATGTTTTGTGTTTTGTAGCCATTACATATTGAAACTAAAAATTTTCATTACTGTGATATCAGATGCCTTCTTTCTGACCATTAACTCATGTAAGCCTATCGTGAAATTAAAACTATATGCCCATTATGCTCACTGTGATGTCAGTAAGGCAAGAAAATTGTCATGATGACAAACAGCATTGTCACAAACATGCATGCCATGACAGGTCTGTAATTCTTTCTATCTACCCCTACAGAGCTGGACCCATGCTCCCCTAACCCGTGTGAGTCTGGGGGCTTGTGCCAGCCGGTACCAGGGAACTGCAACCTCTACACCTGTGACTGCCCCAGCTGCTGGATTGGCCAGGACTGCCAGACACGTAAGAGAGAAAGATTGAAAGAGGGAAATAGTCAAGTTCATGTTAAGATTAGTTTGAAGTAAGAATTTCAAAAGAATAATATGGGTTAAAATGAATACCATATAATGTAAGATTAGAATAAATACTGTATAATATCAATTTAAAATATATACCATATAATGTGAAATTAGAATGGATATCATACATATGAATTAAGAATGGATACCATATAATATACGATAATAATAGATACCATGGAATATGAGCTATGAATAAGAACAAACATGTATCCACACACATCTGAAGTATGACCTTATGTCTTTTTTTCAGCCGTGGACCTGTGTTCTACTGCCAACACCTGTCAAAATGGAGCTACCTGTGTTCAAAATGCCGACTGTGGGGGAATACAATGCGCCTGTGGGCCCTGTCACACTGGCCCGCTATGTGAAACAGGTAAGCTGATCCAATAAAAGAGAACAAGACAGCAAGAGATGACAATAGTGGAGGAGACAAGTGAAAGAAAGAGAGAGAGAATGAGAGAGATGAATGTAGCAGAAGAGGAAGGAAAGAAAACAAAAGAGGTAATGATGGTGGAGGATACAGAGAAAGAAGGTGAGGAACTTCTTATAATTTGTGGAAAGAGTGTGATATATACCTACAACTTGTTGCAGTGGGTTGTACCTTTAATTATATTTGTACTTACAATACTTTACTATAATGTTCAATTAGATGTATTGTTAGTCATCGTATTATGCACAAGAAGAAATGATTCAATCTTCATATGAAGTGCTTTTCTATATAAGCACTTTTAACAGTAAATCTAGCACTATCTCTATCTTTCACTCAATCAATGTAGATTAAACATTTGTGTGACAGACCACACGCTTCTTTTGGGGATTTATGCGTATTAACTGTGCATTGATGCATCTTGGCACATTAAAACATATTTTACTGTAATCAATACTTCAATATGGTATCATTGGACATGAACCTATAATGTACATTAGCACTACAGCACAGCTCAAATATGTAAACTGTTATATGTTGTGTATCATGCTTCTTCTTTTTTTTTTTCACAGGGATTGACTTCTGTGCATCCAGCCCTTGTGAGAATGGTGGCTTTTGCCTCAATGGCTGCCCGTCATACAGCTGTGTGTGCTCAAACTGCTGGACAGGGGACAGGTGTGAGATAGGTGAATACAGCTCTCTTTCCTTATATTGGACATCGTTTGACCCTCTCAGTACCATTGACATTGAGGTGTGGAGTGAGTCAATGGGATTTTTAAGGCATGGTAGTGTGTTATAATTCAATGACATGAAAGGGGGGAAAGGAGTTGGAGCTTGTACGTAGTCATGCATTTCAACATTTTTTTACTACACTGGATAGAAATTATGAACATTTTGGACACATGCTATCGTGTTTATAATTTATAGAACATATTGCAGCACATTTGTCTTTAAACATTCTGGGTAGTCGCTATAAAGAGATAGAGCATTGTTTCTAACATGCTTCTGAAGTGTTCATCTCAAGAATTTTGTCTCTCTAAGGACACACTTCAAAAGGAAATGGGCAAAAAATGATCTGTAGAACCTTTCATCAGCTAGGTGTACTCTCATATGATTAATATTTCCATTGTGATATTGACATATTCCTTTCATTGGTCAATTCTTGTTATCCAGTCGTTGATCAATGTAGCAGCAGTCCCTGCCAGAATGGAGGGACGTGCAACAACTTCTGCAGCAGCTACTCCTGTTCCTGTCCATCCTGTTACACAGGCACCAACTGTGACATTTGTAAGTTTCATATCAGGTCAATGTTCAGTCCAAATGCTTGTCAAACAATGCTATTGAATTACATATTTTTTTAAAATAAATTCTTGTAATTTTTTAAAGTGATAAATGAGAGTTGATAACTCGTCTCAATTCTACAGGAATTTATGATTGACATGTTTTGATGTGATGTTTGATTTTACACATAGAATATGCTCATAAAAATTGTAGGAAAACTAGATTGTTTTTAAAGACATTGAAGTATGTACATCGTGAAGATGTTTCAAGGATGCATATATCAAACTGATGCTCTCTCTCTCCTGCTATGCTGTTTCAAGTTTACCCATCCTATTGTTTTCTCTGTTACTTGCTTAAATATTGTTGTTTGTCATCTATGTCCTGCTCATCAATTTTCTTCTTTCCTCTCTTCTTTTAATGTCCTGCTTTCCCCTTTTCTGTCCTCTTTCTCTCATAATATTTCCCTTTTATTCATTTTCATTAAACTCATCTTCTTTCATCCCCTCTCTCCTTTCCTGTTCTGCTTTCCCTTTTTCCGGTCCTACTCTTCTTGTGCATTCTATCTCCCTCTTGTGCATTCTCCCTTTCTTTCGATACAACCCGTCTCCTCCTCCATCAAAACCATATTCTCTTATTGTACTGCTTGTTTCATTTCCTCTCTATCCAGTGAGGAACCCATGCAGTGAAGTTCAATGTATGAATGGTGGTACATGCATGTCCTCCGAAGACTGCTTCTCACCTATATGCACCTGCCCTCCCTGCGTTATTGGATCAGTTTGCCACATAAGTAAGTGATAGTCTGCAGGAAGAGACCCTATTGGGACACCATGAAAATAAGCACCTGGCATTAAGACTAGAGCTGATATACAATTATTGGGAAGGATGGAGAAAAAAATATATAATCTAGCCTTTGCTTTTCAGAGTCACTGATTGATTGACTGACTGACAAGGGTTTGTGCCTGCAAACTGAGTGATTGCATGCATCGATAACTGATATAAATCAATGGGTGTCAAACTAAGAACAGCAATGAGTAGATGACTTTATAGCTCTAGTTAAGGGTAAGTGTGTCAGTGAAGTGGAATAATCAATGTAAATTATGTTTCCCTTTTTTAATGTGAGCATATAAAAATAGCAGTGCAGAATCTTCCTGGAAGAGCTTCATATCAAGGTCTGAAGGCGTAAGGTTAGATAGCAATTCTTTTAGTTTTGTATAATGATTGCATTCGATTATTGTAACCAGTTCTTCACACGATTGTTTCATTTTGCTATTTCTAATAGAATTGTACTTGTGAATCTTTGCAATGAAACAATCTACCGAGGATAGTGTGAATATGTGTGGTGTACAATACTGTGTTATAAAATCACTGTCGTGGTTGATCTAGGTGTAATAAAAGAATTCGGCAAGTAAGTGTAATCCGTCCAGACAGGTGGGGGGTTTTTTTGTCTAGAAATAAGTAGATTGCTCATTAGTAACAATAAAATGTATTAGATTTGTATTTATAAAGCAACATTTTTCCCCATGCAGTAATTGACCCCTGCCTTGCAAACCCCTGCAACAATGGAGGGACGTGTATACAGGACCCCAATGAGTGCAGTCTGTTTTCATGCCAATGTGACGGCTGCTTTGAAGGAATTGCCTGTTCAGTGGGTAAGTGAATGATACATGGATTATTTGTGAGTGGTGTAAAATAATTATTTGATTTTGCCAATCATTGGTTCTAAAATCTATGTTTTGTTCCCGAGGCTTTAATGATCACAGAATATATTCTAGCGACCACAAGGGGAGTTGTGATTTCAATATTTAAAAGAAAAGCAGTATGAATGGAAACAAAAGTGAAAATCATTCAATACGTGTGTAAAAGATATTAGCATGGACCTGTCACATGTATTATTAGATGTGATATGCCTACAGAAAAAACACTTAACCAGCAAAAGGACCAAGTTTAGTCAATTATAAAAATATATATATATATGTTTCTATTTTCCCACTCTATGCCTGACATTATGTTGAATAGATATTATGAAAACTAGTCACCCATGTGAGGCTCAATTAAACATTTTGTGCCATATTGAAAATTCCAAAGCTAGCATGTACTTTCTTACTGTACTATAGTCCATCGATGCTTGAAGGGCAGTGCCTGTTCTTTGATCAGGCGATTTGTCAAGTCAAGAATTGTGTCCTTATCTACAAAGGAAACAGAGTCGGAGACTTTGAAGACAGCAGGTGAAACAACTACTACGGTCATCTTGTATGTGTCATTTCATTTTCTTTGATTACAGCCATTGACCAGTGTTCACCCAACCCCTGTCAGAACTCAGCCTTCTGTTCAAGGACCCCAGGTTCCTGCGTAGACTTCTCCTGTACCTGTCAGGGGTGTTTTGAGGGATCCCTCTGTGATCAAGGTAAGCAAGTTTGTAATTATTCAAAATCTCAAGGTTTTTATGCCTCTGCCACATAGTGGCCGGAGGCACTGTGTTTTTGGGTTGTCCGTCAGTCCATCCGTCCGTCCCGAATCTGTTTAGGCAATATCTTTACAACTGTTAGCCATATTTGCTTCAAACTTGTGTTACAATCAATTCACAACCGAAATGATCATACAAAATGACACCAATATCTAATTTATGTGTTATTATATGGGGTATTTCCCCTTTAAGATCAAGACATACAATTAAACTTTCACAAATGTTTCATCACTTACTTACTCTACGTACATGTAGATGCTAGCTCACAATGCTAGAAGATACTGTAGTCGAATGAATCCATGGCTCCAGTTGATGGTCCAGTTGCTAATCCAATCCAGTATTTCTGCATTATGATGCTATATTGATCCAATGTTGTACGGCTGAAAAGCAGGTATGACTTGTATCATGTCACATTTGCAGAGCAGCAAGATGTAGCAGAAATCCCAAATGAAAACAATGTTCAGTGTAACTTCACACCTCTCACATGTTAGTCCCATTTGCCGCAGATTATGGTCAAATATTAATCCATAGAGTGTAAGGTTTTCTCAAGCAGGATCTCATAAGCACTATCCAACAGGCAGGTAACTTTCCACACAGAGAAATTCCCATATAAATCCACAAGTGTGTATCGAGCCAAGGTCACAATAAACGCTAAAATGTAGGTGACTGGAGCTAAGATGACAGAAACTATGAACTCTTGTCTAAAACGACTGATGTATATAAATCTGTACACTTGTAAAGTTTTATCCATGCTTGCAAACATGACAAAACATAATGGCATGTTCTAGATTTTACTGGATCCACTACTCTCACTGGCCCAAAAGGTCACTGAACTCCACCAGCACACTCAGTCAATGCCTCCTTTATTATGCTAATTAGCTTAGGATAGTTACATTTTTCTATGTAAATAACAGCTCTCCCAAATTCTAGAATCTTCTAGGCAGTACAATGCTCAATGTTGATTTCACCAAGGAGGAATTTCACAAACACATAGACTGCATGGCTACATGTATAACTAACACAAATTTATAACACTCTCACGTTCTGTTATTCATGGTGACCTTTCTCTTGGTAAGATATTAATTAGCCCTTTGACTCGCTGTGGTATTCAGGGTGAATCTCCTCTCATGAGACATTGTTTAACCATTTGACTACATTGTCTAGCTGTGGTATTCAAGGAGACTTTAATCTTGTAAGACATTGTTTAACACTTTGACTCCACTGTTTAGCTGTAGTATTCAGGGTGACTTTTCCTCTTGTAAGACATTGTTTAACCCTTTGACTCCACTGTTTAGCTGTGGTATTCAGGGTGACTTTCCTCTTGTAATTCATTGCTTAATCTTTTGACTCCACTGTTTAGCTGTGGTATTCAGGGTGACTTCCCTCGTGTAAGACATACATTTCTATTGACTTGTTTCTCTCTCTCTCTTTTAGTGATTGACCCATGTGCACCATCTCCCTGTCTGAATGGAGGAACCTGCAACAGAGTCACTGGTTCCTGTACGGCGCACACCTGCAGCTGTCCTGGCTGCTTCATAGGCACCGAATGCCAAATATGTAAGAAAATCAAGTAATTTCTATGGCAACATCATTTTCTTTTGCTGTTCAGAAGTCATTTTACTTAGGTGCAGCTATCATAATTACTACATGTAATATAATTGTCATAGATATTGGAGACAATATGTGAAGGTTCTTTATGTTTTCCGAAGTATGTCTAATTTGATTTTCAGGACCATCATAAAACACTATGAAAAATGAAAAATGTGTATAAACGACAATTTTCTGTCACTGTTCTTAGTTCTTTCAGTGAATAAGAATATGCTAATTGAGAACAATCCTATAATCTCACAAATTAAGAAATTATGACATCTCTTATATGCAACTTAATGTAAAACCTATGTATGCTTAACGTTGCTAAATAGTCACCAGAATTTTAGAAAATAACTGTATTGACGGTTTCAAATACTGTATTTTAACTAAAACAGAAAATATTTTTGTTCTGATAGTAATTTTTTTTAAATTCAAACATGTATCTAAGTAAACTGTACTTAAAGACCATGTTATTATACAAACCACATTTCTTGATTCCCTTGAGCAGTCTTTATGTGCAGGTTTTATGGTACAACCACTTTCACATGGTATCAATCCTGTATTTTGTCTATATTTTTTCATTTTGGCACTCATCTAAGTATCGGATCCATGTGATACCAACCCCTGCTCCAATGGAGGGACGTGTGTGCAGGAGCCTGGATCTTGCGTGGCGTTCAGCTGTGTGTGTCCAGACTGCTTCACAGGACAAACATGCTCATCAGGTATCCACCAACACGAGGATAGTAAGCAAATAATCAACGTCGGTGAAGGTAATGGGATGAAATATCACTTCCGAGGCGATCTGGATGTAGCTATCTTTCCGAAGCTTTTAGCTGAGGAAAGATAGCGTATACATTCAGATCGCCGAGGAAGTGATAGTTCGTCTCATTGCCTGAAACCAAAAGTTGATTATTTGCTTTATATTCCACATCTGATACCAACAATCTATAAAATATATGACAATTTAACGTACAAAAGCGTTCGTGTCGGTGCGGCTACATATTCACGCGACGCTCCGAAACCCGGAAGCAAATTGACTTTGTACACGTTGCTATATAGACTCTACAAATTCCAACGAACACTATGACATAGTGACGCTAATTTGTAAGATTTTGACGGAAAAGCAAGAAGTAATCGAAATTCTCTTACCTGTGCGGTATCGGTGAGAACATACATCCTCCGAGAATACTCTTCATAACTCTAATAAATCACAGGAAAGTGAAATTCTAGGTCAATTTTGGTACGAGGTGGTAGAGAATTGCACACTTGCTTTGGTGAAATACTGTGTGGGGGAAATGGAAGGCTTGCACTGCTTTGTACGTACGCCCGCGGCGCAGCGCGCTATAATCAAAAATTTTAACGCGCACCACGGTGTCGTCTGCGCCGATAGTCCGAGCTACGCACTTTTATTTCGCGCGTACTCAAAATATTGATCACGCGTTAGGACTGTGAAAAGTGAAAAGATCAGCGAAACCAAAAAGTACTATCACCTAGAGTGTAACGAACTTTTCTTCTCAAAAATGTACTATCACCTACAGTGTAACGAACTTTTCTTCTCAGGTGATCAGATGGGAAAAACTACGCTTCATTACGTGATCAACTCTTGACCAATCATATAGCAACATTCTTAGTATGTGGAATATAATAGAATATATTTTCAGATGAGACATATATACATCTAAGGCTGAATAATGTTATTTACTTGCACTCACTTGCCCTCCCATTCTACCACACCCACAACGCCTACCACCATCCCTATCATTCGTACCACTCCTAAGACGTATCTTACCACACATATAACACCCATCACACTTACCACTCCTACCACATATCCTACCACACAAATATCAACTCCCACCACACCTACCACCTTGTACGACACATAATACACCCACAAGACCTTCCACTCCTACCAGCAAAACCTACCACTGTACCATTCTACCACACCTAAAACTCCCACTATTATCCTAATACTCCCACCACCCCTACGACTCCTACTATAATTTAAAAATAATTGTATTGAGAATAATAGCTTAGTGATCCCGCACCCCCCCCCCCCAAAAAAAAAAAAAAAAAAAAAAAAAAACATGAAAATGTACTAGACATGTCGTTGCATCCTCAAAAAATATCTGCATTGGTATAAACCTAAGCACTGTTCTCCTCAATGGATTAGTTTATCTTATGATGTCATCACAGGTTGGTCTGGCTCTTTAATCAAAGTTCTGAAAATCTTGATGAGTTTACTCATAACAATCCGAACTGTGACACTGAAAGGGGTAGCTGAAATATTCATTGTTAGATCTCTTCGATAAGTACTGGAGCTAAATCTCATAATGCTTGTCCTTTCAAGCTCCTACCTTTCTCACAATATCTTTGATTGTCTACTTTTAGGACCACATTCTGTGTGTTTCTTGAACAGTCTATAAACACAGTTTTCCCTGTATTTTTTTATGACTCTTCTGCCGGTGCAGCTTTCAGTGTGTGCAGCAGCTTCCCCTGCCAGAATGGAGGTCAGTGTTTTGTGTCTGGAGACTCCTGCCTAGACTACTTCTGCTTTTGCCAGGGCTGCTTCACGGGCTCGCAGTGTGAGACAAGTACGACCAAGCTCCTTCCTTCTCAACATCACATTATAATCTCTCTCTTTAAGATGGGGGTTGAGATAGGGCATATGATGCCAGAGTGACTCATTTTATCACAATGATGTACATTTCTATGTTTTTGTTTTTATTGTTTATGTATTTATATTGTCAAAAAACTTGGGCATTATTCATGTGTTCCGTTCAACATTATAGGAACATATGTGTTATTATCATACATGTTTATTTATTTATTCCGACTTTTTTTATACATGGTAGCCCCATTACTAGACTTGTACTATTCTCCTGGGGCCCTGTATACAAATGATAAAATATGTGCATAATAACATGACCATAGTCACCTCAAACAAAAATGCATCTGATAAGGCTTTAAACCATATCGTTTTTCATTAAAGCTAGTGTGGTAATACAGATATATATATATATACATGTATATATAAAGAAGAATAAAGGTTGTGATGGCGCTGATTTCTAGGTGAAGACAAACAAATTGAATGAAACGCCGAAGAAGAAAAAAAAAATCTGTGGCGTTTCATTCAATTTGTTTGTCTTCACCTACATATTTTGTGTTGTATAAGTTTTGTAAGCAGGCCTTTATTAGTCCCTGGACTAGTCTACCACTCGGTATGTATATGTTCTTATATGAATACACTTATGTGATTTGAATTGAATGAAAACTTTGAATGTCATAAACAATTTTGTGGTATGTGTACATGCTCATCAATTTGCTAAATCATTATTGTGTGTAGCAATCAATGCCTGTGATAGCAGCCCCTGTGGTTCAGGGGGCGTGTGCTCCCGAGACACGCAGGACTGTAATGGCTACTCCTGCCTCTGCACTGGCTGCAACCAGGGAACAAACTGTGACATCGGTAAGAATTAACCCTCTCAGCACCAAATCAGGAAAACCACTTACTACATATTTCATGCAACTGTGGTATTGGGAGGGTTAAATGATTTTGGAACCTATAATTAATGCATTACTAGGTATATACTCATTTCTATGCAATATGCACAAGGACAAAAATTATTCCAAAAAATGTATTACACGTAGGCAGTTTGAAGAGTTTGATATACATGCATGAAAGATTCCCAGTGCTAATCATTTTACTTTTGGCAATCATGTTGTTGTATTGGCCTGAGGATTTGCTGTAAATTTAATGTTCTACATGGTCAATTGTATTCTAAAGTGACATGGAAGGTTAAAGATAAACTGTTGCTGTACAGGATTTGTATTATCAGTTGTAAAAAAATAAAAGCACATTTCGCACATAATGAGTTAACCCATTTACTACAGAAACCAGGTACACCCGGTTCCCAATTGTCCGAGACAGAAATGGAAACCGGGTATATTAGGTCCTCAGAAACATACCAATATCAGCTTTTTTTACGTACTTTGACAGAAAATTTAAATGTGGTTGATGTGTGCAATCAGTAGTTGAATTGTTTAGCAATCGTTCAAGGTCATATATTTGTGGAATTTTCTTGGAGAAATGTTGTTTGAGAAGAATTTTTACTAAAAAATAGTTAATCAGTCTCTGAAGAAAATGCTTATACTATATTACACATCGCATGCACTGGTAACTCCTTTAAGCTACATTGCAAAATTTCCAGTGGACTCACAATGGTAATGCTTGCAAGCAATTAGATCGATATTCACCCTCTGTTTATCAAGAGTGTGACACAAGACTGTACACATGTACAGTGGCTGGGTACCCCCAAATGATTTTGATTTCTGCTGCAAGCGCTGGTCTAAGAATATAGGGGTTAATCATGAAGCAGAAATCACCATGAAGAGATAAAGTTGTTAGTACATTCTTTTTAGTGTCTATAATGATTCTGAGTACATTTCCCTGTGGGAATTGTTGAAGATAACCGTTGCCTTTCTTTGGTATAGTTTTCACGCCTTGTAGTCCCAACCCATGCCTCAATGGTACATTTCACTGTGAGAGTTTTTGAAGATAACTTTTGCCTTTCTTTGGTATAGTTCCCACGCCTTGTAGTCCCAACCCAGTCCTCAATAGTACATTTCACTGTGGGAATTGTTGAAAATAACCTTTGCCTTTCTTTGGTATAGTTCCCACGCCTTGTAGTCCCAGCCCATGCCTCAATAGCGGTACATGCCTGCAGCTTGGATGTGACAGCTATGTCTGTCAGTGTGCGTCATCTTGCTGGACAGGAACCAACTGTGAAACACGTGAGTTAACCCATTGTATATGCCACCTTGTGATCAGCCTGTGCATATTAAACCCAACTAACTGAATGAACAAAATGTTTGGAAATCGATTATTTTAATACATTAATCATGATCAATCATCCTGTTTTTCAGGATCACTCTATTAGTCATTCAGAAACAATGAAGGAATATAAACATACAAAGCCCAGGATAGCTTAATTCCTGCTAGATGCATGGCGAGATATACACAGTTATAATGAAACATGTGATATACTCAATATACAAAAGTTATTATACAGAAATTAAATGTTGTCTATTTGTTCCTTTGAGAATGTTTGTTGTTCTGGAATCGTATTCCATGTCAACCTCTCAAATGAGCAAACTATATGAAAATCAATTAATTTTCTCTTGCAGTAGCACGTAGTGTTACTGTATTCAGTCTTTGAGGATTATAATCTAAACATGTTTATTTCTTTATTATCAGCTTTTGACCTGTGCAGTACCCAGAACACGTGTCAGAATGGTGGCACCTGTGCCCAGGACACAACCTGCCAGAGCATCGTGTGTGACTGTGATACCTGCCACACTGGCCAATACTGTGAACTGAGTAAGTGTATTGAGAGCCCTCAATTCTTTCTGTGCCAGAATGTGTTGCAATATATGATGCATGTGCATTACAGGTGCGAACATGGAACAGTGGCATACAAATAGTACAGCGGGAATAAGTCCCATTGAAAGCATGCACCACAGAGTGGACAGATGCAGACCATAGCGCACAGCGTTCTCTAATCTCTAGGCTGTAGGTTTCCGACGACCCACCCAGAACCTTTTCAAAAACTACTTATCGCTATAATTTTGCTTAAAGTCAGTTTCCAGTTTTATTATTAAGAGGGAAGTTCTAATGTAGTATTTCTTGTTGCTGTGTTTTTTACAAAAGAAAGACGACCTGCAAAAGATGTTTCTATCTGGTACTTGAGCAAGAAGATTAAACTTGACTGACAGGTTTTGGGGTTATCTATTTTTGTACCAAGTTGAAAATTACAGATTGAAATCAATTTTGGTAATTATTGATTAAAATGTGTTTTTTTTATCTAAAACGGTGCATATTGTAAGGTGTGGATGACTATGTTTCCATTTGCTCAGCCATTGATCTGTGTGCTGGAACATCTAACCCCTGTCAAAATGGAGCGTTATGTCAGAGCAACTGCCCTTCGTACTCGTGTACCTGTGACCAGTGCTGGACTGGTCAAGACTGCACCATACGTGAGTATTGGTTCAACCCTCTCAGTACCAGCGCCATGTTGCATAAAGCTTTTCAATTATTGTAACTTTACATCAATTGTATCTACCATGCAACAGCCAGTGAGCTCTCACTATTGCTCCTGTTGCCATGGTAGTTACCATTGATGGTAAATTACATGCATTATGGCCCAGTTTGTGAAATGTCTATTGAGTTATCATAAATTTAATTACCCGGTAAGTCATACTGAAAGGGTCAACAATATGGGGTAGTTGTGGTAAAGACTATGTGACCATTTATCAGTGGAGTGTCATCATGCCATGACCATGGCTCCCGTTCTTTATGATTTCAGGATACCAGAAAGACATCATCTCAAAATGATAACATTTTGTAAATATAACAGAATCCATACCTGATGATGACGACCCGTAGTCATTCCCACTGCTACCCCTTACATTTAATCCATGTTATGTAGTCATAGACAGTCACCAAAACTCAGCCCCAGTTTCAAACAATGTCAATGCTTCTTTCCATCTATAATGGGTCTAATTTGCTTCTTTTATTTTTCCATTACAATAAATTTTAAACAATGTCCAAAGAAAAATATGCTAAATGTTTATTTGAATTCGCTCTGATGCACATGATCCCCATTCTTTTTCATCTTCTACGGCCTTGCATTAACTCTCTGGTCTATTCATGCCTTGATAATTAGAGGGTTAAACAGGCCATGATTTTTTTTCACTCATATCCCCCAAAATGTGAGTCTCCTTCCTTCAGCTACATTATAAGTGGATTTCTCACAATTTGTTTCTTTCCTATTAGAAGGAATATGTAAACATGCACCATGATAAGTATGCATAACCATTTTGCACAGATGTATTTGAATAGATAAATTCATTTAGATACATTTTGTTTGTGTGTAGCTGTTGATGCTTGCTCAGGAAATCCCTGCCAGAATGGAGGGCAGTGCGAGAATCAGTGCACGTCCTACACCTGCACCTGTGCATCTTGCTGGACAGGCCCAAACTGTGAAACACGTGAGTAACACTCAACAAATAACATTGGGGGCTCCGGATGATTGAAATAATGTGATGTGTGTCCCGTTCAAAACAAATCTGTGCACTGTTTATCTTGATTAAATCTAGAAGCAGGATTAGTAGGATTATCTAAATATTCTCCCTCAAACAAGATGCCTTTCCCTTCTTATGATGATTGTGAATACTGGTATTCTTGAAAACAATATCTGAATGCCCTTGCTACATATAACCATATATGCGCCACAAGGACAAGTAAGAATTAAAGTGAAGAAAGAAAATCACAACGGTAGTTTAAAACAGCAGGTTGAATAATCAATAAAACTTAAATTCAATTACATGTGATCCTTGCCCTTGGCAAAACACTCAGAACAGAGAATTATCATGATAAGTTGACATACTCTCTACCTTGTGAAAAGAATATATATAAATGATATTTGATTGATGATTGTCTTGCAGGTACGAGTGGTTGTTCTGACCAGAGCTGCTTAAATGGAGGCACTTGTCTGTCCGCAGCAGACTGTCTCTCCTTCATCTGCCAGTGCCCCAGCTGCTTCTCTGGAGATCGATGTCATATATGTAAGCAAAGCTCGCTATCTGCAATAGGAAAAGAACCTGAACATGTTTTTTTGTGGATCAACTTCAATTTGACTATGTGTCCTTCAGCATGGCCACTGTAATATAGTTTGCAATCACTATACCAATTACTCTAACCTCTATTTTAGCAATCTGCAATAGGAAAAGAACCTGAACATATTTTGGGGGGGATCAATTTCAATTTGACTATGTGTCCTTCAGAATGGCCACTGTAATATAGTTCGCAATCACTATACCAATTACTCTAACTTCTATTTTAGCAATATCTTATTTGCAGATGTGCATTAATATCGTATCAAATTTAGACACTTGGATATTCATTCCTTTTTGTATTATCGATCTGCTAAGAATGTCAAGTGTATTTGTGTAGCCTTCTTACGTCAGTTATGCACATTATTGGACCCCTTTTTTTTAGTGAGAATGTTATCTCTCCTTATTTGTTTGAAATAGGATGAACTTGATTGGAAATAAAGTAACTTCAATGGAAACCACACATTTCCATGTTGCATTTTTGTTTAGCCCATTCTTTACAGAGCCCACATATATTTCCTCCACTCAGCTACTAAGCAGTGTGATATTCTGCTATAGAGACAATAGATTGCAAACCCCAGATTGACATCAAATTCCTTAGAGGACGAAGTTAAACCCAACTCCTTCGGTTACTGCAGTTCTATGACAAATTTTTACATCCTATGTGGATCAGGATTCACGAAGCCCCCAAAAACCGTGAGCAACGGGTTAAAATAGAAAATATAACATCCTTTTCTTTCCAGTCTCTGATCCGTGCATACCAAGTCCGTGTGAAAACAATGCAGCATGTGAGGTGGTGGCTGGATCTGACTGCACTGATTTCACCTGCCTGTGTCCTGCTTGCTATGAAGGGACACTATGTTCACAAAGTAAGTCAAAGTGTATAAATACAGCATAACTAGCAGTAACAACCACCTGTATATGAAGGCCACCTGTCTGTAAAGACCATTCATTTAGTTTTGCTTGACATTGTTCCTCATTAAAATCTGTCAATAAAGACCAATGCTTACAAAAACCTTGAGTGGTCTCTCTATACAGGTCTCACTGTATACAACCTAACATGTCACTTTGTTTAAGCAAGATGATAAAGAAAAAGAAGAGAATACAAAATGAAAACTATAAAAACAAGAGTTTCCATCCAGTCAATTTGAAGAATCTTTTCATCGCTCTTCAGGTCGGCTAGGAAAAAAGATCAATTGTAGAAGTATCTTATTCTTCATACAATGTATCAATTTTATGACTGTAGATAAACATGTACGGTTTTTGTCACCATCTCACTTTTCCTTCCCTTCTCAGATCATTCTGGATTGTAACTAGTTGAAATACTCTTATTTTATAATGTGCAGAAATTATCTTTTCTGCGTTTTATGTAGATGCAGAGTGATTTGTGTTCAAAAATATGAAATACCACATCAATGGCATTTCTTTACATGCCTGTAAAAATGGGATTACTGAAAGTAAAGAGCTACATAGAGTTGAATAATTGTACACCATAATACAATGTACACTCTATCATAATTTGACTAGTTGAGTGTGGGAAGATTACAGTTTCGAACATTACTCCCTCATATCAATCATATCTCACAGAAAGTAGTTGAAGCAACTCTGCACCTATTTACTATCAGAATGTGCTCTTATATTTACTAACAACTGTTGGTAAAATGAAAATAAATCGCAATTGTATCGATCAATCATGAACCTAAGGACGAGACCCATGTGCCTCTAACCCCTGCGGAGCATTTGGAACTTGCCGAGAGATCTCGTGTCTGCAGTTCGTCTGTGAGTGTGACTCTTGTCACAGTGGGGGAACTTGTGAGATAGGTATGTACTCTCTCTTTACGTTTCCCTTTGTTTTATACATCTGTGTTTCTTAGAGAAGAAAACTGAAGGGCTCCTTGTGATTTAGATAATCACATAACTGAAGTTAGATTTCAATCAGACATTTATGTTTGTTATTTGTTCCTGAATACATATTTCTTTTTTATGTTGACAATTATCACAGGCAAATGCTAGGCAAGATGATGTAAGGGACTAAGAACTGAGCGAACTGAAAACAGAGAGTGTGAGGGAATGGGGAGGGAGAGAAAGGGATGAGGAATGAAAGGGAAGGAGAAGATGAAATGTGATGAAGAGGATTTTCACCCTTTTTCTTCTTTGTCTCTCCCCCTCCCACCTCGTTTCCTGCCCCTCCCTTCCTGCCCCTCCTTTCCTATTGCCTCACCCCTCTCTCCATGAACCAGTGTGTCTTAAATAATCCTATTAGTGATATTAAATGTCACCTAGATATTCGTAACTTGATCCTGATTGCTGATTTCATTCTTCTTCATCCTGCAACCATCAGAGGCAAACCCGTGTGCTATCAACCAATGTGGCAATGGTGGTTCTTGCCTCCAGTCTCAAACCGACTGCAATGCATTCAGCTGTGCGTGCCCTGACTGTGTGACAGGAGCGACATGCAATACTCGTAAGTCCATGGTCCTTGGGTAGAAAAGGCTATCTGATTGGCCTGTTTGGATAAATTCTGACTTACAATGAATGGGAATATTCAGAGAAGTATTCAGGTAAACATTTGAAAGATGGATATGATGACAAATCAACTCCAACATTTTATTTGTCCATAGCTTTTTCCAATTAAGTGATTTTGCTATCAACACATGCTTTATTGGTATGGAGACTGTCCACTTCATTATTTATGCATTAATTGATTGTTATATTTGGATAAGCTATGACACCACAAGAAAACATTACTTTCGCTATTCTGACATATAGTGCTCCTAAACTAACTCCCAAGCTTTAATGAATTCCATGATTTTGATTTGTTCTTCTCCAGTTATTACCCAATGCGATCCCAATCCATGTTTAAACAATGGGATATGCTTCAATCTGGAAAACTCATGCACTGACTTCATCTGTCGCTGTGATGCCTGCTTCACTGGAACCAACTGCGAGACATGTAAGTTAAAGCTAAGAGCCAATGGTATAATCGTTGACAGATCAGACACTTTAGGACTTATCTTTGCTTTACAATATAATGTAAAAAAAAACGTCTGTTGCTTGAACAAATTGTACATGCACTTAAATATTTTAGTGTGATACATACATGAAAAATGTCATGATATTGTGTTCTTAGCTCACAGTCTTCTTCATATTTCAATTAACCTGTGATGTACTTGAATTAGCCCAGGGAATCGATTTTAATAGACTATAATATTTATATTATGTTCGTGTGTCAGTGATTTTGACCTTTCCAGTTTCATTACCATGTGCTTTTGCCCTTTTTCTTTAAGTTTTTAATCAACATCATCCCTAGAAGCATTCAATATCCATGCAAATCAAGTTTATATAGATATCTTTTGATTTAGCCTTTGTTAACTCTGTATGTGTTCAACTGTGAAAGTGCTGTGTGCAGAAAATCATTTAAAGTGCATGTATTCTCTATGCAGTCTTAATGCAAATGTGTGAATGTAACCAATGGACGATTGTGCATTCATATGTAAATGAAACACAGAAAGGGTTAAGCATCTATATCATATGATTTGTTTTGTAGTCATTAACCCATGCGACTCCAGTCCCTGCATGAATGGAGCTACCTGCCAGCAGACTGTGGGAGACTGTACTCAGTTCTCATGCTTCTGCTTGGGTTGCTTCACAGGAGACCAATGTGAGACTGGTAAGCAACAAGGATGGCACTTTCATTTTAAATGTGGTTCATCTATTACTTTCCTGAGATACGATTTGTTTGATGTTTTATGTATCAATTTTGAATGTTCTTTGTGCTGTTTGAAATTTAGCTGTCAAATATAGTTATGTTCATTCTGTAAAAAATTCATATCACATCAAGCAGATTTTAAATCTTTTTTAAGTTTCATTTGATTATTTCCTCATTTACCAGAAATGTGCATTTGAAATACAGCTTGCAAACATGCTGGGCATGGAGTTAAAAAGGTTGTAAGGACTGCTTGAAAATAATATTCTGTATAGTCAACTCATTATCATACTTAATATTAGGGCCATATAAGCACACAGTGCAACACACTTGGTATTATCTGTGACAGATCAATATTTAATCCTTTATTGCATTTTTTGATTTGTTGTAGTACTTGCATAAGTAATGGACAAATAGATAAATGTGTACTTGTGTTGTTTTTTTTTCAATTGTAACCATATTTGGGATGTCATACCCAAGATGATTTTCAAGGCGAATAAATTTGCAATTGAAATTGAATTTGTAACATGGGATGAACCATTGAATTGCATTGCTTTGGTCTTTCCCTCTTGCTGCCCTTAGTTCTGGACCCATGTTGTAGCAATCCGTGTGGGGCTTTTGGGGAGTGCTTCCCAACATCCTGCACCAGCCATTTCTGCCAGTGTGACTCATGCCATACTGGACAGGATTGCCTCTCAGGTAACCAACAATCATTCGTGTTAATGTACTTTTGCATTCCTTATATTTTAGAAAAAAACAAACAAATAAACCTGACCCTAAACCCAATTCTAAAGCCTAACCATGATCCTAACCCTCCCTACCTTGAGTCCTGATTTACACAGTTTGATTTGTCAACAAGATAGAACTTTTGGGTCACTTTCAACCCTCTCTGCTGCAGAAAAAAGTCGCAATGTAGTGTTTGGCCCGCACGTCAGTTGCGTGTATCACTCATGTGGCATACAAAAGCACATTTGTACCCATTCCTGAACACTTTGTGTGCCAATCAAATGCTGCCCTGTGGGATATGCATGGATATGCATCCTTATGGCGCATAGAGAGTTAGACACTTGCTTACACCTAAATTTGGTGATTTGGGACAATACAATTCAGTGAGGCATCAATCAAAAAGAGATAAAATGTAGAAAGGTTTATAGAAAGATTGGCACAGTCCTTGTATAGGTCCGTAGGGTCCTTAAATGCAAGTCAAAGTACATATTTTGAAAGAAATGTTCTGATCATAAACATACTTAAAAGCATTAGTATACCCCATTTGTACTAGTAGTAGAAGTAACAGTAGCAGTAGTAGTAGTAGTGGTAGTACCAGCATTGATCAACAGTTCACAGTTGATTTTAGAGAATGATACATAGTAATGATACACATTGTTACTACAAACTGTGAAGTGTTACGATATGCCAATCGTTGTGATCATTGTTACTCTTATATTGAATGCTTGAAATGATAGAGTGTCTAATCATCGTTATTTTCCCTTTGTGACTGGCATACTCCTCGCTGTCTCTCGTTCATGAAGATGTTGACACCTGTGCCCTTGGGAACCCCTGTCTCAATGGAGGTACCTGTATGATGGCAGCGGACTGTAGATCAATGTACTGTGACTGCCCTATCTGCTACACTGGACAGTTCTGCGAGCAAGGTAAGCAATATTTGCATGAATATAAGAAAATTTTACTATTTTTTCTTTCTTATCCCATTGTATTTGATCATATTGTTAATCATGATGTTATCTCTATTGCATATAATCTTGGAGAGGCATCACTCTGAGATGATAATAGGGTCACTAAACATGTCCTTGGACAGAACACTATTAGTGATGATGATCGTCTTAGCTGTTAGCAATTTGTTCATGTTTCTCTAGGTTCGACTTAGATATATAGATTTTATATGAACCTTATTAATTCTTGCTTCCATTAAGTTGTATGATAAACTACATTTAACTATGCATTGCATTTTATAAAAAGTCTTTATAAGCCATTAGCTTTCTGGTACATCATGAATTCATTGTTAAAGGGAAAAAATAAAAATTAAAGAATTGAATTGAATATTCCTCTGTATAATTATTCATTCATGTTTAAACCAATGTCATACATGGCAACCTCATCCTCTTTCTTTCCAGTTAGAAACATAAACATATCTTATTGTTTCTCATATCAATGTGAACACCCTACTCTTGTCTAATTTGTCCCTTCCAGGCACAAACTTTTGCCTGGGCCAGCCCGATGCCTGTCTGAATGGAGGATTCTGCGTCTCAGACTGTCCAGACATACGATGTGTCTGTGACCAGTGCTTCACTGGGCAAAATTGTGAACTAGGTAACTTCATCAAAGCTGTCTATTTTGTCATTTATGTTTTCACTGTTCCCTGCACAATATCAGGGCTGAACCAAGATCATTCACATAATCTTCCACCTCCTGCCAGATACCAATCTATAATCCTGGGTGGAGAGTAGCAATGTGGATAAAGTATCTTGCTGAAGGACACAAGCGCAGAGGATAGGCTTGAACGTGAGACCACGAGATCTTCCGTCACAGTTTGCAACCACTTGACCACAACGTCTCCAAATAATGTCATGATGTGTGTTAATGTTTTATTTTTTTATGCCTAGATACCAATTTGCATATATGAGTAATGAATAAACTTTGTGTGTTCTGTTGTGTTCAATATCAGACAAAGAAATATATACACAAGAAAAGGTGTTCTTACTTGATGCCCATGTTTTTATTCTTTATGTGCCAGAGGAGCTGTTCCTCTATAGAATGTGCTTTAATGGTACTTGTGCAAAAATGCATCGCCGGTGCATAAAGAGTCAATACCCCTGACCTCTCCCTTGTGTATAACCACCATTATCATGCTGTACACTACTTATCATGAGCACATAACTCTTGGAGTGTGCCAAATGTCCATTTTCTCACAAGTTACGCACACAATTCCCATAGACTGGCAATCTTTCTGGCACACAAAAAGTTGAATGATATTCCTGTGTTACTGGTTTTGTGCAGCTGTTGATGCATGTTCCACCAACCCTTGCCTGAATGGAGGAACGTGTAGCAACCAGTGTTCCAGCTACACCTGTCAGTGCCCGTCTTGCTTCATTGGCTCTCAGTGCCAGACATGTAAGTACTCCTTTCCCCACCAACCTGTCCTCCTCAAGTAGACATATTCTCTCTCACTACATAGTTGTGTTGTGTTGCTCAACCATCATAAGCATGTTCAATATCTGTAACTTTGAATGATCGTTACCTGAGGACATTTAATACAATAACGTATAATACATGAGATCAAATAGCAATGATTATGATATTACTTAACAGAGCAGTTTCATTACTGTCTGCTGAAGTGTGAAATAATGAACCAATATGACTAGCAATTATATACTATTCGAAATGATATGTAAATTGGTTACATTAATCTATTTTAAACAGTTTTTGTGAATGTCAGATAAACAAAGAGTTCTTTGAAATCACTACATTATGAAATGATAGATTCTCAACAAAAAATAATCATTCTACATTTCATGTGAATCTATAGGATATGTATACTTTTGAGTATATGACTAAGATAATATATTAGTAAGATATAAATGTATGAGTAAGATATGAATATTATCCCAAAGGCAGCTTTCTTTCACCTTGGGAAAACTTCACTTGTAAACCTAAATATTTGGTTCACCTTCAAATATCCTGACATATATACTACAAGATTTTAAGACCCACACTAGTACTGATTGCATACTTCAGAAGTATTCAGGTATTTTAACAAAGTACTCACAACCAGCTGAATGTTGGAACATTTCTGGGGACCTGTATACCAGGTACTCATTTCTAAGTAGCAAACTTAGTAACCAGGGGCCATATTCATGAAACCTTACTAAGCCTAGTTACTAAAGTGTATACAGCTCCACGCATATTAGTAACTAACTAGGCTAGTAAGGCTTCATGAATATGGCCCCAGGTATTCCAGTTCCTGTAGTAACCAGGGCCAGGGCTCCCAATGGCAACTTCTATAGAATCCTTGAATTTGGCTTTCAAGTGATGTTACTATGGTAGTTACCATTGATGGCAGAGCTACCATTAATGGTAAGTTTTATGCAATGGGGCCCAGGTTAAATTTCACAAATACTCTGTTTGCTCTGCTGTAGATCAAGGTGCATGTGGGACTAACCCGTGCCTGAATGGAGGAGCGTGTGTGCAATCTCAGACATCCTGCTTCCAGTACTCCTGCTCCTGTCCTGGCTGCTACACGGGATCACTCTGTGAAGACTGTGAGTAGTTGTCTTGTTGTATTTTTGGCTTGGCTTGCTGGATTGATTTGATTTGATGTATTCATTTTCTGCTTGATTTCCAATACATCAAATGAGACTACAATATTCGATACATGTGTGAATCAGTACAGATAATCAAGAACACTTAAGGGCCAAAAAAATGAATAAAATACAGATAAAGATGTATTCAGAAGAATCCGTGGCTTGATGGAATGAAAACCCTTTATGTCAAGTATATTATGTAAAACATTATACAAAATGAAGGAAAATCAAAAAGAAATATATGATTATTGGAATCATTCTAGGTATGATTAGCTCTCATTGACAATCTTTCTTGTATTACTCTGAATTACATCGAAAGGTTCCCCTCCGCAAAATCTGCTCCATTATTCCTTTTTCTGCCATTTTCTGCCCATATGTGAATTTGCTGTTACTCCATGTCATTGTATATTACAATTTCTTTATCTGTCAATTTTGACTATGTAATGTGTGGAACCTTTCAAAAAGCAGTGTTTGCTGTTAGGGCAACTCAACCCATTCTTAATGAACATAAATTAATGAACTCTCATTGTCTTGCTGCATTCAGTGTTGGAGCCATGCTCACCTAATCCTTGCGGTAATGGAGGTGCCTGCAGCCAGGTCCCTGGGTCATGTACTGCATACACCTGTTCATGTGTAGGATGCTGGACCGGACCCGAGTGTGATATCTGTGAGTGGAAAGCAATTTTGAAATAACTTCGTGCAATCTTGTTATATGACCTAAAGCTGTCCTGTTTAATACATTTTTGGTATTGGTTGTCAATTTTGATCACCTGCACATTACACATAAGGAGATTAGAAGTAGATGGAGAGCCATGATTGCCAATATCTTTAATGGACTCGGCACCTAGAATGCAAACAAGTTAAAACATGCATGTTCTTGATAAGTTCTCCATAGCTTCATACCTATCATGAGATCCTTATTCAAATCAAGTAGAAATGTAATTTTAGGATTGTATTTATAATTTATATCTAACAAATATGTTGACATCACCGTTTTATGTCTTGATGCCATAAAGTCATCCTCTGCCTTGGCCTTGGGGGTTAATGCCTCGGATTGAGAAAGTGATAAAGGTTTAAAAAAAAAAAAAATGCAGGAAATTGAACATGTAAACACAAATATGGAAGAATAATTTGTGCATTGCTCCTGCATGTAGTTTAGTCTAGGTCTCAGACTTTCCTGAGCTTGCATTGGATATAGCACTGATTACATAAACCTATTCCCTCACATTTGCACAGTGATTTCTATAGCTCCCTTTATTTGGTGCTAAGAACCCTACTCCAATACAGCTACATGTACATGTTGTAGCGGTTATCGTTTGGTAAAACATAATATTGGTATAATTTTCCTCTGTTCCCTAGGTCTTAAAAATTATATGTGTATGTCTTGATCTGTGTGCATCAGATAATGATCCATGCCAGAGTGGACCCTGTGAGAATAACGGTCTCTGCCAGACCTCTGGGAGTGACTGCTCGTCCTACACCTGTCAGTGCACCGGCTGCTGGTTTGGACCTACCTGCTCGTTTGGTACAGTAATCTTAGAGGTTGTAGTGCCATGAGATGAAGCCATTTTGAGTCAAGGTTTTGATACATTTTCTGCATATAACCTGCTTGGATGTGATTTCTTTCTACTCATCAATGAAATTTTACAATTGCAAACTCTTGCATTTTATAATATGAGAAGCATCGTTAAGTAAGGGTTTTGAGTTTGGTATATCATTTGAAATGCATTGTGCAAAAAGAGTAGTAATTTTGTAACTGTATTGCAACTTGATGGAAAGATACATAAATACAAATCAGTTATAAATGAGTGCACATATGATATGATATATTTCTTTATATATCTATTACTCATATCTATATACATAATGTACTGTCTATGCAACAAGTGTAAAAAAAGAAATGGATTTGTGATGTTGTACATTATACTACATTATACTGACATTGTGCAATAACGGTTATTGCTTTCTTTCTTCCAGAGAACAATGCATGTTCTCCCTCACCCTGCTTCAATGGCGGAACCTGTCTGAGATCTGGCACAGACTGCGTAACTTATTTCTGCCAGTGTCCTGAGTGCTTCACAGGCCAACAATGTCTGGAAGGTTTGTGAATGTCCTTGTAACTACCATTGTAATTTGTTCTGTGTGTTTCATTCGTTATGTGCCACTAATAATTTTGGCACAAATATTACACACAAATCTAATAGAGCATGGTTTATCAGACTCACAAACATTTAACTGTGCAGCTACTGTTAAGTACTGACTTATTGCAAATATGTTACATTTGCCTTGACAATAAGAAATTATCCTGTGGCTCACGGTACTCAAGGATACGTGGCTATACTTTACGTCTGCCACCACTTTTTTCATCACTGCTGTACAAATTAGATAGGAGAGCAAATGGTCAATATTGCCTCCTTCCTATCATGTAATGTCCATTTCATGCTGCATTGCTGTTCCTGCCAAAGTGTTTTGTGCTGTTGAAGATTACAAGCCTTTTATTCCCAATGTCAAAAGTACTCAAAACAGAAGGGAAAACACCTATGTAAATCAAGACGCAATTTAACAGTTTAAGAGCATGTAATTGCTATCGGGCAAACAAAAATCTACTTTTCTTATATGTGATTGTTTTATGTGTCCTGTCTTGTTAGGACTTACAATTAATGGTAGCTACCATGGTAGCAGCCAATGGGCTTTCAGCTTTACTGCAGTTGCTATGGCAGTTACCATCATTGGTAAGTTACAATAGTTTGAAACCTATATGCAACATGATCCAGGTTAGTTGATCAATTATATCATTCCTCTTCTTTTTACAGTGGTTAACCCATGCGCTACCAGCCCCTGTCAGAATGGGGCTATATGCAGGACATCACCAACATCTTGCACACAGTATGAGTGTGACTGTAATGGTTGCTACACCGGACCAACATGCTCCCAAGGTGAAACAAATACTTTCCGTTTCATTCATTTACATGATGGAGCATGCTTCCCTTACTACTACTTGATGTATGCATAACATTTATTTTCAAAATTGAGATTACCCCAGAGAGCCCTTTCAGTAAAAAATTCTATTTTTTTATTTTACTTTCTGTTTCAATCTCTGTTTCAATCTCTGTTTCAATGTTTATGATGTGTACTACTGCTTTTTGTTTTTACTTTGTATCTGATCTGCAGTTCCATTTATTCTATAACTCATGTCATGTTCCCATCTTTATTCATTATTGACTTAGAACTGCAATCTATTAATAAGCTCCCTATATTTCAAAGCTGAAATAATGATTACCAGCCATAAGTTGTCATGTCATGTTAACTTGTTCATTCGCAATCCCTTTGATAGCACAATTGTTCTTGCTATTAAGATTAAGGATTAGAAGAAAGGCAGTTTATATTCAATACAAGAGCTTTTTCTGTCTCCACATTCAAATGGTTCATGTTATTCCATCATCAATATCAACAAAGAAATATGAGCATGCAATAATATGATCTTTCACAAAAACACATTGCAAAGAGATTTACAACGAATGCTCTCATCAGCATGTAAATATGATTTGACTAAGATATTTACCTTCTTATAATATGTCATCTGTCATATTGTATAGTTGTGGACCCATGTGTGAATGCCCCTTGTGCCAATGGAGGATCCTGTTTCAAGTTGACCAACTCCTGTGAGGATTACTTCTGCTCATGTACTGACTGCTGGTCTGGCCAGGACTGCACAACAGGTAGAATGAGACAGATCCTTCTTGTTTTTCCATGGGATTGGATGGGAATGGGTCCATGGAAGACACATATCCACATTTCAGTATTGATTCTTCATTTAATGAGAAACGACAGCTAGAAAATGATTCACAGGAATGACAGGATACAGTGTAAAGATGGGAGTATGATTTAAGCATGGTGGAAGTATGGCATAGTTGTAAGTTTAAGTGTACTATCAATCCAGGTGGAATTATTCATTGTGAGTATATTTTAAGGATGATTATATTTTCCAACTTTCAAGATTGTTTATCTTTTATGATTTATGTTTGATGGTCATATATTCAAGATTAAATGTATATCATGTTTTCTCTATCTCAATATGTATTAGTTTTATGTTGATTATTGTAATTTATGACCCCATGAAAGATAACCTCTAGGTGAATGGGCCACATTTTGATGTTCTTTGCTGTCACTTCCACTTATGGTCAAGTGTACTAATGTATGATATTGGAAGTTGACACGTCTGCAAACAAAATATGGATATCACTGGGTAGTTTATTGTGAGATGGCTGTTTTCTTTTAGTGTGATGGAGAATGTATATTCCTATATTCATGTGATTGTTTTAGCTGTGGATCCCTGCCTGGCCAACCCCTGCCAGAATGGAGGGACGTGCACATCCCAGCAGCCTGACCCGGCCCAGTGCCCTACCTACACCTGCCAGTGCATCAGCTGCTTCTCAGGACAAAACTGCCAAACATGTGAGGGAAAATGGATCATCAACACATGTGTATTCTCAGAAAAATTTCTTTAGCCCTCTTTTTTATGCCATCATGATTGTATTGTCTAAAAGCCATTTCAATTTCAATCATGGTTTAAGATTTGAATCATGAGATTATACTTCAGCCCTTACTGTGCCAGGCAAATACCCATCTATTGCATTCGTGAACAATCCAAACATTGCAAATAAAAAACAACTATAGATAATAAAATATTTTGTGAATGGTATTGAAGAACGGCTTAGTGTCTTAAATGCACTATTTCAATTACTTTCTTCTCGTGAAAATAGCAATAGCATAATGTATATCATAAGGTCTTGATTTGTGGTATTTCATCCCTTTTTGATTTTAGTTACGTTAATCAAATCTGTTGTGAATCCAGAACAATGGGCAGGCATTGATTTGTACATATTTATATGATACATCATATAAGTATGATGAGTTCAATATATCTTTTTTTTTTTTTAAATCTCAGTCCAAGATATTTGTGAGACAACCCAGTGTCCATCCAACGCAGCCTGTGAGCCAGTCTTCATGGCCAACCAGGTTTGTCCCGTCGCTGAATGCAGGTGTGTGGACTGCTGGATGGGACCCGACTGTACAGAAGGTAAACAATGACTAGACATAGAAGTAATCCTTCAATAAGAGATCTTTATTTGAAAATTATTACAATACTTATGATAAGTCACTCCAAAATGCAATGCCCTGTTCATTGAATATCATCATCAGGTGTAAACGTTGTTTGCTAAAAATGGTGTATGCAGGACCCAGAATATTTATAATTCTCAAAATTGAAATAAGTCTTATTCTTTATCTGGATGTGCACAAACAAAATTCAAATACATCTGCATAACATTTCAACACTTTATTTGAAATAAAATGCTTTAAGACATAGAAATCTCCAATTAATTCACTAGTACTTTGGTAATACGATGATATCTGAACATATGCTCCTAATGCCAGCACTTCAGCAGCTTTGTGGCTCCTATGGCAAGCTAATCTCTGGTAAGCTCATATCAACAATAAATAGTTATAAAAGTCAGTGGGTTGAGATTCTTGCCTGCTATCTGAGATGTAATTTTTTGCAAGTTTTTTTTTATGACTTTCACAAATCACTATGGGGTTGCGAATTTAACAACACATAAAAATATTGTGACATGATATCAAATGCATTTGTGGTGCAAAAATATTCACATTGTGTTCGCTGTGCTCACCTGTAAATCCAGATAGCTTAAAAACACACATCAATGGATGTAGGTCTAATCACATGCATTTACTACTGCACTTAGCAGCAGGGCCCATATTCCATGAACAAGATAAGCATGCTTAAGTCAAGCAAATTGTCTTATTTTCTGTCTAACACAAAATTCTTATATGTTAATGGAATATGGCCTAAGGCATGCACTAGATTGGGCAATATGCATTGCAGTAGTCAGGGTATCATTCATGAAAAAGAACATCTCACAAAAAATTCTGTGATACTATCATCTCCATACGTATCTGGACACACA
Source organism: Arbacia lixula (assembly GCA_963669155.1). Classification (NCBI taxonomy): domain Eukaryota; kingdom Metazoa; phylum Echinodermata; class Echinoidea; order Arbacioida; family Arbaciidae; genus Arbacia; species Arbacia lixula. Next base: position 15,112,057 of record OZ022579.1, on the reverse strand, counting down.
TATATATTGGATATTCTTTCCTCCCCCATCCCCCTCTCAGCGGCAGACCCATGCCTGAGCAACCCCTGCTTCAACAGTGGTTCCTGCCGGACGGTCACCAGCCAGGGGGCGTCTCAGTGCCCATACTATTTCTGTGACTGTCCATCAGACTTATGTCTGACTGGCCTTCGCTGCCTAACTGGTAAGTTGTCTCAGTCCAACTTTCACTTCACTTTGATTTCACTTTACTTCCATTAAATCATGGGAACTTCATTCTAAGATTTATAATTTAACTGTATGATATTATTGCACTTTTCGTGTTATGATTGCATGTATGTGAGTAAAAGTGCATTGATAATACTAATAATGTCACAGTAGTAGACATAGGAGTAGTAGTAATAGTAAAAGTACTAGAAGTAGTAGTAATAGAAGTAGTAGCAGTAGTATTACTTCTAGTAGTAGTTCAGTTGAAAGTGGAAATAATTCATTATATCTGAAGTCAAAGTGAAATCAGGTGGCATTGGAAGAAGCAGTAATTTTTCTCACAATTTTTGTAGCAGCCATAATACAGCATATTGACATCTTCTGTTTTCTCTCCGTAGTTGTGAATCCATGCACCTCAGACCCCTGCTTCAATGGAGGGACGTGTGCCAGGAGTAGTGATGACTGTAACCTGTATGTTTGCCTCTGTCCAGCATGTTATACTGGGCCTACATGTGCGACTTGTAAGCATTGGCTTTATGATACTGCTGATATGCAATAAATCAGTGGACACTATTTAATGTATAGTTGGTCAAATGGATTACATCAGTGCTCTTGTCACCGTTTGAGGAAAGATTTTTGAGCAGTTTTGTATAGGGGTGGGGATACATTGTATTCATATGTCATATGTTAACTTCCTTTTTTGTTACATGATAGAATCGGTGTACATTTTGCTCACTGTGTAATACATATGTTTACAATCCTTGATTGTGTGTACAGGTTATCAAAACTTCCACTAACTTGCTTCTTTGAAAGTGTGATAAGCAAATATGTTAATTTGAATCAAGATTTACCAGTGAAATCAAATTAATATAAATTTCTGTTACAAACCTAGTTGAAGATTTTTCCTAAAATCAAAAGATTCCAGACACATGATTTTGTTTGCTGCCATGTGTATACAAGGTTCTATCAAGGACATCCTGAACATAAAGTGGTTTATCAGTCTAAAAACAGAAATACATTATTTAATAGATATTATGAATCATGAGTTGATGAAATTATAATTCATATGCACCTCTTTTATTTTGGTTCTCCTGACTAGCCATTAACGTGTGCGACTCGGACCCCTGTCAGAACGGAGGCAGCTGCTTCCAGAGCGGCCAGTCATGTGATTCTTTCTTCTGCCAGTGTCCAGAGTGCTTCACCGGCAGCCAGTGTCAGGAAGGTAAGCGTTACGGTAATATAAATCATTTTGAAGCACTTATAAGTGTTGTAGAATAGCCCTTGTAAACAATGTCGGCAACTTTAACACCAGAGTAATGTGGATATTGCTGGATAAGTAAGGTGTAGTGTTGTAGCTTTTGCAACCAGTGTCAAGGGATAACCACCAGGGTAATCTGGATACTATTTGATCAGTAGTGTGAAGTGGTGTAGCAGTTGTAACCAGTGTTAGGGGATGTTGACACCAGGGTAGTTGTAGATATTTTGGGGGTCGGTAAGGTGTAGTAGTGTAGTTTTCGCAATCAGTGTTAAGAGAGTAAGCATGAGAGAAATGCACACAATATGGGAGCAGTGTGGTGTAGTGGCTAGGCCCTTCTAATTGCATACAGGAGATCATAGCTTCAAACCTCATACTGCGCTTATGCCCTTGAAAAAATAATTTTCACTTATACATATTTTAACAGCATTGTGAGGAATGATTACCATGGCAGAAGTTATTCCTCGAATAAGAGAAAGAGGGGGAGGTCATAAACCATCTCTGTTTCTTTCATTGCATCATAGAAGCAATAGATCCAAGCAGCATGTCCATAATCAGGTGTGATTAAGCACAGGCCTAAAATCAACCAGCTACAACAACAGAGGATGATGAGGAGGAGGGAAAGGTTCATTTTGACTTTTTGTGTAAATTTTGTATTGTGCGAGGGAACTCATGTGAACGTATTTGATTTCAGATGTCAGTCCGTGTAGTCCAGATCCCTGCCTGAATGGAGCGACGTGTTTTGCCCAGGCAAACTCCTGCACCGACCACTTATGTTTCTGTCCCGCATGCTTTGAAGGGCCGTCATGTGAAACACGTGAGTATGCCTTGCAGTCTTTCATCAAACATTTACAGTTGGGCCTGAGATCAACGTCACAGCTGATGGCAATATATTGCAGTCAGACTGCAGTCAATTTATGCATGCAGCTTGTTGCATTTGATTGCAATCACTGTGCATTTCATCTCAGGCTCCACTGTACTGTGATGCTTTGATTTTAAGATAAAAATACATCTTACAGAAGAAGGAAAATAATGATGAGTGACTTTCACATCTTAAAGAGCTGTCATGTTTAACCTGTGGGACTGACCTTATCCCTTGCTATCCTCCAGCATTCATTGATATTTTGGATGAGTTACAACTATTAATAGAAATTTCTAGGTAAAATCACATCTTAAAGAAGAGATTAACATTGGTCATTAACTTTCATTTTCGGTGTTTATGTGCTAAATCTTACTTTGACAAGTGTTCAGATTTAAATGTAGTTTACAGCTTCTTAATGAGAGGAGAAGGGCTACTTTGCGTCACTATGTGCTTTATCTCATGCAACTACTAGAAAACATTACAAGATTAGGTTTGTGGAATTCTTACCCAAATTCAGCCACTAATAGGTAATATTCATTCCATCTATTGAGTTTGACTGATGGGATAAGGTTCCTTCTCAGCCTAAGCACTGTACTTCACATTGGTCCGAAACACTGATTTAAGCAACATGATAATAGTCAATTTTCTATTTTTGACTCACCTAGCTGTGAACCCCTGCAACACTGACCCCTGCCTGAATGGAGGTGTGTGTCAGCCATCTGTAGGGGACTGTGTAGGCTTCACCTGCCAGTGCACAGGCTGCTGGAGTGGACCTAATTGTGCTTCAGGTGAAACTCAATCTCCAACTCTCCAACATTACTCATAATTCTTTGGAATACAGAAAGACTTGGTTGTTTGACAATATCTGTTCCTAGACTAATTCAACCTTGCTCATGAATACAATTCAAATATTTAGGACAATAAGCAAAACGCATGCAACCTAGTTGTTCATTTTATTCATTATGAGTATTAGTAGCCTCACTCTTGCTTTTGCGGTTTCAAAAAGCATACAAGTATATTGATAGTAATAAATTATTTGAAGATCATATTTGGTGACATAGTTCAGTGATAAATGAATCAAAAACACAAGCACTGTATCTATCATTTTAACTCTTTTTAAAACTAAATTTGATGCACTTTCCGACCATGCAGGAATGGATGCCTGTGCCAGCAGCCCCTGCATCAATGGTGGTGTGTGCCAGACAACGGACAATTGCGCCCTCTATGTCTGTCTGTGTGCAGGCTGCTGGGAAGGCAATCAGTGTCAGATTGGTAAGGTTCAGTCCAATGTACATTGGAATTTTCCTTTAGAATTGATTTGGTATGGTACCATTGTTTCTGACTGGTATGTACATCATGCAATCAAAACATGAAATATCAACATTTTAACATTTTGCATAGCACAAAATTGGTTGATATGCAATGACAAATCAAAGCTCAGAGCTCATTCCCTTTTTCAATCATATTGCAGTTCATTGGAAGTTGCAATGATTGTTAATAGGCTGTAGATAACTTTATTAATTTTGTCATTTTGAGATAATTTCTTCCTTGTATTTTGACATCACCACTAATAGGAACCTTCACAAGAAAAAACATCGCCCCATTGAATACCTGCCTCATATTTTTTTTTTGACTGCTATCTCTTACCTCTAATCATTCTTCTCTGTCCCCTCTAGATCTTGGTTCCTGTGCCATAGCAAACCCATGTCTGAATGGAGGCACCTGTGTTGAGGATCCCAACTCCTGTTCAGATGCCTCATGCGTGTGTCCACAGTGCACCTCAGGGGATGTCTGTCAAATAGGTAGGATGTTCAATGGCCTTTCTTATATATCTGTTTATTTACATTTATCCATCCCTTTACATTTAAATATGTTGATTTTATAGTCATAATTTTGTCAAATGTGGAATAGTATTACTTGGATGGAAATACCAAATTGATGTAAAGAAATGGAAGATGCAGAATATATCAATTATAATTATTCACCGTTGTTTAGACAGGCGGATCAAGAAAGTATGTGATAGGATTTTGATATTAGTAAACAAAGAGTTGTGTTTTTAAATGAAAGTTTGAATTGTATATATTTATAAGATTGTAAGGGTGATCTAAAAGTCATATCACTTTTGGGTCTTCCTTGTGGACACTACCTATTCAAGTGGATGATGAGATTCAGGGCCAGGGGAGTGCTAAATCACATGACATTATTTTAACTTCTATCTGGCCATTCAGATACCAGTGCCTGCAACAGTAATCCCTGCCTGAATGGAGGTGTGTGTAACCTACAGGGTACCTCCTGTAGTAACTGGACCTGTGCCTGCCCAGACTGCTGGACCGGTGACACCTGCTCCACCCGTATGTACCCAATCTCCTAGGCCTGTATCTTTTTAATGATATTTTGTGTAGTGGTGTAGAGGATCTTTCTCATCCCAGTCCAGAGACTAAATTGAGTGGAATGTTACAATTGGAGCCCTGGTCGCTGGATAAAAGACCATATCATGCACACACACATGTGTGCACCATCTCCACTTCCCGGGGGAGTATTTTTGCCCGCTGACGATATTGGTGCTGGGTCAAGATAATTCACACAATTGTCCACCTTCTACCCGGTACCCATGTATACTCCTGGGTGAAGAGCAGCAATATGGATAAAGTATCTTACTGAAGAACATGAATGCCATGGGTGGGATTGAACCTGGGACCTTCAGATCTTCAGTCACAGATCACAACCACTACACCATGACACCTCCAAACCTCTTTGGTTACTGCAGATCTATAGCAAATTTCAACATCCTAATCAGCCCGGAATTCACAAAGCCCAACATTATAATTGTGTGTAATGAGTAAAAGGGTGAATGATTATGCAGGTCATCCTTGACTGCCACTATTAACTCAGGTTTAAAGAAGCTTTATTGAATTGACAAGTGGAATATCTCATGACATAGGTCCTTTGCAGATACAGGTCATGATTTGTCCACAGCTTGTCATGCATAGTGGTTGCATAATAAGCATATTTCCCCTGCTAGTCACTTTCAGAAATATATCTAAACAACCAGTCAGAATTAATTCATGTACTTTTTCCTCTTCACTGCTTAAGTTAAACATATGCTTAAGAATTTCAAATGATTTCAATGCAGTGATGTGATGATAAAGATTATTAGAATGATGTCTTATTCCCACACAAGTAGAAGCAAAACCTCAAAAAAATACAACTGAGAATTGTTTGTCTATCTGATTTTTTTTTTGTCAGTTAATGTTGAATTTAAGTCTACATGGAAGTAAGCTTAATCAAGGTCATCTGATATCTAAAATCAGATATTAACTGATAGGGGATGTAAGATCACATTCTTTGGATGTTTTTCTTCTGATGTGCTCAGATTTTCCCTTTATGGTAAGCGGTGCACCATTCTTGGAAATTTTGAACTCTTGAAAATGTAATTCCCATCAATTCCCTTGAATATGTTGATATCTGTATGTTGATTCCCTTCTCTTCCTACAGCTGTGGATGCATGCTCTGGCAACCCCTGCCTGAATGGAGGTGTGTGCTCCACCTCTCTCACAGACTGCCAATCTTTCTCCTGTACCTGCCTGGGCTGCTGGGCCGGCTTCAACTGTGACATAGGTCAGTATCAGGGTTGAGGCCTTCAACTCGTTCATTACCGGACTATACGGTGCTCTATAGAGTTCCGAAGTGGTGTCGTCATATGAGCATATTGTCAAGACAATTGGCTCTAAACAAACTCGCTCCAGTGAGAGGTTTAGCAGTCCAATATTGTCTATTGGGCTGGTGTCAGACATTCCCAATTCTCCCTATCGCATATAGCCGATATCAAGCGATATCACCTCACGATACCGATATCTGATCGATTGCTCTTGGGACGTATACTTCCGGTAAGAGCTGGTTGTCGGCAGAAAGTGACCAAGAAATCACTTTTTTTATGAATTAAGCAGTGAAAATTTTGTGTAGGGTTGTGGTTAGGGTCAGGGTTAGGTTTAGAATAAGGTTTAGGGTTAGTGTTAAGGTCAGGGTTAGGTTTAGGGTTAATATTCATAAAATTAGTTGGATACCGTGGTCCCTTATATTGTACGGGATTGCCGAATGTTCGTGGACCGGAAGTTCATATCCCAAGAATTAAAGGGAAAAAAATTAGAGCGCCACACACGTTCAGATTCGGAGAGCTATATGCGATAGGGAGAATTAGAGTCCCTGTTGTGCTCACCCCTGCTTGCTCTACCCGCATTGTTTAGAACCAGTTGTCTTGACAATAATGCTCAAATGATGTCACACTTTGGGACTCTATGGGGCTTAAGTGTATTTTATTTTGGAATTATTTTCTTAAAAATAGGGAACTGTAGATTTCACAGCCCATGGCACGGAATCTTTTCTCCCCTCATGCTGCATTTTTCTCCTTATTCCCCATCATGAATAATCTTGCTTTAGATTTTTCTTATGTTGTGACACAACTCGACAGAGCAATCGTATGTGATGTCAGAATTTTACCCAGTCAAACTTGCCGCGCTGCTAATTTCGTGAAGACATAAAATTGCCTACCTCATGCATGCGCAGTCAAGCTGATTTTTTCCCAACTCTATGTTATGGATGAGAAATCTAAAGCTCCCTAATATATTTGCCATTCTGCCATGAGTATGGTCTGTAATCATTAGCATTTCTACCCTGTACACTGAAATCTAAGCCAAGCCAAGAAAGCTCTATTGATTCAGTACACATTTCATGCACATGTGATACTGAGAGTGTTAAGAATGGCTGTTGACTTTGCTCCCTGCTGTTCCTTCCATGTTTGCCAGCCACCAGTGCGTGTACATCCAGCCCCTGTGAGAATGGGGGTTCCTGCACCACAGTCCTTGACGATTGCTCCCAGACCCTCTGCCTCTGCCCTGCCTGTTACACAGGGGACTTCTGCCAGACATGTATGTACTTTAAACTCTGATGTTTGTTATGTTTGTGGGTTCACTTCAGTCGAATGATGACAAAGTAAGCCAATTTAGCCAATTGCAAGAGTATAAGTTTACTCCTTATTAGTTAAGTTTCAGTCCACTAATATTTTACAATACATATGGACATAGTTGTGGATGCTAGTCTGTGCTTTTACACCTTTATTGTGAAAGTCTACAATTCACATGATCCTATCAACAGAACAACATACAAATGAATGATAGCACACTAAGATTTAAAGAGCAGTTAAGATCATAACACTCTCTCAAATATTCTTGTATGTAGGCATGGAGCACCTTCTGCAATGACACTATTCTGTGATATATTGAAAATATAAATGAATATTACTTGTCTGAATATGATCATGGACCTATCATGGATGGACTGCGCTCGGATAGACTTCCTTTGATCTATGATGACCACCGCCTCATAAAAATTCAAGACATTCAGGTGTTTTAAACAATACGCTGTATTTCTAATGAGGCAGTGCCTTCCTCTGAATAACAAAAGAAAATCTGTTTTGAGAAATATGTCAACCGTTCAGCCTTCGCTGGGAGTTCATAGCTGATCTTATTACACACACTGGGAATTAGTTTGGGGGTGAGCGAAGGGAAATTTTGATAAAATTGTAGAAAGAATTTGGTCCGTAACGTTTTCGGACATCTCCGGACACGAAATCAATGTTGTTTCCATGGAAGGTGAAACACTCAATAAACGATTTACAAGATATTTGTAAGGAAATATGATTGCCCAATGTGCGATATTGAGGCATTTTTCTGACATGTTTTCTACCGTATTCTTGATTTATCACAAAAACGACGCAACAATATAATCTGAAATTCACAGATTCGTATCATTATAAGATGTACTACTACTGCACATGTACTTCAGTACATGAAGTGGTTCTGAAATCTTCTGCGCATGCAGATTGTATATTCCTCTAAATGCATCCAAAATTTGTCTTGCATATTTGGCGGCGGTCATCACTGGATCAAAGAACCAAACGCGTAAAATATTCTATTGTGGTATCAATGATCGCGACTGGTGTATGAATAAATTACTCTTCGTTCCGACTCCAGTTCTAACACCTTCCTGATATGATTGATGGAAACACTTGACGTTGGAGAATATAACAAGGATTGTCATTGCCATGATTGTTTATCACCTAGTAAGAGATAATGTAATCTATTCATCCTGTATTTGTAGAAGTCAATTCATATATTTCTTGAGTTTGTTCTACGATTGTTTTTTTCTTGATAATTCAATGTGCCTTTTTCACGAAAGGTAATCTCTTCATTTTATATTGTTTGTAGAATTCAATCCCTATTTTTCTCGAGTTTGTTCTGATTGTTCTTTTCTAGATAATTCTATGTGCCTGACGGATCCCTGTCAAAATGGCGCCACCTGTGTTCCGTCGCTGACAGACTGCACCGCCTTCACATGTGAATGTGACGGCTGCTGGGCAGGAGCTCTTTGTGACACTGGTGAGATTATAATCCTTTAACCCCTCCTGTGTCAGATTAAATGCTACTCTATGGGATTTGTGTGCATTATTAGTGATAACATGGAGTTACTGACAAAAATGTTATGTTGGAATGATGTTCATTCTGCTTAAAATTTACAACATTAACATATATACCTTTTGCTTAATTGCTTGTCACAAAAACGTATACATATAATTCAATTCACCTCTTCAAAACAGTTGTTTGAAATTATTGGTGAGATTATTCATATGAATACATGATGTTATAATGTTTACTCTGCTTTCAATTTGAAAAATATCACCACATTCTTGTCAAAAATACCTCTCTATATACACCTTCAATTTAAAGAAATAAACCGTATTAAATGATTGTCAACACATTCTGTACTGATTGACAGTTTTCAGTGGAAACCTGCATATGTTTGAATTTTTAATTTGTTTTTCTCCTTTACAGACACTGCAATTTGCAACAGCGGCACATTGTGTCTGAATGGGGGAACGTGTGTTCAGTCAGTGTCAGACTGCACAAGCTACACATGTGACTGCCCTGAGTGCTGGACACGAGACAACTGTGAATTGAGTATGTGAAACAAAATTAATCATGTGATATGTATTTTTCAGATACAACAAACAAACCATAAAATCAAGTATAATTCTGTGTAATATATTTGATTACCATTGATATGATCCTTAGAAGCATAATACATAGACACATTAAATTGTATAAGTAAACAAAAAAGGTTTATCCTTAACTATAGACATCTTGGGAGATCAAAACTTTTTTCATTAAGGCATACTCCCAAAATCGCTAATTTGAAAAGTATTGGTACACCAATAATAGCGGATCAGATTTGACTATATATATTCTAAGCACTGTCATTATTTTCATACATAGGCAAGTTAAATCGCATATGTACAAAAGGAAGGTTTATCCTTATCTTTGGGCATTTTGAGTAGATCAAAACTTGTCTCAGAAAGGCATACCCCCAAATTCACTGATTTGACGAAACATTGGTACACCAATACTAGGGGAATGTATTTGACTGTTTTGAGCATAATCATTATTTTCAGATCTAGTTCAGAAACTATAGCATTGTAGTGAGGGATGTAAGTAGAAAATAATGTTGGAATAGTTTTGAAATGTTTAGACATGATTCCTTGCTTTTATCTACTATCCAGTGTTGGATACTTGTTCTGTGAGTCTGAATGCTTGTCAGAATGGGGGTACATGTGTGAATAGCTGCCCCACTTCTCCCCAAGTGTCTTGCCTCTGCCCTGACTGCTGGACTGACCCAGACTGCTCCACAGGTTAGTGCCATTGACAACTTTTTTTCTAGCCAATAATCAGCGTTTGCAAACGTGATTCAGACTAATGTTGGCAATTGATACACAATATCGCATTTTGTTTTGTGATTAGCCTCTGTGCAAACGCATATAAGCTAGAATCTGAGCAATGATAAACGTTCCATCTCAGAGAGACATATTAAAAATATTAAACATATTAAAACATATTAAAAACACATTTAGAAACTTTTTTTGTCTGTATAAGTCTGGATGTCTGTCAGAATGGGGGTATTTGTGTGAACAGCTGCCCGACCTCTTCCCAAGGGTTCCCAAGGGTGTCTCTTCCCTGACTGCTGGACTGGCCCAGACTTCTCCATAGGTATACCATTAGTGCCACTGACTATGGGTGCATTTATCAATTCTTTGAAAGCCTGCTATGAGCATTTTTAAACACAATTGTTCGCAATTAATAAACGTGACCATAGTTTGTTTTGTTTTGTGATAAACCTCAGTGTTATCACTGGTTTGTCTCACACTCATACATACATATTTCTGTTAATTTTCGTATCGTACTATCTAGCTGTAGACACCTGTGCATCCAACCCCTGCCTGAATGGAGGATCGTGCAGCAATGAGTGCTCGTCATACACCTGTCAGTGTGCTACTGGCTTCAGTGGTGCTAACTGTGAAAGAGGTAAGTGTTTTCCAGCCTGTAACTTTTAAATCTACTCTCATACTTGTTTGTGCGTGACCAATGTTTATGTTTATGAATATAAGGATTAGCAGTTACATGGAAGTTGCTAGGTTGACACTCGTCAAAAGAACGACTTGCGAAAAAGTCTGTAATGTTGTCATCCTTGAAAATATGTGTACACCCCTGTATGTGAAATTTATTGGTTTATGTGTGTAACAAATGTATATGATAAGGCGTTGTAATATTTTCCCTGTTAGTCATTCATCCTGATTAAGCATTATTTTATCTTCCCATTTCTAGATGTCTGTAACCCGTCGCCATGTCAGAACGCAGGCAGCTGTGAGGGGGTGGCAGGACCTGGGCTGTACAGGTGCCTATGTGATGAGTGCCATCAGGGACTCCTCTGTGAGCTAGGTGTGTATGACTACTTTATCTTTTGTTCCCAACAGTAACCCCAAAGCTTGTCAATTCAACCCAGCAGTCCCCATTGATATTCAAATTGACCATTTGCATTATGTGTGCACATTTTCTGCATGTATTTCAAACATTACAAACGATAACCCCAAACCTTGTTCAATTTGTAAATGCACCTTTCAAAGTGCATTTTAGCTTGAAAGTAAATCACTAGCTGCAGGTATATTTATTTCAAGCAAAAACGTTCATATTAGAATGATCAGAGTACTGCTATTATCATTGTCATGATGTTTGATTATCATTCAAGAATTATCAACTTTGTATTCAAAATTTTGTTAGTTGGTTATTCTTGTTGTTTTGTTTTCACTTTCAAACTGTTTATGTGATAGATGTGGATGTTTGCCTCAGTTTTATTGATGATAATAATTATTATTTTCATTATCATTTTAGAATAGTCATTCTTGTTCTTATTATCATTGTAATGCTGTTGTCTTGTTATTTTCATCTCTTTCACCCTGTTTGTGTGGTAGATGTTGATGCATGCTTCAGTTTTCCCTGCCTGAACGGAGGGACGTGTGAGAACCGCTGTTCCAGCTTCATGTGTCAGTGCACTGTAGACTGGACAGGAGTCAACTGTGGCATCAGTAAGTCTCAACCCCTTCAGTACCATCCAACAACTGTGCTCCATTAGATTTTTGCCTGTTGCAGGGACAAATATGTGAAGGTGTAGAAAAGAAAAAGAGTTGAGGGAAGTGTTGACCATAATGTTATGGTTGCGAGACCCAATTCATTGTGTGTCAACCTATTTATACATGTCATCATTATACATTGAACACAATCTGACCTTGAAGCTGTGATATTATATCTAATAATACCCCTCAGTTTGATATTTAATTCAATTCAATATAATTCAAACTTCAAAACCTCATAGAACATAGAGACTTTGGTCACCAGAATGATACTCACATACATTGACAATTACATTTTATGCAACTAATCTCACTCCTTCACTTGCGAAAACATCATGAACTTAGTTAGAGGTATTGTGATGTTGATATAGTGTCTGACTCTGAAAGAAACTTTGCTGGTTCCAGTACCATTCACAGAGATGCATTAGAAAGTTCACTTTGTATTTATGTATGTATAACTGTTCCCCTCTATTCCACCACTGTCCCCTTGTTTGTGGGAGATACTGTCTAAGGAATATGACATTGAATGGGTGTATAATGTAAAGAAGAATCAGATCCTGTTAATATCTCAATCCCCCCACACACAAAACTATCATTCAAGTGCAGATTAGATATGGAATGATATGCAATAAACTCATGTAGTTATGCTTTTCTCTGATGAGTTCTTATAATCACATATTTTTTTTTTTTTAATCCTGAAGGAGTGAACCTTTGCGCTAATGTCCCATGTCAAAACAACGGGCAGTGCATTAACAGGGATGGAGGGACGTTCTCATGTCAGTGTCAGCCAGGGTCCACAGGCACCCTCTGTGAGACAGGTGGGTTACCCCATTCCAGCATTGCTCCTTATTCTAATGTCATTCTAGAAGTTTCTTATTTATTGACTGATAATGTGATTGACACATGTCAATCCACAAGTGCAAAAATGGCCAAACTTGTGTAGAAAGACAGGTCAAGGGGAGATGAGAAATGTGGTCCTTTGTAGCGATTACTTTGATAGATGTTTCAATAAAAATGTTCCAAGGAAAAGAAAAAGGATGTCTATTGGCAAGTGGTCTTTCTATACAGGTGGACAGTAAAGCAGATTTCTCTGTAATATTAGACATAACAATTATTTAGAAAAAAAATCATTGACTGACAAAACTAGTGTATCCTTTAGCAGGAGCACATTCTCTTGAGAGTGATGCATGCTTACTCACACTACACATTTTAGTTTCTTGTTAATCTATCAATTTCTATTTTTGTTTGACTCTGATATTGATCAATACAGGAACACTGAAAACAACATCTCATTGTAATTGTTGTATCCTTTATCACTCTTCAGAATGATACATGTATATTCCAACTATTCACATATGTATTTGTTCATCTATTTATGTATACATTTAATGCAGATATTGATGAGTGTGCCAGCAACCCCTGTCTGAATGGAGGGACATGCAGCCAGCTGTCAGTCAACGGCTACCTCTGCATCTGCTCTCTCAACTTTGTAGGAGACAACTGTCAAATGGGTCCGTAAAATATCACCTGCACATGATACGATATTAGTAGCAATGAATATCCGTAACGTTTCTTTACCCCAAATTAGCTACATAAACACCTATTCAGATGCATCATGTGTTTTTTGCATGTCTGATTGATGGTGAGTCTGGTCAAAGTGGGGTAAAAAAATGTGGATTGGATCACTTTATCACTTATCTTCCTTTGTTTTTTTTGTGTTTTTTACTTCTAGCCACTATTAGCATGTGTCCAGTTTTATTTGTGACTCATACAATGAATACCAATGCAATGAATGTATTCATACTTATCAGGTATACCTCATATTAATAATCATGCTTTTCGATTGGTCGACAGTCGTGACATAGATTTAACCATCCTAGCCAATTCGTTTGAATCATGTGCAATAGTACTTATATTTGCACAAATATTGGTACTTGATACTTGGTGAGATTTTCCTCTTGCAGCTCCAAAAAGCTAAACTAAGATGAAATAAGCAATATGTCATGAAGATTGGTGTCAATAGTACTTGTTCTGGAAAAGATTTGCACATCTGCCAATAGTCTCACGCATGTTCCCCTAAGAGCAGTCCATGTTTATATACTATTGCCTGTAGCTGTTGGATGTGGAGCTGACTTTCCTCTTCCTAATGATGGCCTCCTCCAAGTGACATCACCAAACTACCCAAACAACTACCCAGATGACCTGGACTGTCTCTGGTTGTTTGACCTACCTGCTGGTAGGAGGTTCAGGGTGGTCTTTGAGAACTTCACCACTGAAGCCAACTATGACTACCTGCAGGTAGGTACTACAGTGAAACCAGCTTTAGCGACCACATTTATAGAAAGACTAACTGTCTATGAAGACAACATTTTTTGTTCCCCTGAAAAACGCCTGTCATTGCAGTTTGTAACCTGAGTAACCTGTAAATTAAGAAAAGCTGTTAATAAAGACCAAGTGTTGTTCTTAGTGGTCTTTATATGCATGTGTCATTTATAATAAGGAGAGTGAGATAAAGTGGAACTGAAAAGGGATGTGAGGTGATCAGGTCAATGTGTATTTGATAGGAGAGATCTTGAACTGTTGAATGAGAGAAGGCAACATCTGGGCCCCGTAACATAAAGGTTTGCGATCAATTGCAAATTTGAAAGACAAACTATGATTGGTTACTGGTTAGTCATTTGAACAAAAAGTGCATGCAACAATGAAATGGATTGGTCATTGCCATTTTGCGATTGATCGCAAACCTTTATGTTACGGGCCCGTGGTTGTGTGAATAAGTGATGAGAGAGAGAGAAGCTACCCAGAAATACTTGGCAACAGGGTCCAACCAGTCATAGGTCTACGCTGTACACTAAGTCATTTTAAGCTGCAATGAGGAACGATTTTCACAGATGAGGACCATGCAGCAAGAGCAGTGTCCACTTTCAATATGTAAACCTTTCACTGATTTACAGAGGCCTGCATGATAAATCAATTATCCTAGCCATTGATTTTTAGATATAATCTTGACTTTCTTTGTACAAAATTATATGTTAGAAAAAAAACATTTTATTTCAAGGAATTCAGGTTTAATCCAATCTGTTCATTTGTGTGTTCCCTTAAGATTGGAAATGGGATAGATCCCACAGACATAGGCTCCCGAGTCATCTATCACTCAGGAGCAACCCAGCCCAGCAACTTTGTCTCTTCAGGCAACACGCTGTGGGTGTTATTTACCACTGATGAGAGCAAAACATATCCTGGATTCTCTCTTGAAGTCAAAGATAACAACATACCAGGTAAACTGTAATGGGTGCACACAACCTTATGACATCCAAACTCTAATTTTAAGTCTCATTTGCTTTACTTCCCTTAATCACTATTTTCAATTTACTAACTTACTTGCTATCACAGTATACATTCATAAGTGTAATAAATTTATTACTTAAAGTGCATTTTTAATTGCATCAAATAAAGTGTTTTCTCAATTACAATGAAATAAACAGTGATCATATAAAAGTGCATGTATTACTCCAGCATTTTGTATGTGCAAGGAAGTACTCCAAACTGCTTTGTGTGATGAAGTTTGAATGAAGTTATCTGTGTATGAACTCTGATAGTTTATAAGGAAAGTGTAACATAAGGTTACTTTGTTATTACATATGACTCCTGAGCTACCCTGCCTGTATGGTCAAAATCTGTGTTATATTTTGTTTTTATTTATACCCCTTCCAGTGACACCTCCCTGCTCCAGCAACCCCTGCTTCAATGGAGGGACGTGTGCAGACACCATCGAGAGCTACGTCTGTGTCTGCAACTTTGGTTGGGCTGGACTTCACTGTGAAATGGAAGGTAAGTCCCAACCCATACTCGGCATTCATCATTATCAAACAGAATATATGTCATTATGCTCATACTATTTCACACTTGGAGATCATTATCTACATAAGAAAAACATTTGAATAGAAATAAAGAATGTCCATTGCTTTATTTGTTTTGTTGTGGTCACCAGAGGCACCAATCTTCCAAGCGTGCTTCTGCCTTTGTCGCTTTCATCGCAGAGTCATTACATTTGAGAAGTGTTTTGTTGTTGCTGTTATTATGCATGTATTGTAACCTTTATGTATCAGAGCACTTGCGAGTGTTTCATTGCAGCTATTAAATCTTAGTGACCAGCAAAGATCACGGCAGTGTCATATTTTGCAGGTTTGATTCAATCACAGTCTTCTCGCATTACACTGATGATAAATGACCTTAAAGTATACCTGTAATATAGTAATATATTGATATAATCTTATCATGAATGATGTTAGTACTTGTGATCCTGTATTAGGTTACTTCACACCATGTATTTTCTGACCCGTCTCGTAGTGTCGTGTAACCCCAGCCCTTGCTTGAATGGAGCAACATGTAACCAGCTGACTGATGGAAGCATCACCTGTCTCTGTCCAACAGGCTACATAGGAGACCGGTGTGAAACAGGTATGCCACAAGTATATAATGTACCACCTGTAGTCCATTACTCGACACTTATAAAAGTACTCTGACACTTAAACTTTTTCGCATTTTGTTTTTCATTGAGAAAATGAGAAGTGAATTGAATGTTTTTCAGATTCTGTCTTTCTTTTTGTGCTAGCTCTCCTTTTTATGAAAGCCTAATCATAATCGACTGTATAAAAATATTTAACTGAACACGTGACTTCATGAACAAATAGAAAATGTGTCTCAATTATCATGTATTTGCTAAAAATGTTCAATTATTGAGCAAAGAGATGGTCAAGAACAATTTGTTGAACATTCAAAGAGTAAGATACATGTTTGGATTTTAACTCCTTTGTCTCACACCCTTTACTTCAAAATAATTGTAGCATAATGATGTGTATTTTGTGATTTTTTTCCTGAATATCAATATATATGATGCGTTATATATTATCTTCATCTTATCTTCATCCCATTTTTGTCATTGATTGGTCAGTGCTGTCCGAGACCTGTCTCCAAGACACCTGTTTCAATGGAGGCACCTGTCAGCAGGCCACGCCCACCTCAGTGGTCTGTAGCTGTCTGGCTGGCTTCACTGGACAGCTGTGTCAGTCAGGTAAGAGTCATCATGATGACATTCGAATTCTTCTTTACTGATTTCAACCCATGTAATACGGGAACTGTGTATACCCAGCTCCCAGACACTATGCAACCAGCAATTCAATGTGATTTCATGAAAGTATGTATTTTATTCCCTTTGTTGCATAAAGTCCACAACTTGTTTTTATTGTTTCCAGGGCATGAGAGCAACTCTTTACCTACAAATTTGAATCCGCAAATGGTGACAAATAAAAATCCTCTAATGTTGAACAAATGGGAGCATCTTGTTTTCCTGTGGTCATAACAGACTTTCGTCAACTAGTTCTTTGCCAGACAAAATTCTTTTTCATTTAATGTTATGTGTTTTTGTCTCATACATGTAATTGTAACAAACATCACATAAGGAGCAAATGTTGATAGGACATATTTCAAATGTCAGATTCTACTCCCAGACTTCTCCTATTTCCTTCTTCACACTCAGACCTCAATGAATGTGCTTCCCAGCCTTGCCTGAACAGCGGCATCTGCATCAACGGACAGAACCAGTTCTACTGCAGTTGCCCTGATGCCTTCTCAGGAGTACTTTGTGAAATTCGAGGTGAGAAATGTAAAGTAATTCCTGCATCTGTCGGTTTATGCAGGTGAACAATATAGTACAATATATATAACAAGTCAAGCAATATGATTTGCTAGAAATAGATATTTAAGAAGTTCATATGTTAAAGTTAAGTTAATTTCATATCTCTCCTGCATTTATCTATCAATGTATAATGAAGTGCACTGCTGTGTGAAAGCACCCCCATCAGATTTGCCAGAAACAATTGATAAGGCAGTTCATATATTGAATTTGATTTGTTCACTTGATCTCAGTTCTGTCTTGTATTTCTCTATCAATGTTTACTGAACTGCAGTGCTTTGTGAGACCAACCCCTGCCAGAATGGAGGGGCGTGTGCTCTCCTACCTGATGGTAACACAACCTGCCAGTGTGTGGATGAATGGATGGGAGAAACATGCACTCAAGGTATGTAGTTACCTTCTGACTTTCGTTTCTTTTTAATTTTGAGAAGGCGTGTATGATTCAGTTCATGTGATAGCATTCCACAAGTTCCTGCCAAATATTCACCTTTTATGAGAATTGATCTGAATTTTCAAAAATTAAATCCAAGATCTAAGATTCAAGATTCAATTTCATCTCCACAAATCTTGCAAGATGAAATTTATAATCTATCATTCTATTATCATGTAATGGTATTGGAGCGATCAGAGGAAGTAGGAGGCGTGTCTAAGATGAATTCCCTTGATTAAACAAAATACAATTGACATATAAGAACAACATTAACATATCAATATATTCAATGAAACAATTTACATGTACATACATGTTAAGACAAGCATTTCTCAATTATTTATATACATGTTTTAGGGAAAAAAATCATGATTCAGGTAAAATTTGGTAATATAAACACAACAAAAAAAGTAAGTCCCCCCCCCCCCCCCCCCTGAACAAAATAGCATAACTTTTTATCGAAGAGGTTTTGGGCAAAAATAATTTGGCAGGATTGTTCCTTGACTTATTAACTAACTTCTGTGTGAAAATCACATTAATTCAATAAGTCATGCATGAGTGGACAAATTTTAAAGGCAAACATGGTACTTTTCAAAAGTCACAAGGGTAATTGTTCATGCCGTTTTAACAATACATTTTGGCATTACTTTTGTGATTTTTAAAGTGTTTTCACTCAACCATGACTCGAAAATGACTTCTTACATGTATGTTTACATAACAGGTTATATTACATCTTAATCAAAATATCCAGTTTTATTTTTTCACCAAAATAAAGGGTTTTTAAAAGTTTCAAACGCAAGAGGGATGAATATTTGTTAAACGGTGCACACTCAACCAGAACAATGGGTTAAGTGTTGGGATAGGTGCTAGTGCATCGAGAGATGGATGATAAACATTGAAAGGACATAAATTATGCACCAGAGATGGAATTCATAAGAAATTCATACAACCGAATCCCAAAGTTACCCTTGTGACTTTTGAGAAGTGACATTTTTTCCTTTAAAATTTGCACACTCATGCATGACGTATTGGATTAATGTGATTAATGACATTTTTGAAATGTTGATTACAATTCCAAACCTCAGGATCATTTGTAATTGAGAATATTTGCAAGTTGTAAAATAAAAAAAAATCACTAATGACTCAGTGTAGCACAAGACACTGTAGAGATCAATATTATAATTTTTGCATTCTTTTTTTGTGCTTTTGGGCAGATGTGAATGAGTGCATGGACAGTCCTTGTGTGGCCGGTCAGTGCGAGAACCATGACAACGGCTTCACATGTCACTGTGATCCTGGCTTTATTGGGGCAAGATGTGATATAGGTAAGCACTAGGTAGTCACCCCATTCACTACGGATATACCCGATCCCCAGAAACATACCGAACTCAGCATTTTTTTTTTACTCCAATGATGTGTGCAAACAGTAGTTCAATGCTTTAGCTTCACAAGATTTATTGATTTTTTGGCATTTAGTGATATACATTACCTTCGTAATGATTTTTCAAAGCAAAATACAGGGCAAAATGGGCACTAAATCTTCAAATTGGCAACTTGCTGAAAAGGTTGAAATCCCTCTTGTTCTCTTTGAATTGAAATTATTTTTGTTCTTGAATAATTTTGACATCTGATTACTTTAACATGGAATTTTCATTATGTTTCTTTATAAGAATTTCATTACAAAAAATACTGTTGCCAATTTGAAAGCCAAATAATGAGCAGTTTTGCTTTAAAAAGGCCTTTGTCCTGAATAAGTTAACTGATGCAGGTGCACCTTTTATGTCAATCTTGCTATTTGCTATCGTTGCAGTGATTGGTACTGGCTGCCTGGAGACCCCCTGTGGAGTGAATGGTGTGTGTGTGGAGCTAGAGGAAGGAGCCTACGTATGTAACTGTGATCCGGGATACACAGGAGTCGACTGTCAAGAAAGTAAGCTAGGGCAATAAGGAGGAGGAGAGTGGAAAATGTATCATAGGGTTGAGGATGATATGATGATGGTTGCCATAGCAGTGGTAAATTCAAAAGTTATGAGCATGATCATGACTTTAATTTGTAACAATGAATCACCTTGTAGCTCATAATGTTTATGATAGTAAACTGGTGGAAAGGGAAGAAAAATCAGGGCAGAAATTCGTAAAAGGAATTTAACAGTATTTGATTCAAGCTACTCATTGTTACTTGTGGTGTTTAGCATTTTCTTTATTTCATTTGGCATTTTCAGCCGAATAAAGTACAAAATAAATTAATCTAAGGACATAAAACGGAATAAGTATAGATCATTCTCATATTCAGTTGTAATAATCAAACAATCCTGTTGTATCTCTCACTAACTGATTTGTTTCTGGGAATATGCATGATATCTTTGAAATTATGTGGGGTTTTTTCATGAAAATTAAGGAAAAAAAGGAAAAGTCCCCAAAGCAGATAAAAAAACTAAAAAAATCCCATATATCCTTTTACACAGATATCGACGAGTGCCTCAGCGACCCCTGCCAGAATGGAGGACTGTGTGTGGACCAGCTCAATGGGTATCTGTGTGTATGTGCTGCAGGATATACTGAGCTCGACTGCTCCGTTGGTAAGCGCTCACAGACTTTTTCTCAAGTATCAAAATGTGACTTTATGTTGTCAGGACAGCTGGTTGTGAACCATGTGGGTAGAACAGGCAGTGGTTATCATAGCGGGGTCTCTCAGTGAGAGAGCCAGGCACAAGCCCAATAGACAATTTCAGATGAGTGATGTTGTTTAGAACCAGTGCCTTGCATAATGGTGGAGATGACACTGCTTGAGTACTCTTATTTATCTCTCCTATCTCTTTATCATCTATTAACAAATAAAACCTTATACTTTGGTTCCTTTTGTTTAGAAAAGCACACTATTTCCACTGTTAAAGCTTGTTAAAAGGGTAACTTAAAAGCTGTTTAAATGTTGTCTGTTTCTGAAAATGAAGGTGAAAAAAACACCATATTTTTTCGAGTGTCAGTATTACTACATTTGTAATTCGTTTTAACTTGTCTGACCAGAAACATCATTTTATCTTTTACCCGTTTAGTGTATTGCATTTTAACTCATTTGTTGTAGAATGTTGAAAAACAACATTGCAGTGCACCCAGAATTTAATCTCTCTCTCTCAAGTGCCATATCTTGTGACGTTGGCGACCATGAAATGAAAATTTGAATTTAGTACAATATGGTTAAACATACCTCTTTCATCTCAATTGCAAAGTGAGGATGAAGAAATGTTTGACATCTTTTCAAAGTTTGCATGGCTCACAATATGACAGTAACAATAAATTTGTAATGTGATATTACAAAGTTTTCTTGGATTAAGAATGAATGTTTTGCTTAATTCTGCCTGATTTTGAGTAATCATTTGAATGCATGGGCATATAGTTTGATTTGTTCAGTATAAGGTTAATTGTTAAATCATTCTGATGTGCAACTTAATGCTCTCAGTACTAACCAGTGATTGTCCTATGTCAATTGCAACACAATTAATTACATATGGGACTGAGGGAGTTATCAGTAATACACCATTTCAATTCTTGCTTCCGCCCTCCCCTGTGCTAGATATCGATGAGTGTGTGAGCAGTCCGTGCCTGAATGACGCCATCTGCCTGGACGATGTAGGCAGGTATCTCTGCTTCTGTCGCGGCGGCTTTGGAGGAGCACACTGTGAGCTCCGTAAGTAGACCAGCTTCATAAACCAATGATAACTCCTCTGGGAGTGTTTCACCAAGCTGTTTGTAAGCTGTGAACGTCTTTATGAACGTATGGTGACCTCTTCTTGTGTTTAATAAGATTGTTAATGATTTTGACTCCTATCAGCTAAAGTTAAAACCTGATCTTTGTCAATTTAAATTCTTGTTGTTCACAAGTGTCTGAATACAAGGTTTATGCTTTGTTAATTTGATTAGGATTGTTGGAAATTAACTCCTGCTATATTAAAACAGGAACAAATTGCGGTGTAGCATTTAGCACAAGAATAGGTCGTACCAGTCGTGCGTAAAGTTGTGCATAGCTTAATACAGCTTGGTGAAACACCCCCCAGATGGTATTTCCTTGATGGCTCTCCTCCATACTTTCCTCTGTCCTGTCATTTTGGTCAATGTGTGTAATGTCAACACCTTTCTGTCTTCTTTGATTGTTTCCTCCCATGTCTTGCGAGGTCTCCCAAATGGATTCCTCCCAACAACTGTAAAATTTAGTATTCTCTAGAGCCAGTGTCTCTTCTCTCCTAGCCACATGACCATACCATCTCAACCTGCTCTTTCTCATCACCTGTCCTATCCTTACCAGGCCCGTGGACTGGAGGAGGTCTTTGTTTATTTTTCTCTCACAAAATGATACCCTGCACATCCATCTGACCATCCTCATATCAGCCCTTTCCTTTTTTAATTCACACGAGTAATTAACTTTTTTTTTAATTTCATGGTTCTTCTTTTTCTCCCCAGCCCCATCGTCCAGCCCAGGTCTGCCTGATGAGGGCAACCAGGAGTCGCCTGAAGGGGGCCTGGTCATCGAACCCTGGTGGATCGGAGTCATCGTCACCCTCGTCTTCCTAATCTTCCTCTTCCTGGGCGTGCTGTGCTGGAGCTACAAGCACCCTACCAACAGCAAAGAAGCACAGCTGGGATTAGACATCAAGTTTGACCACTGAACGGTGGCTAGGAAAGAACGATTTTCAATATGAACTTTTTTCAATCCAATTCAATTCAAGTTTATTTCGCATAGAAAACATACATACAATCAATGATGACAATAAAATGCAAGGGCTAACCGAAAAGGGGCGAGCACTTGTTAGGGTCGATTAACCCTTTAAACATGTAACATACACAATAAAAACAGGAGAATAAAAACAACAACACAAACACAAATATACATAAGGATTGATAATAATATGTTAAAAGTGGAGATAATAGTGGAAAATATTAACAATGATTAATAATATTTTGTACTTTATTGTCTTCTTAGCTGAAAACAAGTGGAAAAAGATTGAATGAATCTACATTTTTCTTATCATTATTATACTGTAGCTGGGGCTATGAAGGAATGAGTCAAGCACTGCACAATGGCTATCATATTCCAAACATACATAGCTCAGTGAATATAAAACAATGTTCAATATGCAAATAGCTGAAAACAATGGAAGTAGATGAAATAAGAAGTCTGTGTTTTGGCTCTTTATTCACATTATTATCATTGGAACTGTAAAGGAAAATTGCTGAGAAAATTGCTGAAACTGGTGTAGGCCTATGAAACAACAATATTCCTAATGTATTTAGAGGGAAGACAATAAATATACGAAGTCTTTTTATTTGTGTTTTTATAAGTATGAATAGTACTGGAAGTAAACAGGTGAAACTATGAGAAAACGAGTCCAGCACTGATCATTGACTATGCAAAAAAATATCCCAAATGTACTGTTGTAAAAACTGAGGAAGGAAGATGAAATAAGAAGTCTTTGTATGTTTGTTTTAATTACCGTACATTGAACAGTATGGATACATAGCTGATACAATGAAGGAACAATATTTCAAAAGTACTCTGCTGAACCCAAAGGGAAGAAGACAAACAAAGAGATCTTTTTATATTTGTTTTGTATTAACATTATTAGTGTTTAACTGTACGAAAACATAGCTGGGACTATGTAAGAACTTTATCTTAAATTTCTAAGTAATCAAAGTTGTAAGTTCATTTAAGTTTTCAGAGCCACATGGTGATGTTATATCAATTCTCTGTGTTTTCACAATCATGTATCTTTCAATCTTCCACAGTTATGTTTTCAAAAGAGAGCTTTCAGAGGTTTCAATGTTATATGAGTCTTTCTAATCACTTGTAGATGCATGTGTCAGTAATTATTATTAATCTGTCTATCTTGTTATACTCCTCAGCATTACCAAAAGTCAGCATCATATGCTCGAAAGCCTTTTTTGTAAGAAACATTTACCAGATACGGACAAAACTGTAATATATCCCATCATTCCTACTGTTATTTGTAAGTTATATAGTGTACCATACGGTAAACTTGGATATTATGGTTGCTGTTCTGTTTATATCAGGGGCTTGTGACACGATTGCATCAAGGTTATGACTTTTAAAGTATTTATTAAAATCAAATTTTAAAAATCCTGCAATTTGTGTTTGTATGACTTGATATATGCAAAAATGTTTGAATCGCCTTGTCAGTGACATAATATTTGCTTTGGAAACGTGCATTCTTGATTGAATATATCCTTGTAGAGGTCATGTGTCATGAAATCTATAAATAAACATGAGTTCCTGTAAAATATGTGATAATAAACAATCATCAATTGTTACAAAAGAAGATTAAGAGTTTTCTCAGATTTGAATATTTTATGTTTTAAATCATGTTTTGTGAACACGTAAACAAATGGAATGTGCCTAATATGAACGGATTTATTTATGACACCATTGTCTTCCATTGTACTGAAAGTCAAATTTCCTTTTTGCAAATATGAATGTTTCTCTGTACTGTCTGATTTTTTTAATCAGACGTAAATTATGTTTGTCACACCTCTAGTTCTGGAAGAGTTTTCAATTGGTAGAAAGAGAAAGAAAATTATGTTGACTACATATTGCTTTCTGAATCAGACGCCATGCACATATTCAAGCACTACTGTGCTGTAGTACTTTAATAAAATCGTAATTTTCATAGGGCATTTTCTTCAAAATGTCAAACTTATTATAGTCTAACTATGAGAATATTGAAAATATCTGTTAATTTCTTTTAAAAACGTTTTATTTTGTACAGCTGACAATCTTCAGTGATGTCTATTTGTCTTTCTGATCATTGCTTACCAAATCTAAACCTATTTTTCTTTCATCCCTAAATTCTTGGAAAATTTGATGATCGCATCTCATTGTTATTTCTTTTTGTAGTACTTTTAAAGGCAACGATTATGTCTTTCAGATTATGCAATAAAATATTGACATTTTACTTATTGTGGTGCATTGTTGCATTTTTATCAGCCATTTATGCAAATAATTCAACTCCATCGATACAGCGACAGTGCTCGTAGAGTAGTGAAAAAAAAAGTGAAAGAGAACGGGAATTAGGAGCTGAGAGAGACAGGAACATAGAAAGTGAGAACATGAGATAAGGGAGGGGAAAGGAGAGGAAAAGAGGAATAGGGGAGCAGAGATGAAAGGGAACTGAGTAGATCAGAGGTAGGAGAAAAAGGAGAACGAAATAGCGGAAAAAAGAACAGAAGAGAAGGAATCGAGTAGAAGAAAGTAAACGGAGATGTGGGACAGAAATGTGATGATAAATTGGTGAGTTGTAGTGTTTTTGTCATAAACAGTCAAACCTGTCTTAGCAGCCACCTGTCTATAGCAGCAAGCCTGTCTATAGTGGCCACTAAAATAATTCCCCCGGAGAGAGATCATGTGTTAAAGAACCTGCCTATAGCAGCCACCTGTCTTTAAAGGCCACAAGTTTTTTATCCTTGGGTGGCCACTATAGACAGGTTTTACTGTATAATAATACCATAACGCTTAGGTGACATTGGCTATAATACATTGTCGAGGACTCCGCATGTTCCTATGAAATAACATTGAAAACCATTCAGCTTTCGTTTATGGGAAGCACTTCATTCACGCGTTTTCAAAATTTGCCATCACGCCATCTGTTGGTGGAAAATTAGTTTGGAGCGTAACTACCTCAAAAGGGAAGGCAAAAAGAAGCAACGAAGTGACCATGGTTGACATAGTGATCAAGATTTTCACGATATGCAGGCATGCATTCAGTGGATATGTGTGTTGGTGTATGTGAACGCGCATGTAGGTGCGTATGAAAGTGCTTGTATGGGTGTATTTTGGGAGGGTGGGGAGGGGAGAACACTTTTCTCCTATTTCTCATTTTTATGTTCATGTTTTCTTCATGCATGCATGTTTCATGAAAATAGTAAAAGCTAAATTTTGTATCATTTGCATGTAGAGGTGAAATCATGTTCTATATATTTATGTTAACATGCAGATTATTTCATGTACTGATTTTGTTATTGTCTGTTATTGTGATGTTGTAATTGTTTGAAAAAGAAATAAAGAAAAGAAATATTGAAAAAAAATCAAAGAGTTATATCTTTACTCAACAAAGTTGTCTCTTCGTTTATTTCTTCCTTCTTTAGTTGATTTCTGGATTATCTTTTCAATTATAATTTCTCAATGATGTGTTATTCGTGGACAGAGAAACTCCAACAGCGCACAACATTTAGTAGTAGATTCCAGGTCTTACTTCTATACTAAAACGGAAAATGGAGGCATAATTTGTAATCCTGATTATTCGTTTCAAATTATCACAGGTGGTGTAAATGCGGATGTGGGCGGGGGATTGAGCGTGATGAAGCGTTCTATGTATATATCATCTGCTTGTTTTTTTCTGCTTCTGTTAAAGGTATAGTTCACCCTGAAGATAAGTTGGTTTCATAAAAGCATAGATATGAAAGAAACATATTAGTGAAGGTTTGACGAAAATCCGTCAAAGGATAAGAAAATTATGATCTTTCGAAGTTTTGATTTTGTGACGTCACGTACGAGGTGCTCTCCCATAATACTGTGTGCTCTATAATTCCATTAAGTGCTCTTTTCAGTTTTTGATGAAGGAATGGATTTTTTTATCTAGATGTTAACGTGTAAATACACGTTTGTGATAATGTATCAAATCCACAGGTAAAATAATGCATCCTTTTGAGAAAATTGACATTTAAAAAAAAAAAAAATACACAACAAATGGGAGAGCACCTCGCACGTGACGTCACAAAATCTAAACTTTAAAGGATCGTAATTTTCATATCCGTTGACGGATTTCACCAAACCTTCACTAATATGTGTCTTTCATATGTCTATCTTCGTTGATACCAACTTAATTTCATGGTGAACTATCCCTTTAACATGATTAAAAGTCAGTAAGATTATCATCACTCAGATATAAATCGTAATCTATCTGAATTATTCATAACTCGTGCGATCTCGCAAGAGCCTTAACATGCTATGAAAGGGGAAGGTCGGTGTGGATAGACGCAGTGACGTGCGCGAGTACCAGGTACTATAGAGCCTGATCGATAGAGCAGCATATATAAATATATATATATGTACAGTTACAAACAGAAATATTCAAACCCTACTGAAATTTAAGGGTTTTTTTTAATGTTTTTCTGAAAAACGACAGGTGGACACAGAATATTTTGACCGTAGTTGGATACCTTAACTTGAATGGTAAAAATTCTGAATGGTTTTTGAATAACCTCGTTTGCATAACAAAGCGCACACTGCTTTATTTGTATTTTTACTTGCTCAAAATCATTCATACCCTTTGCCAGTAAAACTGACAATGCATTGTTTAATACTGTTTCACGTTAAACAAATCTGAACTGCATGGTTCTAAATGCTATCAAGGTCTTTGGTAAGGTGTAGAAATTATTTCTGTTGTTAACTGTATATATGGCTGCTGCATTGGTTATGGCGAGTATCTGTTACTCTTTGTGTACCTTTGCATTACACTTTAAACCACTCAGTACTAATCCAAGAAAAGCCCACTGAATTGTCATATATGTTATGTAAATATAGCACTGAGAGGGTTCAATGAGAACAGAGTTAATGGTTTCATCGTTGAAAATAGGAATACCAGCATAACTGATTGTTTTTTCTGAGAAATGTCCGAAAACAAGAGGACATCATTGAAAAGCGCGTCTATTTCGTCGATCTTTAGGAAGATAGTTGGTAAATTGTCTTTTTTTTTCGAAATAAAACCTGAAATCGAAATCATGTTTCGGGGAAAATTGCGAATGTTTTACATTCTTCAATCATACTTTTTATTTTTTAGTCGGTATTTATCTTTTGAAATCTCCTTGTTTCGGACCAGTATACTTTTTTTAACCATTGGGCATAAACAAACCACAATCCAGGCATTAGGCTCAGTAATAGTTTGGTTGTTATGATGATTTGAACTAAGTTCGACGTTATATGGTCTGCATTCTCACGAAGTAAAGGTGCTTGCCAGGCAAACTGCCTCTCTGTTGGATTTGTACGTGTTACTTGTGCAACAATGCATGATAGCCCACTAAGAGTCAATGCTGGTAAATACACTGATCATAACCTTTTCTAAGACTATATAGGCTTATACAACCACAGGTGTGTACATCATCGAGTGTGATTTAAGAAACGCGCCTTGAATCACCAATCAACAACAACAACAAGCAATGGTATCGCGTGTGATAGTTTAAGGTCTCACAAACTGTTTTTATGACACAATTGCGGGCTGCACACATGAGCACACATGTTGGTTCAGACGGACAGCAAACACAATGAAGAAGCCACGATACAATATTTACGTCACTTCTTTAAGACACTAAGTGGACACGCGGCTTAGCCTCGCCTCATCCGTGTTACGTGTGTTGTCCTCTTTTATGACGTCAGCTGCAAATTTGGCCGGATTACGCCGGTCAGCCGGAGTTATGGACACATGGGATACTTTCAGTAAATATGAGATTCGGTTGTAGCGATGTATTTGTCGTACTTAAAGAGCGTAGAGTACGTTGAGCGGATGACCTAATAGTGTGGATATCCGTCTGCATAGCCTGCTAGTCTAAGGCCGTGCCAAGACAGCATTAGTCTCACAATAATTGAAAAGAAAAAAGATGAATTTTGAAATATCCTATTACCTTTATCTTGTAGATTTTGTCTTTCACCTGACATTTTATTGAATAAATATCAGATTGAATTGATCTCTCGTTTGATGTGAAAGTTCGAGTTCGAATGAACTTATTGAATTTGTCTAAAGTGCATGTACAAATCCCCAGAATTGAAGAAAGCACACAAGTCCTCCTTTTTTGTTACTTTTATTTTGATCATTGTTTATCAACATAAATATCATTGCAAGATCATCATCAGTCTACATGGCTATTTTCCGTTTCTTTAGAGTAAAGGTTTGAGACCTATACTCTATATATAGCACAGGTTTATGTTTTGCAAAATGTGATTTTTTTTCTCTTTTTTGAAAGGAAAAATAAGAGCGAAACCACGCAAGCGCTGAGATACAGATCAATGGAGATATATCCGTTTCATGCCTCCAAAGTTTACGGATGTAGTCCGAGGAAAAGAATCAATAACGACAACGTAGCAAACTTGTTTGTCTGCTGTAGAGCCCTGCGGTGGTCTGCATTGTGGAGACATGTAAGGAGAAGCAAGGAGGGAGAAGGAGATGTAAAGAAGGAGATGTAAAGGAAGATGATAAAGAAGAAGATGACAAGAGGAATGCGATAAACAGAAGAAGAAAATTGAAGTTGAATGACAAGAGGGAAGGGGACGAAGAAAAAATCAAAAGGAAAAGAAGAAAAAACAAATGAAGACGAAGAAAAAATTGAAATGGAAAAGAAGACAAATAATGGTAAGAACAACAAGAAGAGAAACGTGAAGAAGAATAAGAAGACAGTAGGAGATAAAGAAAAACAATCAGAAGAAAAAAAGACTAAGAAAAAAGAGATAATAATTGTTTGCTCAAAAGACATTCGTTTTTACAGGTCCAAAACTCTGGAATTCTCTTCCAAATGATATTATACAATGCAATTCAAAACAAATTTTCAAAAGGGGACTTAGAGGTTTTCTTCTGTATATCTACTGGTAATTTCATTTCCCTTTTGAATATAATTTGTAGCGTGCAACTTTGATGATTGTGTACATTTAGTTTTTCATGTACATAATTATCGTTGTGTTGCGTCTTAAAATGATTGTGTAATTATTTAATCAGTTGTTATTGTTGTTGTTGTTTTTTCATAAAATAATAGTTCATGATATTTACTTTGATAGGGGGCCTACACCCTACAAGCTTTGCTTTTTAGTCTCCTTCCCTTTCAATAATTCATTGTATAATGCAAGTTTATTTATATGTACGTTAATCTGTGAAGTATACTGTACCATCATTGTAAAAATTGAAAGAGGAGAAATAAATGAATTGAATTGAATTGAATTGAATAATAATAATATCAAAAAAAAGAAGAAAGGAAATAAATGAAGACCTAAATCTCTGCGAAGACACTGTTATGTCGTAAATCGCCCTTTATGCATCAATGAGGCACTTTCGCATTGGTAATATACATGATTCCTATGGGTCAGTATGGAGTCTGACAGAGAAGGAGTTAAGTATGCATTTTTACTGTTAAGTTTAGTCTCATTCCGTTTCAGTAAGCACTCTCTCGCGGACCCGGAAATCTTCCCACAGATTCCAGGTCGGTAGTAACGTCAAAACAACCGGACGCAATACCCTGGTCTGCGGTTAAGTGTTCCTAGAAATCTTGAATCGCTTCAAGTTGTTTAGGTGTTGATGATTTGACCTAGGGGAAGCTGGAGAGGGATAAGGAGGAGAGAAAAGGGAGAAGAGATACGTCATTACAATCAAGGCAAAGAGGAACCTGGAAATCCTGCTCAGATGTCCTTATGCGCTCCAGCGTTTGTGTAGGCGTATTATTGTTGTTACCAAAGTAAATGGTCATAGTTATATTGACTGAGGAATGAAGTCAAGGAGAGGAGATGCTGGAGGGAAAAGTCGGGGAGAATATGGACGACGGTGGTGATGACGTTGAATAAACGATGTAAACGAGAAAGGAGAGGTAGAATGAAGATAAGAAAAGGAATGAAGGCAACACGAAGAAGAATAAGAACGGATAAGGGAAAAGAAAAAGATGAGGCGAAAAAGGGATAAAAAACAAGTAGGATTGAAGAAAAAAAATTGAAAAAAAATTGAAACTTTGTGTGGTGGCCTACATGTATTATTTACGTACTTAATGTATATACATTCAAACAAAGTTTTACGGCATTTGTTTTTTATACTTTGTCTGTTTGCTGGAATCAATTGAGAAGAGCATGGTCCCAATATCAAAAATGAACATCAACAATATGCATCTGATGCATTTATGTTTGGTAATAGACGAACAAAGAAAAAACACTGAAATATAGACTTATTAGATTTACATTCTCAATATAATAATCAACTATGAATATATAGATGCAGTGCCACATACGAAGTCATTGGCGACAATGCAAGAGAACTCTTCCATTCTCTCCCTCGCCATCTCTCCCTATCTATCGCTTTTATTATACCTCTCCCTTTCCCCATCTCCCCTAGTTGCGAATCCACCCCTCCATTGATGGAATTCGCATTAGAACATTTATTAGCCGTAATTAGAGACATTTTACTCATTGACATTGCTCATGTTATCTCCAATATCAAAGCATGCGATTAATTTAATATAATAATCAACATCTCCATGCCAACACTTAGTGCAATCGCGCACTTTATAAACAGAATTAATGTAACTAATTTATCAGGTCTACCAACTTGTCACAACTTGATTAACGTATCCTTACTCAACAGTGATGCAATCCGTTTGCAAACGCTCGCTTTTGCAATAGACATACTAATAAAACCTTCTGTAATTCATTATTAAAGTCGGACTGCTGATTGCTTTTCAGGGTGATTCAGAATTTCCAGGCGAGAGATATTTATTGCACCATGCACAGTCATAACCGCCTCGTCGCAATATGGTGCCACGTTATAGTATATAGCACAACCTCGCCAGTCAAAGGCGCGCGCTGCATTATCCACGACATAATAACAAGCGTTGCCTAGAGGCGTGTGACGTCACGTGTTGATGCTTGATGGACCAATCACAAAGCCCGCGTGCAGTCATCTGTGTGTGTTTTGGGCGGTCCGTCACAGACATGATTCTAATTATAAATTCTGCTCCAGTGCGGTCTGTACCGGACTCTCGTACCTCACTATATGATCCCCGTAATATTTCTCCTCGTGTGATATTTTTTTCCTTTCAGAAGAGTGAGATCGCGCGCACGTTTATTCTTGCATGTGTTTTTCGCCACATATTGTAGGGAGTCGTTTGCATTTGTAAATACGGCGTGTGCTATTTCCATCTCGTGGTCTCCATGCGTGTTGTTAGAGGCTGTATTGCTCCGCTATCCAGGCACTCAGATGGATAATACCTAGAAGGCTCTACAGAAGCAGCAACAAACAGTATCGAGTCCGAACGCGAGAAAGAAAGGTAGAGACTCGGAATCGATTGACATTTTCATTCGGTGTTGATGGATGCGATAAGTGGCTAACATTAATTCAATGGCAGATCCGCAGCGGATGAAGAAGGCCACAATTCAGTATCATTGCTGATCGATGATCAAGAGGCTTAGCAGAAAACCGCAACTCATCAAACGTATTTGGTCGTCTGCTTATGATTGCCATCGAGGGGTAAATTAATTCGGTGATAAATTCCGCGCGACTTTCTGATGCATTGCATGCATCCGTCTGTTTTTATAACCCGTAATTCGGTCAGATCCAGCCATATTGACCAGGGATTAATAACAAATCGCCTCAATTATTTACGCGACATTCAAGGCAGTGTATCACAGAAAGAAGGAGGGAATCTCGTAACGCGTTCTGTGATCTAGGGCCAGACGGATGAGCTGAGATATTTACAAACGACCTTTTTTTCGTGGGATTTGCAGTGAGGTTTATTTTTACCAAGGAATTCAACCATGCTGAATGAAAAGGAAATCAAAACCGTGTTTGGAAAGGAGGTTTACATGGCGGATTCGATTCTGCAAAGGAGATGGCGAAAGGTGAGAACCTTCTATAAATGTATTGAGGTTTGTATTCTGCAGTCATGACTAGGTAAAGGATACTGTGATTTAACATGTCAGTCTGCATTATCAAACCATGAACATGCCTACTTGAACCTTGAAGCTCAGCAACAAACAAACATGGCATTCACACTTATCGTAATTTCCAAATCTTCCTGAAGTGATTGTCTTAAGTTCCTCCTATTGATTCTTATTGTTACAGGCTATGGCAAAATAAAAATAATAATATATGTTATTACATTTGCAATCATTAACATTTAGTTACCCTACCATGGTCGTAATGTCACCAGTTTTGTTCGGCTTTAAGTATACTGTTACGCCTGGCGACAATATCACGTTAACGCCCATATGAGGCTGAGAAACATTAACTTAATTGCCACAAAAAAATCACTCTCATCAGAATTTCTGTCCAGATTAGGAACATTGTGTTCAAACCATTTTGATGTATTAACAAGCATAATATTACATAATGTGAATGGTCATGGTTAAACTTATTGAACAGGAAAACCCTTAGTGGTTACTTTGTCTGATGATGCAACAGCTAATGTCTACCAAGGCCCACGTATCAATAGAAAGTACTGCATGTTCACCATCGCTACGGATTCATTATGAATGAAGCGTCCATAAAATTTGACTAAAGATACATCATCATCATCCGAAAAAAATGTATGAAAACCAATCTATTTATAAAATACTGTTTGTCCTTGGAGAAGACATCGATAGTATTATGACATAACGAGGATAATCATTAATAGGAGATCGCCAAATAAATTCGATCGATAAAGATCGGACGCGAGGTAATATTGTTTAACTATAGTCTCACGAATGAGTGAACATTTTACTCTGCGACATGCAGGCTTCGTTTATTATTTTGGGAGACGAATAAAGATCTTGTGCCTATTCACACAACTCAAGGTTAATAGTCGCTCTGAAGTGTTGTATGAAAGAGGCCTATTGTGGGAGGGGGAACTATCGATTTCCTGCAGTTTGTAAGTTTTCTTTAAGCAACTCTTGGAGGTAGTCATACGTCATCATTATATAATGAAATCATGTAAGGTTTAGTATTGCGCCAAGATGTTTGTTTACATGATAATCCTCGCCGCGTAACGACTAAGTAGTTATTTACCCTAAGCTGGAAAGCTACACGGCCGGTGTTTATTCAAGAACTAACCTAACCCTCTAATTACTAGTGGCATGAAAATGTGTAGTAACTCAATGTAGATTCCAAGTCTTGGTACTGAGAGGCCTATAACAATTATTGACGGGAGAAGGTATATTCCTGTGAAAAGGAAAGCGATCAGGGGGGGCGGATGGGCGCAGTAATATATTCATCTCAATTACATGTAGCCATGCAGAAAATACACTTAAGGTTAATAACTAAGTTACATTAGATTAACTCACTATAAAGTAATGATTCAAATTTGCTTTATTTTTACACGCATATCCCATAGAGAAACAATTTATCGGTCATACAAAGGTAAATGTAAAGTAATATCGCTGAATCGCAAATTCAATTGCTTTCTTTATCACATATATTGATACAATGGTTAATTTTCACTGATTTTTTTTTTAACTCGTCTTCATTGATTTTGGAATAAACGTGGCATCTTTATGTATGTATGTTCAATCACTCAACCAGACTTACGTTTGTCAAAAAGATTTCAATTTCGGTAAACCACAACACTTACCCAAATATACGCAGTGGTAAATCGAACATATTTCACACCTGTATTGCACCTCGGCATATGTATTGGTTTTGCCGTGTGAGTGGTAACTGCATGGATATTGTATTAATGATCACATCTCTATCAGCATGAAACGACTCATCTATGTCTTTTCTGCTGGTAGGTCGGCTATTTCTGAATTCATTCCCGAGTAAAGATTGCTGTGGAACAATACGATCGCACCATAATCATGGCCATTACATTTGTGGGAAGTTTATCACCTCGTGTCAGCTAATATTTATTATTGAGTCTCGCCATTGTGCAAATTCACATAACTCTTTGTGTGCCATAACACACCTGAAACCTTCATATTTGTAATTTATCTGGCACATTAAGGGCTAAATATCAAATAGAACTGCACAACACATAAAATTGGCTGACATCATATGAGAGTGTTACAGTATAATAGCCTACATATCATATAATTATATGGTTAAAACAGAAATAGACTAACAGCAATAGCACGTCTACATTCGTATCTTTTAAATAGAAAACATACGATAGAAGTAGTAGTAACAGTACTAATAGTAGTGGTAGTAGTAATAATGGTAGTAGTGGTGGTGGTAGTAGTAGTAGTAGCAGCAGCAGCAGTAGTATTACAGTAATACAGTTGCAAATACTTAATGAATGTTCTACTTTATGCGATCATTGTTATCAGTATCGCAAGCAGAATAGTCATGAACTCTGTATGCGTCTTTAAGAAAGTTCTAAACTGACGATACATTAAAATTTTAAAAACCACCATTGTGTTTGGTACATAAAGGGTTAACATACTTCAGTTGCCTCTTATAACAGTTTTGTTTACGGGAAAATATAGGTTCGAATTAGAAAATCAAAACAATGTGGAGATTTGTCATAATTACATACATATTGATGACTTTCTGTGTCACACAATGTAATGTTTGAATAACGCGCTCAGGAATGTGATATCGAATTCAGTGAGTTGATAACAATTAAAGGATTTGTATTTAAACATGGATGAATTTCGTATAAGCCGCATCAGCAATAGCCTGTGTAACTTCCAAGCGTTACCATGGTTATCATTTAGTGAAAACTAGTGTGATATCTTGCAAACCACAAGACGAGTCGAGTCGTGCATGTCAAGTGTTGTTTTGTCTTCGCTTTACCACATAATTTGATGTGCCTCATCGATCGCCAATTATACCGATCGGAAAATATCGATCGTCGTGACGCGTCGCGTCTACAGCACGGTTGGCAATGGCATTGCGTGCGGGTGACTGGAGCAAGCCGCTTGCTATTCTTGCCGAATGAACGTCTGTATAATCGAGTGTGTAGGAGGGCATTATGATAATGGATCAGTGTGTATGTTGCATGTAGCCTATGGCAACGTGGGAGAGGGAGGTTTGGTAATACTTGCAGGTATACAGGAGATAATCAGATGATGGCGATAGAGATGGGGAAATAGAGAGGAAGAGTAAAAGTGAGAGAGGGAGAGAGAGAGAGAGAGAGAGAGAAAGAAAGAAAGAAAGAAAGAGAGAGAGAGAGAGAGGGGGGGGGGGGTGGGGGGAGGGGGAGGGGAGGGGAGGAAGGAGAGAGTCGGAGAGACTGGGAGAGGGGAAGGGTAGTTATGGAGTGCATATGTTTATTATTCAGCATTCCATAACTCAATCTACATCCCTGATCCGCATTTAGGTTAATGAATGCCATTTTTAAATTAATGTTTTAGTGATCAAACAGGCCACTTCGTAAATTCAATTAAACATATATCAAATATTTATGATATAATTGGTATTTTCCATTAGTATGTTTACATAAAACTACATCAACCAGAATGTTGAGTCGGCGGTTGAAAAATAAGGCATTACATCCAAAGATTTGACTAAGCTTTTGGTATCATGCCCTTTCCATGAGCATATTTCGCCGTTTCCTTTTTTATTGATGATCTGTTTGTGTGTTTCCCAGGGACGATGGCGATTAATTACTATGGAATAAAGAACCTTGGACTCTATGTGCCATAAATACGGGCAAATACAAACAAAAGGATTTTGATATACAAGAATAGAAAGGTTCAAACAATCTACTTTATGGTAGTGACACCGCACAGTTTCGTAAACAACTTTTTTTATGTGATAGATATAAAACTAATCATTCATTATGATTGCGTGACACGCAGTAGTTAATCTAAGTCTCTGGAAAAAGAGAATGGGGAAAACAGATTGCATGTTTAGAAATATACCGGTATGTAGAATTACTTTAGCATAGTGGTGATGTATATATTTTAAAATCTAGTTTTGTGTTTTTATCTTAGTCGCTCTACTCCTCCCTCCCCTCCCTCTCTCTTCATAAGCTATGATCATTTTCGAAGCAGTGTACTAGTATGGCTATTTTAACATGTTTAAGGATTTTAGCCATGTCTACTAGAGTATATCGCACGAAGCGAAATCTCGATTTGGGTTATGTATATCACTAGGAGTTGGTCATATAGAAATCATATTTTGCTCTCTTTGTCTTTCATACTCCCTCTCTTCAACTATTTTCTAATTTTTCAATTACCTCCCCCTCCTATCTCTCTCTCTCTCTCTCTCTCTCCCTCTCTTTCTCTTTCTCTCTCTATCTGTCCTTTTATCTTACTTCCTATCTTTTCCACTTCATGCCCTCTCTCCTCTCCCCGTTCTCTCTGTACTATGTGATTTATATGACACTCTCTCTTCCTTCCCTTCATCCATCCCTCAATGCAATATATCTCGCTCTCCAGGCACGTCCCCCCCCCCCCCCCTTCCCTACTCCTCTCCCCATCCATTATACCCCTTGAACAGCTCATCAAGGAAATACAAAACTTTTCGACCCAGCCTTTTATTCCTTTTCACCAGCCGGGCATCACGCCACGCACCTAGCTCCCTATTCTATTGATTTACTTGTCTGCGTCACTTTAGTTCCCTTTCATCACGATCCCGGCATCCAATAGGGAACATAATGACTGTTTGATCATCTAGACTTGATGAAAAGACGGACTGTTATGTCAACCTATTGTACCTGTCTACTTCCCGCACTGTTAGCCGGGCGTGATGTGACATGGGAGGGGTTTTAACTCCTTACCTGTCAGATAAAACGCTTATGTACATGCATCAATTATGTAGGAATACGGCAGTGGCACGTAATGATTTAATGGCGAAGGCCACTCGTCAATCATGCCATGTGAGAGTGATATATATTTATTTATATTGCACTAGGCAGGTGGAATACGATGGAATATTAACTCCTGCTTACATCGACTTTTATTGCCCGATGTGCGTAGATTTACACGTTGCAAGGGTTCACGGGATTTTTTTTTTTTTTCGTGCTTTCTCTATCCGGAAAATCTTATTTAGACTTCTGTACAGCTACCATGGCTACATAAGTAATTTAAGTAAGAAACGTCAATTACATTTGAATGTATATGAAATGACAAAGGTTATTTTGTTGTCTCCCTCCATAGAAGAAATGCATTTTGAGATGACATAAACAGGATAATTTGGGAAAAAGAATGATAGATGAAAAATCTGACCCCTCCAGCTGTGCAAATTATGACGTTCCTTCGACGGGTCACCCCATCGCCGTTCGCGATCACGAGACGATTTCTCGTTGTGCGTTGTCTGCCTTCTAAATATAGCCCCCTGTATTTTTAATCAAATATTGCGAGATCCACACTCTCAAATGGTTAATCAAACATTGCGAGCACTGCTTTCCTTGGATCTGATATTGACTTTCATCACTTTTATTATGACAACTAATCCGTCCCATCATACAATGGGTAAATGGATGAATCTGTAGACCCACGATGCAACCATGTAGACCTGATGTGGTTCGTCTGCTTTCGAATTTGTACATGTCTGCATCGCCTGCTCCGTGCGCAAACATTACACAAGTAGGCTCACCTTCTCGACCATATTCAGCAAATAACCAAAACTGACATAATATGCTGCTAAATAGGTCGCACGGCCGGCCAGGTTGGTTGTTAAAGGATTTAACTCCAGATTTCGTAAATAATTGTGAGAAATGTTATGCTTCTC
The DNA here is from genome assembly GCA_963669155.1 of Arbacia lixula. Lineage (NCBI taxonomy): Eukaryota > Metazoa > Echinodermata > Echinoidea > Arbacioida > Arbaciidae > Arbacia > Arbacia lixula. The sequence goes on along the minus strand of OZ022579.1, from coordinate 15,073,719 downwards.
CAACTGTTGGCATGATTATCCATGGACGGCGTCAAATAAGCATCTCAGAATTTGAATTTGCTCCACAAAGTATCTGGAAAACAATTACATTTGCAGATTATTTGTATAGAGGTGAGACTTTGATTTAGAAAGTATGCCATTTTGAGGGGCGGACAGGAAATTCCTGATGATGTATTTATGATGAAATAGACGTTGCATCACACAAAATTGAAGAAGGTCAGAAGATACGACCGCATACAGAGCATCCATTTAAGTGTCATTTCTTTGAAAATACAGCTGCAGACAGCATTGAGTTTATCGTTTTCTGGATGCTGTGGCAAAGCGAAAGGAAGATTTAATGTGTTTGTTATTCAATAACTCTCAAAGCACAAGGAATAAAGATGAGTATACGGCATGATTGGTGAAGCATTTACATATTGTTATTTGGAAAAATATGTTAATTTTGATCCATAGCATGGCGGGATAAAACAAACAGTGAGAGGAAACGTTACAGAAGCTGTCAGAATGAGAGCCTCCTTCGCCATAATATGTGCGACCATGACAAAAACATCTCGATGTCTTTTGTGCAATGAGTTTTGCTGTCTGTGAAAGAAAGAAGCAATAAATTTGAATAATTATCATTAAAACAAAGGGTACGCTTTCATGACTCACAAAGTTGATAGGGTTATGGAATTTAGGTTTTGGTGAGATACCATGAAGAACCTATTTAGAGCGCTCAAAGTTCTTAAGGCTGGAGAAGTTGGAGGGATCAAAAGCGTCTTAATACATTTATCATACTTCTCCCGTGTCCCTTGTGACACCCGTGATCCATGGGCTAATTTACGAGGCGATTAAAGTGGACATTGTGTAGAAGGCCAGCCGAGGGACTAGCCCTGTCCCCATTCCCTGACCCCATATATCAACCACTCTTCAAACACGCCACACGTCTCGCCAAACTCTACCGCACATTTTTACTTAATTAGCACTTATTTCCTTTTAAATAATCACAACGCATAACACCATATATTGACACAGGCTGTGTGTAACGCCTCGTGCATGCCCCGAGTTAAGTGCATGGTAATCAGAGGGTTTGCTTTTCTGGCATGTCATGTGGAAAACTGTCAAAGCTATTTATAGACATAGACATCGCTCCGACATAGAGAGAGACAGAGAGAGAGAGAGAGAGAGAGAGGGAGAGCGTTGCCGAGCGCGCCTAGCACGCAACGATATTTAGGGAGTTGCCTGATACAATATAAACCAGCGGTAAACGCCTATGTCAATAATTATTCTTGTCTGAATTAGTCCTGTATTGGTTTTTTTTTGTCGGGATTGAGGCGGGTTGCGTTCAGATCAACACACACCACACCCTGAAGGGAATTCTCCTTGCGTATCACACGTGTATTTTATTCACACATTGTTCATGCAAATCCCATAGAGCAGCAATTTGTCTAGCGAACAAAGGGTTAATTCGACCCTTTGGAATGAGCAGTACTTCAATGGCTAGACTGAGAATAACTTGTTATATTTTGCGGGTTGGGATGCGTGTACGCCTTGCTATCAAATTGCAGAGGCTTTATTGTGGAAATTGATTAGCTTGTACAAAACGCCTTGGCTTCTCCGTGTCATCGGCGTGTATTGCCTGTGCGAAAATGCCTCAATGGCGCATAAAGAGTTAATGAGGGCTAAAATACGTTTTGCAGTGTGTCTAATCTATGGCGGCCTGCTGAATGCATACACAATTATTTCTATTGTAACCATGCCATAACGGTTATTGGTTTGTATCATAGCGTAGAATTTTTTTATCGTGGTGAATATCTATATTTTAATGATTTCAATACCTGTATCATGTTGCAAACTTGCAATACCAAATCATCATCATCTTAGTACACTGTTACCTGACTACTTCAGCCTGGAGATTGCGTCTAACAAAACAGGCTAAATATGTCCGCTTATTACATGTTGTATCATGAGCACATCACATTCATTTACATAAATTAGAACGGATATTATATCAATGTATTTTTTTCTCTCCCTCTTTACCTATGTGTATCGCTCTCTTTAAAATACAATATTTTCTACGTGTCTTATGTTTCTGTCTTATGTTTCCCCACTTTCTTTCTCTCTTTCTCTTACTCCCTCCCAACCCCCCCCCCCCCCCCTCTCTCTCTCTCTCTCTCTCGCTCTCTCTCTTTCTCCCTGTCTCTGTCTCCCTCTTTATATTTTTCATAATTTTTGTGTTGGGCCCGAAGGCATGTGAAATAGGGCACCCCGCATCGGGTTTGGGAACGCCCAGCATCCCCGCGGTCCTATTCAAACAGTGACAAAACAACATGGCTTTATTGTGATTCATTCAGGTAGTTCATGCTTCGAAACAAAAAAAACTTGTACCACTTCAAGAAGGAAAAAAACTTACGCGTAAGGAGTGAACCATGATTGACGAGCTTTTAAACGATAAGATTCAGAGTGATTTTGTATTTGTTCATGTATTTTTTTTGTTATCGTGGTGACATATCTCCGAATACGCTGGCTTGGGTAAGGACACTATAAATATTACACTTGACAGGTTTCTGCGATAGAAAGGATCTTCTTCCATAATCCCTCTCGTTGCATTTCCTGCTAAATTGATACTGATAACGTGGTGATACCTTGGGAATCACAGTAATTGAAATAAGACCACCTCTGTCTATCCCCATGCCACGTGACCACATCATCACGTGACTTACTAGAGAGCAATCATAGCAGCCAACACCGGGACGTGAATATGTCTATAAAAAAAGTGCTAGATGCAATTTTATAGTATTCAAGGTAAGCGTGTACCTTCACACTTTTCACAAATCGATCGGCTTTCTGTTGATACCTTGAATCAAATCATTCAAATGTCTGTGTGTTTTTTAAATGTTGATTCTGTTTTAGTATAATGGAAAGAGAATTAATTGATATTGTAATATTTGTCCATGAGTATACCTGCAACTAACCTGAATATTATTTCATACCTAGTTAACTAAGTTCACTTAACTTACTGAAAGGAATGCTTCAACGCAACCTAGTCTGTTAATATCGAGAACTCCATTTTGTCGGGGCATTAAATTGAGTTCAATGCCCATCGTGAAATCCGGCTCTTCGTTTAAACCTCTCCGAACCAAGTACTGACAACCCCACATTCATAACAACTCAGTATCTCTCCTATGGGACAAAGTGGGTTAAGCAATGAGGATTTAACCATGCACGTTGCAGGTTTAACCCTATCGCTACCAGGCCAAGTGCTGCACAATGGGATTTGAGTGCAATACTCATGACACAATACACACTCGGCACACAAAGATTTAACTGAGTAGACTCGAAACGGGGCTGGTCATTGGCTTCGTGAAGACTTACAATCGATTGTCTCCTGTACAGCCGACGATAGCAGGTTGATTCAGTGGTCATTCAGAGTGATATTTATGTCAAGTGTGAAGTGATCGGAACCAGGATGCGGGTTCCAGTTACGATAATTGAAACCGAAAATTGCATCCCGATTTCCTCTTCTACTTCTTACTTACTTCCCTTTCCTTCCCCATACCCATCCCTTGGTTATATCTATCTACTATCACCTCCTCTATCCCCACCCCTCCCATCTCTCTCTCTCTCTCTCTCTCTCTCTCTCCCTCTCTCTCTCGTTCTCTCCCTGTCCCCCTCCCCCTCTCTCTGTCTCTCTTTCTTTCTCTCTCTCTTTATCTCTCTTCCTATCCTTATCTCTTTCATCATTTCATGTTTTAGTCGCTGGTATATTCCTTCTCCGTGCTGTATTTTCTCGTCTTCTTGTCTTGTTCTTCTTTTCTTTTTCTAGGTCTCCTGCTTTCTTCTTCTGTCTGTATACGTCCTCTCTCAAAAAAGTGACAATTCGTATATCATGCATCAAAGGATACTTTAAACATTATGCCTCCCAAATTATCCTTTCAAAAGCGCGAGGCCCACATAACTACTCCAAACCCTTATCCCATTCCCATCGTCATGTTTACAACACATATAGGCTACATTTTTAATCACGAGATAATGATAATCGTGATTTTCTACATGAATATAGATATAGATTGTAGCAAGTGTGGTAAAGAATTGTCAAAGATAGCATCGGTACGCTAGAAGTAAACGTTACTGAGATGACAGTTAAAGCATGCCATAACCACTTACAACCCAATACACCAGGGTACTACTACTAGGTAATATATTAGACACGCACAATTATCTAGATCGTTATCGTGATTATCTAGCAATCAGGACAATGTGGGTGGGTTTATACATGTATAGCTACTGCTAGTAACGTGGTATTCACTGATATCGATCTCTCCAGCCTTCCACATCTGAATATATAATGCCTCACACCCATGCCAATGAACGGGATATCGTTATCGGATTAATGTTATCGTGATCAATGGGGAGAATTATATGTATACTGTCCATCCTGGATGTTCGCTAGGCATTTGAAATTAGCGTGTGGAAGTTATTTGCTTTTGACCTTTCACGGTTTGAAAGCGATGTCCGATATCGATTCGTTGCGCATATCATATGGTTTAATATGCTTTCCCTTATTTCTCATTTGGTCTATTTCTCTCTCCATTTCTCTAAAAAGATACTTTTGTCTTCAAATTTCTCTCTCTGTCCCTCTCTCTTTCGACCGTTTTTTCTCCTCCCATTTCTTTCTTCTTCATTCTATCTATCTTTTTTAAATGTTTCTCTTTCCCCGTTAAGCTCTATACCCCCAGCCCCTCTCTCTCTCTCTCTCTCTCTGTTTTTCTCTCTATATATCTATATCTAATTTTCTCCCCTTTTTTCCTCTGCTAATTTCACTGTCTATATCCACATCTCTCCTTCTCTCTCTCTCTCTAACTATATCGCAATTTAAGAAAATTTCGAATGATTGATCATGATCACTCCATGTTTGACTTTTGTCTGATCTCTTCAAGACGCTCCAAACAGCTGGGATTGATCGCATCCATCTATTTTATAAGACGTATAAGAATATTTAACAATGTGTGATGTCTTCACACTGACCCAACAAACATGACCTCTGTGTTGTGTAAGAGGACCGTAACTTTTTCAAAGACACGTTGGTGTATCATCATCTCAGTATCATACAGATAAAAACGTGCTCTGCATGTCTTCAAGACAACTTCCTAAAGGTTACCTCAATAGCCCTAACGTTGTCGTGAACGTGATGTAACATCAAGTTATCCGCACTTGTCGATGTACTACTCAATCAAGTTAATGCAGGACAACGTGTCTCATTCCTGAAGTACGTGTTAGATTTAAGTAAACAACTTAAGGGGATATTGTTTCTTTGATAGCAAGACGTATACCTGGAATTACCTAGAGTTACATGGAATCCGCTCAATATGCTGTCGTATTTGAAGACAACTAATTGTGACATTAACCATGATAATGGCATTTGGGATATATAGTGTGTATCATGATTGATTCCATCATTATGATGGATTGCTTATTTCCACACTTTTAGACACTTTTAAAAAAGTGCGTAAGTTTATTAAAGCGAAGGATGATGTAACATGTAGCTAATATATGTAGAACAAACAATATCCTCTCTTATTTGTATCAAATACTTAAGCCTTCGTTCAGGTTTTTTCTGAAACATCTTGAATATTGAATTCATTTCACCCACATAGACATTGTACTGAAGCGATATTTAGAAAGAAAAAGGCAATTGTCATGAAATAGTTCGCATCATGCATTATGGAAATTGAAATCGAATCGGAGATCTACCTCAATCATCCCTCTGTATCAAAGTATCAACCATTTGCAAGTAAACCCGTGCCACAACACATTTTGTAGGTCATGATAATACAAATCTCACTTATCCAACGTGATTGGTGATTGACACTTCTTCCTTTTCATTGTAGACCCTGGAATACAAGTGGGCTCACAACAGTATATCGATCTGTTTAACCCGTTCTACGCCATGATATATAATGTGTATACACTATTCGAGCCAATGAACGCCACTGGCACATTCAGAGTTAATCTGGAAGGTTTTCTAAACCATATGAGATACATTCTGAATGCATTATGTTGAAATGAAGTGAAATGGGAAAACTATTGTAGTCAACTCTTTTGACGATATCGTGCTTTTCCCATAAGCCATTTCAACGTCCCTTAAGGAGCATATTTATATTTCTTTGTGTGCTATCATTTGCATGATGATCAAAATTCCATTTCCCCACGAAAACTATTTCAGACACTAAAATATGTCTTGTTTCCCATTTCTTCTCGATTCCCAGGGAAGGTATGAATACTTCGTGAAGTGGCATGGCTGGCAAAGCAAGTAAGTATCTTTTGGCATTTTCTTATTTTACTTTCTCAAGACAAGGAGTAGTTAGCTTGAACATTTTAAAAGTGAGGTTACCTCCAGGTCAAGCAGTCTATGAGATGTCGTCATGGTCGTATGTAGGATATTATGTAAGAACTTATTACAGTAGCGCTGCCATTGAGCTGTCTATTCATATTTGGTCATGAAATTGGCTAAATATGCTATAGTTGTAATGAAATTGATGTGATGTATTGATATGTTAAAACTGTTTACCTTGTACGTTTTCTTAATGTCTTAGGAATGCTAGCTTTTTGAGTTGTTTGTACTAAACACTTTATTCATGATATGAGTGAGGTTTTTTTTTTTTTCTCCAGTACCCTTTACAATAAAATAAGTGTAAAGTTTTGAGTATGTGTTACAGAGGAAGCACAAATTGAAATACAATCATGACACACCAATGGAGCGTATGGCGGTGGTGATACATTATGTAGACAAAATTTTGCAAACAAAATGTGTTTACTAAAGGACGCGTTTCATTTGATAAGTGAGCCATATCTACATGGCTTACTGTGGATTGCAGTTATTATCAAACGATCAACGTACATCGACGTAAACAACGTGAGCGTGTGTATACTGTCAAGAGACACTAATGAGAATAGTGATAAGGTATTGTATATTCATGGTAGATGGCTCATGTTGTGTGAACTACACTATAAACAGGGTTATGTTGAAACAAACCGCTGTTTACTACATCTGTGAAGGTATGAACATTTATCAATTCTTGTGTAAAACTATTACACAACTCTTACTCACGTGTTGCAATATATTACATAAAGGTACAGTAAAGCTTTTATGCAACCCAATCTACAGCGTATAAACGAAGGCAAGTACTGCTAGTAGCGAGTTTTTCAATATAACATACAAATTCACACAATAATCGGATTGTGTTGATTTTTCTAATCTTCTTCAGAAGATAATGTCAGATTTTGTATCCCTTGAATGAGCAAAAACTCATCACGTGTTTCCGGGCTCTGTCTTCATTACTTCCAATATATAATGAAAACTCAATATATCTAGGTTATATACATGACGCGTTAGATATCTCATGTGACCATGCCTATCTTTCAGTTTACAAGCTTTGATAAGGGTGGTATGTTTTCCATTCTGAAACAGACGCATGGCGTTGATACCAAGTTATCACTACTCCGTGTTGACAGGCCAAAGTTTGATATTTGCGGACATGTTTGCCTAACATACAATGCACTGTTTGCATAAGCAGTCTAGTCACATTATGATTGTGGTTTCATTTTCGTGTTTTCTCTCTCTCTCTCTCTCTCTCTCTCTCTCTCTCTAAAATTCCCTCTATCTCACTCCCTCTTTCTATCTTTCTCTATCCCGCTCCCTCTATCTCCCCCCCCCCCCCCTCTCTCTCTCTCTCTCCCTCTCTTGTGTCGCTCACCTTCGTTTCAGGTTCAACACGTGGGAACCGGAGACCAATATTCTAGATAAGCAGCTAATCTGGGCATTTGAACAAGAACTCGAGAAGTAAGCTTTCATTTTCATTTTTTTTACACGTATGAATATATTCACTGCGATTTGGAATGAAGGATGAGGTTAAAGCAGAGTCAAAGAAAACATGAAGCCAGTAGGAAAATAATGTATTTACAACCCACGCAATAATTTCAATTTCGCTTTCGCTCTAGATAGCGTGTCTGGTGTCTGGTGTACATTATTTTACATGTACGTGTATATTCAAGTAAAGGGAAGGGTACCATATACATGTAATTGATAGATCGCTGTTATTCGACAGCTGAAAAAAATTCTATTGTTTTTAATAATCGTTTAGCTCATTGTAAAGATTATGAGAGTGAGAAAGAGAGAGAGAGAGGGGGTGTAAAGCGCTAGAGAGGTGAGACGGGGGCGAGAGAGATGGGGACGTAGAAAAAGAAGGGATGATATAATGAAGTGAAAGAATAGTTGATGAAGCGAGTGACTTTTTCCAGCACGTCAGCGTGAAATCATGCAATATTGTGACCTTAACACCCCCTTCCCCCCCCCCCCCCCCCCTCACTAAAAATAAAAATACTCTTCCTATGCTAAACCCCACCCCGGAGTACAATCATTTACGGTTGTGACGTCGGGGATTTGGCAGATAAACACAATTATGTACTTACAACAAAACAAGATATTGGAAGATTTTTATTCCTAGGCCCCCAATGTGACCTTATTGCTCCGGGCTTTTCCTATCCTGTTTACGTCACAATCGGCCCGTGGATGTGACGTCACATATTTACGAAGAAATGTAGAAGAATTCTTGAATAAGCTAGAGCCGTAGGAGGAATTTTTTTCATCACCATTATGATCATGGTGACCAGATACACTCATTGAACTTGCATGACCTGGCGGCTGCCCTTTCTGATCTTGCCTGCATTACTACGAGCAGCTTCCCAATATCGTGACGTCACAATCAGCCCCCAATTGTGACGTCAGGCATACGGAAATATATAATCTGACCCTCACAGTGCAGTCAAGGGTGTATAATCTCTCTTTATGCAGTCAATGCGCCGACCATCTTATGACGCTCACGTCATGCATATTATGCAACGTTACAGCCCACAACTATGTACCTCAGCTGTCTCATATTCCATGTAAATGAACCCCGCGTCGCAGGAGGTGGGCACGCGTGACGTAATCGAAGGACTGATCGCCAATCAGGCATTGAGGGCGCGTGGCATGGGCTGTCGGGGTCGCGCGCCCGTCAAGAATAATTCATCCTCGGAGTTTACCGATTATAAAGTGGCTTTCACGCCAAATAAGGACACAGGGGATCTGTTTCCCCGCCAGTATCGCTGTCCCTCAATGGCCGTATGGAACAGGGTCATATGATGGATAACACTCAGAAGGGTACCAACCTTTTGCTTACAAATTGCCCACGTGGGTGGTGGGGGTATATCTATCAAAATCTGCATCACAGTATCTGTTCTTAATTTGCATTTTGATATGAACATGCATATTCGTTACGTCAATGGACAACAGGGGAGGTGTTCCTATACTGAGTTGCATAATTATTCGTATTACGTGGTGTTATCCGGCCTTCAGACTGCTATTACAAAAATCGTGCACACTATACCGATTCCCAGTCCTCCCCTTCAAATCCGGTCATTAGCACTACTACCCCCTAACTTCAAATTCGTATGTTGTAGTACATTTACACATTCTAGCTTTACTTATCATGAACAGGAATATAATGTAACATAAACGTGAAACAACTTGCACACAATATCGATACCCAGTCCTTCGCCTTTTAACTCCAGCCCAATGTTTTACATAAAATGCTTCTATATGTGGTCAATCAGCTTGTACTTCCGACTCCCCATGGTTTAATGCAAGAATCACTAGGCAATTCAGTAGGCGAGCATATGAAAAGAAGGCCATGAATGAAACAGTCAAAATCTAGCGCTAATCGTCCTTGGCTCACAAGACTTGATACCCTTATTAGATTTTATAGCTCTATCGAATTTCCGCCAAATGCCAACATGGCGGGAAATACATAATACGAAGCGGCGTCGTCGTCTGCGCACGACTATGGCGTGTGAATAGCTCATTCCGACGAAGGCGCCAAAATATTTGGCATGTGAACAATATATTAAATAGCTGCCCCGCAACGTGATAGATTTGATAGATTTATAAACATTCATTTTCCCGGAATGTACAAGTTTATTGCTAATATGAATTGAGTATAAAAAAATATCGCTTGTCTTGTAAGCAATAAATGAATTTGCCTTGTGAAAATATATTGGATTGGGGTTCCGCATTGCATCATGGGTAGTGCGGAAATGACTGTTGATATAAAAACTGCACAATTATCACCATTGCTATGTAGGTTACTTTACAGATTAAACACATTGTGCATCAGGTAGACAACGTTCGCCTGACGCACTATTCATCAAATATATTATTCGGTAGCATTACATAAAAGTATATTTTGAAAAATTATTGTCATCGCCCCAATATTGGGGTCCTTATTCATATTAAGCTGTGTAATTCCGGAGTGCTTGATAAATACCAATTTCTGCCTTGATAGGTCTTTAAAGATGACGGTGAAGAAAATATATGAAATTAAATAACGGCTGCCTTTGGTTGCCGTGGAAACCGTGATGACGGACACTTAGCCTAATGAGATAAGTCAAACCCATATTTGTTTTTAGTTGTCAAACCGTCTATCTGGCATTAGTATGATTAGCGTTTCTTGAAGGCATGCAACTTGTGGATCGTATCTCGTTGTTTCTTTGTTCCGGCCATTTTGTGTTTTTATTGGTCCTTCATTTTGATGAGGTTTCTGAAGGATATTCACATTTGTCGCTTAATCATATACGGTATGTCAGCTGCAGTAGGAAGAGAGAGATAGGTAAAGAGGAAGGGCGGGGAGGGAGGAAGGCAGAGAGATTCTGACCGCTTATCCGGAATAGAAGAGAGAAAAAAACAGAAGAAAAAACAAATAATCTCAAGTATCTCGTGACAAACAACGCCTCTAAATGATTTCTCAATTCATCAATCCCATGTTTCAGAGTGAACGAAGATGTAATTTCTATGCACTAATATTCCACCCATTTTTATTGATTTTGTTCACCTACTATTTTCATTAAAATGCGATAATATACATGTGTAGTTTGCAGCAGCATAATTCGCTTATCAAATAAAAATGTTCGTACATAGAAGATGCAGTGGAAACCTGTGTGTCTATATGTATAGTCGTTTCAATGATTACATTACATACCCACCCACTCTTTTTTTAAACTGACACCCTCTCACAATGACCCCATGTACCCCTCCCCCTTATCGTTTGATCCGCATCATCCAAACATCCTTGGTATCTTCTTCATCAGTTCATGTCGTTACACGTACAGTGACGTAAGCGCATGAATAATGTAATATTTTGAGTTAGAAAAGGAGATGAAAATGTGGAAAAAGACGAGATTTGTTAACAATGCACATTACTTGTTAATCATAAATGCAGGAAATGCCTATCTTATCTTAATGAAGCTTATTTGTCTCTTAATGGTGATAACGCTGCAAGAATCACCATGCGCATCAGCTCAACCGCCGCCTACGCTAGTATGTAATAGAACGGCAAATGGGATAAGGAGGAGGCAAACTGAACTTGCCGCTAATTCCTCGCCATCGTTATAAGAATCACATAATTGTACCTGACTAATAACACGAACGATCTCGCCCCGCCGTGTTTCTAATATAGCGCCGAAGTGTGACGTCATTTTAGCATATTGTCAAGACAACTGGTTCTAAACTATGCTGGCAGAACAGCTGCGACTCTAATATTGTGAATGCCCGACACTAGTCCGCTAGACAACATCGGACCTGTAAACCTCTCACTCTCGTGATTTTGCTTAGAGCCACTTGTCTTTAAAGACAGCCCGTCCCTTTTTCAGATCACCACAAAACCATCGAAACATTGGAAAAACATATAGAGAAGTGTTAGCAAGCTGTATATTCATAATTTGAAACTGATACGTAGTGTAAAGTTCAAATAATGCACATAAACAACGTCTGATTAATAGTCTTTACCTCAGGCTCTTAGCAGTTTGTGTTGAAATATCTGCTTTATTGATTAATCTGTTTATTAAATTATAAAACGCATTATGAAAAAAATTGTTCTATAGAAGGAATCATCTCCAAAGTTTGGTAATTACTCATAAAATTAGGATTTGACACATGCATAATGACCACATAGATACTGTAACAAAGACTAATACTTTTTTCGTAGTACGAAAAAAGTCGATTTGAGATTTAACGGCTGAAATTTTTTACATATGCAGAAAGCTTCAACATGCTATAATCTTAGAAATGGTCTTGAATCACACTTTCTTCAATTTACGATCGTGAAAGACGATTTCAAATTTTAAGCTTGCAAAAGGACAGACAATCTTTAAACATGCTCATTATGACGACACCACTTCGGTACTCTACACACTTATGGTGAGCTTTCAGGATATCAACACAAGGTGCGGTCGGAACATTCTCGACATCTTGTAAGATACTTGGTGAAAGAGAGTGGGCGTAAAGGTTGGTAGAGAGTGATGAGGCTATAATGTGTCGATGGATGAACGTTCACATTAATGTGCCCTTGGCTCGTGGTAGAAGATGCTTCAATAATTCAAAACATGTGGCCCCGTGGACTAGCTAGCCATAACCTGCATGAAATGACCTCTCATTTCCTTTCTTATAAATTTGGATTATAACCGTAATTAATCATGTTAATAGGACAATTCAACTTATTTCGACCTTTGGGACGCCTTGGTTTTTGTGTGCCACATGCGTATTTCTTCACATTCAAATCCCATAGAGCCCAATTTTTTTCTGCCACACAAAGAGTTAATGTCGATGAAAACAACATTTATTTCAGATATTGTTTGAATCGCTGCTTGACAAACAGAGGGTTCCGGGCCTGCACCAAAAGTTAACAAATAAGAGCGATGAAGACGGAAATCAATACTTTCCACCTGTTTGTACCCATTTGTTATCGCTCCCTTATTCTTCTCCCCCGCCTTCGGGTGTTGTTTGTTTTGCAGTGGTCACGATCACAAATGCCAGCGCACGCCTCGAAAGCAAATTCATTATCTCTCGAGTTCTATTTATAAGAAGGAGATTAATGTCTTCGGATCCTCCGCCATAAACAAGCAGTGTCAGAATGCACTCCGTCAATGCCCGGCCGGCATTACGCACCAAACCGCATTCCGCGTTTAATCATTAAAGAGTTCCCCCGTGGACACCCTCTTGGATAAACGGATGTTTCTTTTTCCTTTCATCTCATTCGGGACGAAGGCACTATTTGTAGCACTGTTTTTTTAATGCGATTTTTTTATTATAAAAACGGAACGTACATTACATTTTAAATGAACGTAACGTCAAAAAACATATAGTAAAGAGTAACAATTTTGCCAATCTCAGGAGCAAAAGTGTGATTTCAAGCTTTCCAGCGAGTTGACATTTTAAATATTTAGTGATTATATGACTCTCATTTTGCTTTGAAAATCATTATAAAGGTAATACATAGCACTAAATGGGATAAATGAGATTTATCTTGAGCGAAAATTATGCTCTTTCATGTGATGCATCTTGTATCATGTTTAATACTTGATATCAAAAGTCTAAGCCCCTAATCACAATTTGTGATGCTTGATTCCGAACGGGTTAAAAAGGAACAGAACTCTAAATGTTTCGGGCATTCACTCTCATCTCGTAGTGTTCCAGGAACACTGAACTCAGCGGCTTGATTGTGTTGGTGGTTTTTATTTGTCTATTCTAATCCTCTCTGTACCAGACACCGACAGCCCCCTAAAGATAACAACTCCGTTTCTTACCTATGGGACTGAGTGGGTTAATGTCTTGCTCCCGATTGGCCAGGCCCATCGGCGGATCAAGTAATGCCCACGGATGGGCGGATGGATTTCATCATTAAGTACCACCACATACGTCAGCAATGCCACTATGTCCTTAGCCGTCTGCTTGAGACGGATGGAGAGAAGAGACACAGATACAGAGAGAGAGAGAGAGAGAGAGAGAGAGAGAGAGAGAAAGAGACTTTTTTTTTTTTGGGGGGGGGGGGGTCAGCGAAACATTTATGAATAGGTTTATGTGTGTGTGTGGGGGGGGTGTATGATAAAGATAAACGAAGGAAGAGAGATAGATAGAGACCGAGATAAAGAGGGAGAGACAGACAGACAGACAGACAGACAGACAGAGACAGAGAGAAACAGAGATTAAGAGAAAGAGAGACAGAGAGAGACAGAGGGGAGGGGGAGAGGGAGAGAGAAGGTAATTACAGATAGAGAGAAGGGGATAAGATACAATGCAGAAGTGCACACTACATATAATACCCACATTCAAATACTAATGCAAAGCAATTATGATGACATTAATCCCTTATGCTCTCTTATATATTCCTAGTCAGAACATGAATGTAGTCGACATAGCATGGTCAGTACTCTGGATATGTGACGGACGCTGATTATCTTAATCATGTTAATTCATGACTTCTTTTCAACCTAATTCTCGAGAATTACATGATTATGATTATTTTATGATTGCTTAAGGTATTATTCATGATACGTTGTAAACTCCTACCATGCCTGTTGTCTACAATGTTTGACTCCTTGTCTTCACAATGCAGCATGTTTCAAATCAACAGCATATCAATTATAACTAGAAACGATACTGAATTGCCAGTCACCATGGCTACGCTTTGATCGTCCGTGTTCTATTCTTACATTCAACAACTAAGAACGCTTGAAACACAATGTCCTTGAATTATTTTTGTTCGTGCTTGAGTGAAAATAAATACATAGTTTATTCATCCGTTTCCGTTTGATTAATAGGTACTACTACTTGAACACTTTTCCCTTGACCGCATCAGTTGTTCATTTTAGCATGAATCAAAGAAGGGGTGATATATGAAGATACAGAGGCATCTCACAGGGAGTAACTGAGAAGAGAGAGACAGAAATAGGGAAGTGGGAAAGACGATGAAAAGAACTCTTCAGAAAGGGGGGAAATATTTTGAGATAAATCAGAGGGAAGATCAAACGAGAGTGGGAGAGAATGGATAAAGAGAGAGAGGGGAGAGAGAGAGGGGGGGAGAGAAAGAGAGAGAGGGGGGGAGTGAGAAAGAGAGAGAGAGAGAAAAGGTGATAGATGGCGAGAAAGATATATCGGGATATAGAGCGGAAGCCGACTGCGATAACCCATATCTGCTACATAGCCCGGGTAACGCGAGCTGCCCCGTGTTGCTTTTGGTAGTGTACGGTCTAGATATAAATGGATCAATCAGGAATGGTAATAACTACCACCGATTCTCGACGATTACCAATGAACACTTTGAGGGGGGAAAGGATACCAATTATGTGTTGACTAGAGGCCGTGGTGCGGGGAAGGGGGTGGGGGGCTCTTTCATGATGAGATAAGACCCGTTGTTCCTGCAATGCTGGCAGATGAAAAGAGTATGAAACGCGGTGTGCTTTTTTGTGCACATTTTGGGTTTTCTTTTCGGTTTGCGATTTAGGGATTTGGGTCAATTTATCGGACATCCTCCTTTTGAGTAGCAGCATTCAAGGGTCACGTGATTCTCTAAAAGTCACTCGTGACGTAAGTAGCACCTAATTCATATATAACGCGCAGCAGCGTACAGCATTGCCATGATTAATGTACAATATGACCTTATTGACTAGGAAGATGCACTTAAGGCAATTTATCATGTTTATTCCATACTGTCATTTATGAAAGACGTTTCATAATAGTCATGTGTTACATAAGTGACATATATCATGGACACGTAATGGTAAAACCGCAAACAAATATAAAGCTGATGTTTGATGAGAAGGTACTAGTACAAGGCGAGCATTTCAGCCAACGTCTTACGTCGAGTACCTCAACATCTTCTCACCCTTCCCCACGCAACATAATGCACACAAAAGAGAAGCATTTTATCTGGCACGGTAAGACTTAATAAGTCAAAGGCGGAAATATAAATAAATAAACGAATGCAAATAAATGTGACTTTATTCAGAAGTAATACACACAATTCCCATAGCGCAGCATCTTACTGGCGCGGGAAGGGTTTATGTAATGAGTTTGCGTCGTGCGCAAACTGGAACGACCTACTCTCCGCTTTATCCTTGACGAGAAACGTTTCCAATCTCACCGGGGTCTTAACCAGCCCCGGGCTACGAAATTGCAATGGGTCACCCACTCTTGGTAAATGGGTTTGAAAAGTCACGAGGCGCCTGTGGGATCGATGGAGAATCTATTCTCGATTACTGGCACGACATATTCATATCGACGCAATAGTGTGTTGACAGTCGGGCATCTGCGTATGTGTGTGCACATTTAATGAAAATGTTCGTTTAATTTCGCTCTGCAGGCGTATTTCATTTGACATTCTATTGAGAAGAGCTTTGGCATTTAGATACGTCTCTAGAGTGCCTGGGGTATCCCACCCCTTCCCTACCCCGCCCCCTCCCGCACAGGAAAAGGATCCTCACGTCTCCTTGTAACAATCTTGTCTTCCGCCAGAGGTAGTGGACCTGTTTGTTCCTGATACCGTAAAGGAAAAATTATATAAACATGATAAATGGTGTTGCATATTAACAACACTTGCCTAACATCTGGAATTGTTACAAGAATATGAACATATCTTTTATCCCATACCCTGGCTAACCAATTGGCGTGTGGTTTGGTAATGTCAGGCAACTATCATGCAAATATTAACATTCCGTAGGTGGGCTAGAATCTTAAATTGGTGTTCTACCGGTAAACTAAAAAGTTAATGGTTTAAGCTTTTTATTTTTTGACGACAATTTGACAGTTTGAATACTCCTACTTCTTATATAACTTATATGTCTGAATATGTGTCATGTTGGGTATGCACAATTAGTATATGAAGAATTTGATGTCGTATCCTCATGTACATTTAGACATCGACAATTTCAGTTGGCAGCATTTTAACATCTTCTTTAGATTTCATCTCATACGCTTGCATCAGACACAGCACGGGGGAAATGCAGCTGCCTATATATGATTTTGTGTCACATTTAAGTTACCTACGTTATATTACCGTAGATGATATATGACTAGTTCTCTTGTGTCCATCTGCTTTATCCTTGTGATCGTCTTCATCCTGGACACGCATTGACTATAATCTTTTGCCTTGCCATAATTATCGTACGCCGTTGGGCTCTCTCTCTCTCTCTCTCTCTCTCTTTCTTTCACTCTCTTTCACTATCTATTTCACTTTTTCATTCGGTCTGCCTCTTACTCATTGTCTTACTGTATATCTTCCGTAAGCCTCTGTCTCGTTCTTTCTTTATATTCACGCATCTCTCTTCTTTCCCTCTCTCACTTTATCTTTCTCTCATTAATTTTTTTTCTCTCTCTCTCTCTTTCCCTTTCTCTCTTTTTTATTCTATATTTATCGATATCTCTCTCCATTAACCCATCCTCTATCGTACACCATTCCCTCTTTCTCATGCTTCTCCATCTCGCTCTTTCCCATTTTCCAAAGCAAAATGTAGTTCTTCTGAACTTCTCTCACTTCCGTCTGGGAATTAAGGCTCTCAGCTTCACGTATGATTGCAAGGGCAAGATCAGGTGGTCATATCACTTGGATATGAGTCATCTAGGACTCTATTCCGCGCCTCCGACGAGGAACGTTCTAGCGTAAAGCATCACAATATGTATTTATAAATACATCAGGTCCCCGCAACATAAAGGTTTGCGATCAATTGAACATTTCAAAGACGAATTCTGATTGGTTACTGGTCAATCTGCACATAGAGCGCATGTAACAATGGTGTTGATTGGCCATTGCCATTTTGCGATTGATTGCAAACCTTTATGTTACGGAGCCCAGGCCTTCATGTGCCATGTGTATATTTTTCACTATAAATGTTCACAACATTTCATTGTCTGGCAAACAATTTTTTTAATGTATCGTGCTATGAAAAAGCGAATTACACCTGCTCCACAGGAAAAGCCTGTAAAGGAGACTAAGCGTCTTGATAGATTTTTCTATGAAGGTTCATAAGAGATAGATAGATATTTAGTACACACGAAGTTTATCTTAATGAGGAACCTTCAATAACGTAGGTCTTTACATATTCGCATTGTTGTAATTGCTTGTTTGTTTTAACAACCACGACTGCTCAAGCACGTTAAAGGGGTGGTATCGATAACGTATTTTTCCACCTCTTTCATGTAAATAGAAAGAGGAATGGAGTGATGTCAAGTCTACCAGAGATCGCACGAACAGTAAAAATCATCATTTTAAAAGAAGTATTGTTTTTTTTTTGTATTACATTGCAAGCTTTCTTGGGAGATAATTACATTCTCAGCTCATCGTGCTACGTGGTTCAGGAATATTCTTCCCATTATTTAATCAGATAAAGTGCACTTCGGTCCAAAATGTCGAAACTAAATATAAAATTATATCGTCGCACTGTATGAATCATGCAGTATAATGGCCCTAAAAAGTCAGTTGGATTTTCATCCCCGCATTGCTCAGACGTACGTGGGGATTTTTTAATGGGATCGGGGAGGAATCCATCTAGTCATCGCGGTATGACGATCTCCCTGAACGTGGCGTGGCGCCGTTTCTTAACGGAAGTCGGAAGTGGGATGAGGGATATTTAGGAAAAAGCTGCCAAAAGTCACGGTGGACACTAGCGTCCGGCTAATGGCGTCCGAAGGCACGTCATCGGGGTGATGTCCGGTATAGGGTGAGTGGTCAGCTTGATCAGCAATGTCCGGCGTGACCAGAGCTTCAATTATGGGGATGGGGCGGGGGAGGCGGTTTCATATTTCGAGACAAGCTTCTAACCTCGTGTTTACCGCCAATGCCTACGTACACAAGAGTATCCGGATATAATGAGAATGATTCTAAAATCCGATCAGACGTGCGATTCTGCGATTGGCTGGATCACAGGATCCTGTCATTGGATTTGTGCGAGAAGGTGACGTCACATTTCCAGCTACAGGTTCTTACGACTGCAGATTCGCGCAAAAATCATGTCGTCTGCGATGATCAGTACTGATTTATTTTCTATGTTCGATATGATATCTCTATATGCGCACTAGGTCATAAACATCTGCATTTGCGATGAATCTAGACATGTTATCAGGCTATCGATTCGTCATGTAGACATAAGTACTAGCTGTGAAATATTATCAAGACGTGCTGAGATCAACAAAGGATTTAAAGTGTTATTCAGCTTTCTTCTTCATAAATCTTCCAAAGAACGCAAAGGAGAATTACGATCTTAATACAGCTTTGCTTTCCTCTCCCACAAAACGGTCATGACGCACGATGTACGCACTAGCTCACCGTCACAATGGGTGATTGCACTCAATGCTACATTAATCGTTTCCTTTTAAACTCAATAATATTTGTGCAGATTTTAATGCTTATTTTTAATTTTTTACCGATATCTCTGAAGAGCACTTAGAGTGTGTATTCATCTCATTGACATTGAGCGATACTCTGATCATATTGTTGAAAATCAAGGCTGGTTATCCATTTGCATTGACTAGGATGTGTTTCAAACTGAAGATTGCATTCATTTGAAAGACTGTGCCATATAAATTGTGAGGGTTTCTCCTCTCTGCTTAACCCTTTCGTCATCAAGATGAAATGCTGTTTTATCCGGTGCATGTACATTGCTGATGCGGTAGTATCTCATTGGCGCATAAAGAGTTAACCTAATGAATCTGCTGATGAAGAAGTAAATCCTTCGTTTCCTTACCAAAATTCACAGCCAGTGGAAGATGAATCGCCCACTCCCCTTCTTACCATAACCTACCGCAACATGAACACTTTCTAAGTCTTAGAAAAACGGAAATCCGCTACCTCAGTTTACACCTAGCTATCAAGTGTCATCCACGTCATTACCAAAGCTACAGAACCCTTTGAGACAATATTCCTTGCAAATTGTGCAAAGAGTATGAGTAACTCTCTGCATCTTATCTTAGGAAATAGCTCAATAAATGTATACTTAAAGATTTAGGAAGACTCCAATTATACACCTCCATGAGGAATTAAATATATGTTACTATGGTAACCAATCTTAAGTATATTCTGCGCGGAGGCTGCTTTGGTGGTGGTGTTAGATGAAGGGGAAGTGATGACAGGAAATAAAGGGGTGACGGGGGAGGGGTTGCTAGGTGAGAGCAATGACACAAGCCTCCATCACCCTGTGCTTGACTTTTTAAGGTGGTCAAACGACAAGATTGATCGTGAGCCCACCCACCTCTCAAGCTTCCGTGAAACAAAGAAACCCCGAGTGACGTAAGCTGTTCACGCTTCTTACTGATTGTCGTCATCTGCAGGCTTATACAGATTAGAATATTTTCAAAGCGCTTCGGTAATATCACAGTAATTGAATTTAATAAATAATCGATTGATTCTTGCAATCATTTTGTTACAGGATGTAGGTTTCAAATTATTGACATTGGGATGTGTTCTTTTGGTCAAAAGGTGAGGATAACAAATGAACTTCTATGTAACAGTCACCTGACACATAATGGCCTTTCGAGCCCAAAGCAATAAAGATGATATTAATACATGTACTCTCGGAATAGCACACGTGACCGCAAAGCTCACTATGAAAATCAAACTTTATACGTACCATGCCCACGCATGCTCGTAAATAAAGACAAGAAACTTCTGTTTGTGTAAATTGAGAATTGAGAAATAAATTTAGCAGTACAAACAAGCAGATGCAGTGTGTACGACGTACATGGGTTTTGCAATTCATTTTCAGCACCCATCGACCATTTAAGAGGGAAGGTAGACCGTGCGAGATATTTTTTAAAAGATTGGTTGACAAATATCCCTCTTTTACATTCAAAACAATGTCATGAAGACAATTGACGTATTGTTTTCTCGAAATTACGAAATCCAGTTGCTATTTGTTTTTAGAGATATAGACGGGTCGCACTTCTCTCAAAACAAAAACAGTATTGAATATGAAAGGACATCTTCCCACCGTGGTAGCACAGTCGTTTCATCCGACGGACAGGCCTGTACACTCTTTACAAGGAGCAAAATTTCCTTGTGCTTTCTTGACACTGATTGAACCAGGAGAGAAAAAACAAATTAAATCGAGCTGGTGTAGAGTTTCGCTTTTTGCGAACCCATCATCCACCGGAAACCCAATCACGAAAGAGGAGTGCGCCGTTCTTGACAGCTACGAAAATGAAGCTGGGCTCAGGTGACCGGATACCCCCGCCCACATTCCTACGCAAAGTCGTACGCATCTCGTCGGCATCGTAGGTGTGTTTTTCCTCTCCGTCGTCCTGCACAAAGATCTGTTTGTTTATGGTAGCATATCAGGCCCATGGTCCTTATAATGCCCGGGATATTATTGAACAAAATGTATCAAAATCAACAGGGCAGGATCAACCATATTGACAGCTCCGAAAATGAATGTGGGCTCGATGACCGGCTACCCCGCCCACATCCCCACGCAATGTGTTACGCATATTGTGTCTGTCATGTGTTTTTCTTCCACTGTCCTGCACACATGATTGCGCCAAATTGGATCATCAAGAGTCAAACCCACTCTATTAATTTTTATGTGTATTTATTAATGTTTCCATAAAAATATTGTGAAGTAATAACAAGCACGTAAAGTGCCTCTTGTTTTTAAAGAATGAGTGGAAAGTTGTTGGTGTCTTATTACTTTTCACATTTTTATATTATGTGTGTGCACCTCCTTTCAATAAATTTTGCGCTCCAAGAATTTAATGAGAAAGTGATAAACAGGCAAACCACGTGATATCTTAAGCGTTCCTTTCCAGGCAAGAGCTGTTATTTGTTGTCAATTGTTGACGAGTGACGTACATTGAGCACTGAACTCTGAAAGGGGAGAGGGGGTAAATTGGTTGACAGGAAACAAACAAGCAGAATATAGAAAAGCAAAAACACGGAAATTAAATCTAAGGGCGCAAACAGCATTATCCGACCCCGCCATGGCACGTCCTTTCCCCATACCACTTACAGATATTGACAGAGCAGACGACATCGATACCTGCTATCGTCATTATATGCACAGTGTGTGTGAACATGTGGTCGCGAGGTTAAAAGAACAGCGAAATACAATCCCTCACTAACGGAATTTTAAATGATGAATCTAAAAAATGTGTTTGCCTTCCCCTTTTCATTGATACTAGATGGAAAGAGTCATATTAATATATGTAAAATACTTCTTGCAATACATTTGGTACTCTGTGAAAAGGTTGTTACAAAATGCTCTGTTCCAATGAAATATGTTAGCATACAGGTGTTTTAAAACTTGCATCTCAATTAAATACACGGCTTTCATATTAATGACCGATAATGTATCACGGTGTATAAGTAGAGAGGAGGGTATATTAATGTTCTGATGTCAATCACCCCATACCTTTGGGCTGTCAAGTATACGTTTTCTTGTGTCCTGTTTCAGTTTTGACTTAATGACTCGCTTTCATAAAAAGGTGGGGGGGGGGGGGCTGTAAAGGCTTTATGTATGCACAGTTTCTTTCGTTTTCAAAGTTATATTGGACGAATATAATGATATTAAGGTAATTCCGAATGATCACATACAGTATTACAAGTCGAATGATCATGTTTGTATGTACAATGATAAATGCAAGTATAGTTATATAATTGATTATATAATTTCAATTGATATTCTTTGCCTCTATCATGTCTATTGAAGAAAATGCTCGGTTTACTAAAGAAAAACATAGAACCGAAGTAGTCGATAACGAAACTTCTTTAATTTCATTTGTGCATAGCTTTCAAGTAAAATGGTCACACCCTTTACCATGGTTCATGGATGTCATGTGTTTTTACTTAAAAGTAAAATCTCAAGAGATTGGTGAATTATGGAAATACTTTAGAGGTGGTCGCACTTTCCACATTATTGCTCATCATGGTCACATCAAACATTTATCGTTTCCGTTTTCATACGACCTGCTATCTAAATTAGTGTGAAAAACGCATACACCAATATCTACATGATAATATCAATCAGCATTTCACCAGATGAAATATTCATTCTCGCTTTGTCAATTGTGCATTTGACCTTTTAGCTGAATAAATGAAACATGATTCAATAATCGAAAGGATCCGTTAAAGATTGATATTAGTACGCCCCCTCCCCTCCTTGCTGAAACTGATAACCAATTGAGACTTGACAACCAGAGCCCTGTCTGAGAAAGACTTGCGATAAGTCACAACTTGACTTGCGATTGATGTCAATCGTAACTCTGTATATCAGAGATAGGGAATTTGACTTGCGATCATGTCAAATAAATTACATATCTTTATCGGGCCCAGGGGACCATTTCATGAAAGTTTTCAGCACTGACAAGTTGTCTTTCTCCGAAAGTTACCAAAGTAACAGTCAGAGGCTAGTGCCTCTCAGCCAATCAAAACCGAGGATTTCACTGAAATTGTTGGCACTGACTATTTAGTCAGTGCTGACAACTTTCATGAAACGTACCCCAGGTTATATGCATCCACCCAGACTGGTATCACGCCCGACTTTTTCGGTTGGTTAAGATTAATGAATTGAGGTCTTTACGCATGTGTGGAGGTCGTCTATGGCTGGACAAATGTGGAGAAAAACAGCTGTCACGAGGTCCGCTCCGATGAGTGATTAATGAGATGGAAAAACGATTACGCTTTGCTAGAAAAAAGAATGCGAAAATGTCATTTCCTTAATGAGTGATTTGATGAGAAGTGTTATATTTGAAGGAAAGGGGGAAGTTGATTGCGGTTTCGTCATTATAAGATCTATTTTTGAAATGTGATTGTGTGGATTGATTGGGCTTCAACGCTTCAGAACGGCCGAACACAAAATGAGGTTAGGCTCGGAAGCAATCAAGCACCTGTTTAACTCTTTATCTGCCACTAATGCGTCTTGGCACAAACAATACACACGAGTCAAATGGAGCATTGGTTCTTCCTGGCACTTCAGGGGTTAAGAAATCGTACAGAGATAATCACATCCGCTTGTATACGAAATAAAAGTCACATGAAATTTAATGGTGGTTTTACCTCAATATACCATTTCATCATCACATATTAAACCTGGACCCTGTCTTATAACGAGTTACGATTGATCTGAACCGCCCCAGTCCAATCCCCTATCTCTAATTTATAAAGTTAGGGTTGATAGTGCAATCGCAATTCTTTATAAGCCTGCTCAAATCTGACGTGTCAGGTTTGGGTTGACAGGTGAACCTCCCCAAGCATGCAAGATGCGTGTTCAGGTAACCCTTTGGCCTAGTACAAAGAAAATGGCAGGGACGTGAATTATGCTGATTGATCCCTATGGGAAACACGATAGCATTTAAGTGTTGGGTCGTACATGTTATTACGTAAGGGCAAGGCAAGGAGAGAGGCAAGAGAGCTCTCCAAATCCTTAAACAAATGCGCGCTGTCCAATTAAGCCCTCCGTCTGTGAATGTCAAATCTTAACTTAAAAAAATATTTTGGTGAATGTGGATCCTTGCCCTTCATTCATAATATATATCTCGCTTAATCGCATGACATCAATTTCACATAGGCCTTCTCAAAGATCAAAAGTGTAGCGCGTCAATACCCAGATTTATGTAGATTCTACGATGGTAATATGTTGAATATGATTTATGTGCTATGCAAACAGAACCCCGTAACACCTTTAATCTCCCCCAACGTAATAATGGGTCAACATCTTCAGTAGAAAGCTTCGCTAACGCATCGCTCTATTCATAAGCTGGACGTGAATGGTATACGAGTGACACTATGCTGTGGTCGTGTAACGTACGCGGTGGCTAGTGCGCGGCTGTTTAACATGCCCAGTTCCCGGTTTGGTCTTTCAGCCGCTAATGCATGCATGCTTCAATACGCCCACGCGCGCACGCAATGTGTGTTTTTTTTCCGAAGGCATGCGGAGAGCGTTCCCACTCGCCCGAGTTATGTCACCCGAGCTTGAAATCACCCGTGAAAACATACCTCAAAGGATGTGTTCATCTGCCGCATAGATATAATCTGTAGTATTATAATAATAACATGAAGGATAATATTAATAACAAGTTTTATAGTTTATAGAAAATCAACATGTTATTATATATTTTTTTTAACCAGGAACTGTGTATTTGTGAGTAGGAGGGTTAGGCCTACTGATATATCAAACAGACACCAATTTTATGATTCATGTACAAGCTTAAATGCTCTTACTTGTTTATCTGTGTGAACAAACAACTGTATTTCGTGTGAAAGCAGCGAAGTTAATATTTAAGTACCCGCTGCATTACATAATACTTCCCGTATTTCCTTAACATTGATTCTGTATGGCATATAACGTTCCGTGCATGAATTAAGTCATATGAACCATTTAATCGCAACAACGTCGTGCTTAGATCACACCTTGTACACCATTTGAACAAAAGAAAAATCAGAGCACATACACAGTGATAACAATCGCATGACAGGTGTATGATTAGTGACTGGGTGAAGATCAATAAATGGAACAGTGCGAACGGGATTATTGTATTTCATAATGACTGGCATTTCGCGGGGTACAATGAAGTGAAGGCACTGCGGTCGAAAGCACCACTCCGCCAGTAAAACACATACATAGGTATACACACACACACACACACACACACACACACACACATCCCCCCCCCCTCTCTCTCTCTCCCTCCCCCCCCCTCTCTTTCTACCCCCCCCCCCCCCTCTCTCTCTCTCCCTCTCTCTCTCTCTCTCTCACCCTCTCTCCCCTTCTCTATCTCCTGTCTCTCTCTATCTTTCTCCCTCTCTCTCTCTTTCTCTCTCCCCCTCTCTCTCTACCCCCCCCCTCTCTCTCTCTCTCTCTCTCTCTCTTTCTCTCTATCTCTCTATCCCTCTCTCCCGAGTCCGCAGTTGATTGATTAGGAGAGATAACAAGATTTCTCAGCCTAAAGCGGAGGGAATTAGTAACGTATGATAGCCGCTTTTACTTTACTTGCTATACTACAGATTCTCTCACTCATCCTTCAATCTTCCCCGAGTCTCCCCTCTTTTTTATGTCTGCAAAATGATCTCGAGGCCAAACTAATTTCCTTCATTTCCTTCTAATTATGTAATGTCCATTGTATTACGTGTGATATATAATGCTATACTATTTCATAAATTAATTTCTTGAGGATCTTCAGTCGGGTAAATCAATAGATATCGTCTATTTCGATCTCTCATGAATTCCGTCTTGCATGTATATTTCTCTTCTTCATGTGCGTATACTCCTTTGTTTTGTTGATAGCGCAATTGTGTGTCTTTTTCTGTAAATCACGTTATGTATGTCCAATGTGCCACGTGATGTAATAAAAGTTTGCTATATTTGATTCAATAATTTTCTCCTGAATACGTGATCCTTTGAACGATGAAATAGTCTAAGGCCTCGTACCAAAAAGAGCTTTATCAATCAAGCGGCCCAGTATCAATCTTGGTATTGATATCAATTGTAAAATCCGTCTCACAAAGACAATGCTATTGAAATCGATTGTGACATACGATTGATTTTGACGGTAGTTTGAGTTGATCTATTGTAGGTACTATCGATTGCAAATTGCACATAAGCTTGGACTTGCAATAATAGATGCCATTCATGGTTTTTGTAACACAGAAGGGTGCAATAGATAGGAATAAGATAATAATGCAATTTTTGTTTTGTAATCAGGTGATGTGGGTGCGATGGCTGATTTGTGTGTTCCTTCCCACGAGATGCACAAATAATTACATTAAAAAAAAAGAAATGCAATAATTGAATAAACATAATGCGAGTTCCACTCGCAGCTCAGAAAATAAATGCATTACGTATGTCAAAAATCACTCAGTAGGCTATGATAAGGGATGCGTGTCCAACAACACGATAGAAATCAGTCGACAGTTTACATCACTAGGGAGTTAACAGACAATAAAGAAGATTCAGAGAGGATCTGAGCGCGGGGCACTCTCAATTATCAATCCAATCCGTCCTAAATGGATTATACACAGCGTGAAGGCAGTAAGTGCCATTATGAAAGCAATGAAACATACACGTATTAACCCTTTATGAACCAGATCAATGGCTGCCCCGTAGAGTTTATGCGTATTACTACTACAAACCAAAATGCGTCCATGGCGCTTGAAGAGTTAAGGAAGAAACGAGAAACGCAAGGGAGCAGTGGGGGAAAATAGGGCGAGAGAAAGCGAGAGATAGAAAGAAAATGTATGTGTGTGGGCATGTATATATTTATAATGTGTGCGTATATGTGTGTGTGTGTGTGTGTGTGTATGTATGTGTGTGTGTGCATGTATGTGTGTGTATGTATGTGTGTACACCCGAAAGACTGAGTGAGATAAACAGAGAGAGACAGATAGAGAGAGAGAGGGGGGGGGGGGTGCGTATTGTGCAGTAATCAATCTAATATGTCACCTAATTCACTTCATCATTTTGTCATTCTAGTTTGATTTGTCATGTGATAAGTACATATATATAAGTCGCTTTCATTTTGTCAGCGCACATATCCACACTGGTAAAAGGTTGTGACGGCGATAAATAAGTAAACAAGGAATGGGAAATAATGAGCACGGGGAGAAGATTTGGTCTCAGATTCTGATAACGGTTAACGAGTAAAACGTTCTCATTTCACTCTCTTTGATTTGTTTCTAATGTGTGAGTGTGTGTGTTTGTGTGTGTGTATGTATATGTATGTTTACGCGCGTGCGTGAGTCTGTGTGTGTGCTTGCGTGTATGTGTGTGTGTATTTGTATGCGTTTATGTAAGTCTGTGTATTTAGAGTGTAACTGATGTTTACAATTACCCCAAGCATGACACTAAAATTGTTGTTTTTAATCACTCAATGAACAAAAAGATGTATAAAATCAAATTTTTCCAAGACTTAACCAGACTGATATTTATTTTTTCTTGTCTTGCAGACATCGGATTCGTCGTGTCAGCTTGAGAAGCGGGCGAACCACGAGCAGGAAGTACTCTCAACTCATCCCAGAACCAGTTTTCCTGGTAAATACAAATATATCAAGAAAATGATCAGTTACCATGGTTATTTCTGAGTGGAAAAACTCATCGATATGCAAGAGACACATTGGGTCAAGCACATTATGAATACATACAAACATTTAACGAACTACAGACTTCTCAGTAGTACTCACAAACATTTAGTTCTCCTTTCCCTCTCATCTGCACGAGCACACTTACACTGTATGTCTCTTTTACAAACACACATGACTTTAAATGTATATGAGATACCTTTTTTTATTTTCGTCCACGACTTATTATCAGGATACATTTGCACTTATTTGCGATATTCGGATGTGAACTAGTATATACTCGTTCATAATCAAAGTGTTCATTATATACTTTTGAAATGCACATTCGATTACTTAGGTTGATTAAGTCAATAGAAGCAATTTAAACACAGGAAATTCCGTTGTTTCGATTCTATGCACGCTATATAATATCCCTTGATACTGCTCTATCGTTGGATGTGTGTTTGCTCTTGGTGCGCCTGAAGGCCCTCGCAGACGACACGATCCGATCAGTCGTACTACTCTGCGACTGGCTGAATCGTAGGAAGCGACCATTGGATTCCTGCGAGGAGGTGACGTCATATGTCCAGTCGGAACCCCTTACGATCGAGGAATCGTGGCAACATCGTGTCTGCGATGGCCTTTAACAAACATTCACCATGACAGCTTTATTACGTGTCATTCAAATAATGTTCGTCCCCATAGCAGCGGACAGCAAACACAACTGGCTTACAAAATTGCCTCCCCACTTTCTTGTGCTTTCAATGCATTTGAATCGCCCCCACAAAATGAGAAGTAATTTTGATGGCTGTAATTTAAGGCAAACGCCTACACAGATTTCATTGTATATTTAGGTAATATCATCCACCGTGAAGTGTAGCCATAGAAACGTTATTTTCTCAAGCACGATACAAATTGCTGTTTGTATCATGATATGTAATGCAAGTGGTACAAGTCATACAAGTGATATATATATTTATATATATATATATATATATATATATATATATATATACATATATAAATTCCTAAGATGTCTTGATTATGGCATAGTTTGTGACAATTTTTGGTGGTAAAGATATGCGCTGCCATATAATCTCAGATGTTGATAATGAAACATGCCAAATAATACATAATAAGACGAGGGATTGCAGGATTTAAATTATCAAAAAGATTGAAAGTACGGATTTACAGTGGTCATGATGAGGACAGGGAGTTGTTGAGCACGGCTTTCCTAACGAACCTCTTTGCCTTTCTGAGGCAAAAGAGAGCAAGTAACAAAATGCATTTTCTTCTAATTGTGACAATATATGTCTGCCATTTTGCATTGACACCAATGCACCACCACATTTGTTATAATTGATATTTCGCAATAAGATGAATATTTTTTCTAAGTTTTTATTTTTAAGTTTAGGGTACAAATCTATAAATCAAACTTCAGTGATTTGTCATTTGCATCTTCTGTTTGTGCAAATTTAAATTTGCTAATCACATAAAGCTCATCTTTTCATCATTTTCAATTTAACAATAATATTTCATCAACAACAAAAAAAGATTTTTTCTTTGGTGTCTCAGGCAGCGGGAGAAAGTGTGTAGATTGCACGACAATCCACTGCGGTACTCCAACAAAATAAAAATCAATGTTTCTCAGTTGCTATGGTAATGCAGTCGTTTCAAAATAGAAACCGCCAAACAAGTGATGCACGTGCAGAGATCGCATCGTTTGTTGCCTCGTGGCCTTTAGAAAAGCCGGCAGTGAATATTGGCTGGTTGATGCCGCACTTTCATGTTTAATTCTTTATGTGCTTCAGTCGCGTTTGTATACTACTTCAACACACAAATCATACGATGAAGCGTGTTGTCTTACACTAGGAGGATTAACGTATCTATGAGACTCCGAAAGTTTGCCCTTCAGGTCACATTGCATGTTTGAGCATGCCTGGAAGAGAACTTCTACTATTATTGTAGGATTACAAGATTTTCCCTAGTTTATATCTCCACGCTTAAACATAATATTCCGTCTAGGTGACATGGTTGTTTTGTTTTTCCACCCGTGAAATGTTGGATATTTTTCCAGTCTATTTGGCTAAATATTGGATTGTAGAACAATGTAGATGAAATGATAAGATAAATACTCCATTCTCCATCCTCCCTGACTTGTATTTATCTGTATACCCACGGAAAAACGACAACGCTTGATAAATGATGAATGATAAATTCATGATTATAATATTTCGATCGAGAGAATGATGTGTGCTCATTCATTTTAAATTGTAAAACATGCCCATTAGACATGTACATTTAATGCATTTGGTCCATTGCTCGATCATTATTCATATGGCTTTCAATTCATGAAGGAATAAAGACAATACCCTTTTCCCTCTATCCCAACGCCCACCCCTCCTCCGCCACTCCTTAATTACAATGTTTTTATTTGCACCGTGTTTCTCACGTGAGCTTTTCTACGTACATTGATATGTCTACCTTTGCCTCGTGTGAGGTATTACATTTCCTTGTTAATAATTAAAATTTTAGAAGAGGTGCTTAACGGTATAGGCAATCCGATATGAGTGAACGAGGATGAAGAGTATTGGCGATGGCAACCCGCGGTGTCATGTTTCGACGTAACATGGCAACGGTGTTGCGATAACATGGCGATAAAACATATATTGTTCGTCGTACATTTTAGAGTACGTAGGTGATGAAGAGTTGCGAGTAGTGTCAGTCAGTTGTAGTTGAACCTTCGATTATTCACCTTTCCTTGTACTTTGGTTTAATGTCAACAGAAACTGATAGTACATGCCCAGGATTACTAAATCATTACAAAGAAAGGTTTTTACAGCTGGTGTGAATGATGTCAATGTTAGCATAGTGATGACCGAATGTATGCGATTTTTTAGATTCACGTGCATGTACCTACTCACTCAGTGAGTCATTTTGCAGGTAAATCTTGCTACAGCTCTCTCCGTACGACATGTGAGAGTCTACCTGATACCGTGTAGGTTTTTAAAGAAAAAAAAACAGCCAGAAATTTTGGCGCACGCTACCAAAGTTGGACGGGTGCCAAGAAGCAATGTATCTTCCGATAGCTGCTCGCCGGCAGGCAGGGCATATTGCGACATACTGTGGATGTTATCCCTGCACTTCTCGAAACTTCTCCCCCCCCCCCCTCTCTCTCTCACTCTCTCTCTCTCTCTCTCTCTCTCTCTCTCTCTCTCTCTCTCTCTCTCTCTCTGTATATATCCCTTTCTGTCTTAATATGCATGTGTGTGTATATATACTTCTCCGGCGTTTTCATTAATATCTTTGTGTTAAAATAATTATATGAAAATAGCGTTCCGCGTTCTCATCCCACTCTCTAACTCTGTATACCTCTCTATCTTGTTCTATCTATCTATATGCTATATGTAAACATAATCACCTCACCCTCACCCCCCCCCCCCGTTACCCCCCCCCCCCCCCCCCTCTCTCTCTCTCTCTCTCTCTCTGTATATATCCCTTTCTGTCTTAATATGCATGTGTGTGTGTATATATATATATACTTCTCCGGCGTTTTCATTAATATCTTTGTGTTAAAATAATTATATGAAAATAGCGTTCCGCGTTCTCATCCCTCTCTCTAACTCTGTATACCTCTCTATCTTGTTCTATCTATCTATATGCTATATGTAAACATAATCACCTCACCCTCACCCCCCCCCCACCCCTCTCTCTCTCTCTCTCTCTCTCTGTCTGTCTCCGTCTCTCTTTCCTCTCTCTCTTTGACTCTCTCTGTCTATCTTTCGCTTCTCTCCCTCTCTGCCACTCTCTGTCTTTCTTTCTCTCACAATTCTGCTATGTCATTACGCAGTGGCTAAATTCGAGTATTAAACGTAGGCCCACTGAATTTGTTTGATTGTCTTATTATCTGTACATACATGCAACAGGCATACTGCATTGCGTAAGCATTCATCTTCAGGTAAATATAAGCCTGCTTTGCCTCTCATCTACCTTGCTACTGTTCGTATTGCATTTGCTTTTCAGGAGATGTTTTTCACTAGACATAAATACGTCAAATCTATTCTAATACACACACACACACAAACACACACACACACACACACACACACACACACACACACACACACACACACACACATACACACACACACACGCATAATGAAACAGACACCCACATACATATTCTCTCACTCTTACTCACACCATAGAGGGTCCATGCTCACACACTCACATTCTGAGTGTTTTCAGGTGGGGTCGTAATTGCCACGGGATTGAGCGAGAATAGTTTGTTTTCAGATCACACGACAGTTGTGCAATCGACATAAATACAGAAGTCCTCTTTCTCCAGGCGTTCTCAAATCTATTTACCAAAGCTGATACGACATTTTGCCCTCCTCCCCCTTCTCTCTATTTCTCTCTCCCTATTTTCGATCCTCTTCACCTTATTTTTCCTGGAAATGTCCTTTAACTTCTCTGCGCCCGTGACTACAAATCAAAGAACGTCAGAAAAATAGCTTGCAAGCTCCTCAAATTAAACGCCCACACTCGACATATTGATTCGCCCATACTCTACACCAACACGGCGGTTGAACCCAGAAGTTCCTCCGCAGCAGCTACTGTGTTCACGTTGGGTGCAATGATCGCGATACCGCTACCCAACCGTAATCGTTTCGCAGTGTTACGTCGTTTACTATATACACGGATCTACTCGATCGGACGATAGCTTTCGTGTCAAGTGTATTTTGGCGGAAATTGTGAACAGGCCCTGTGTTATATTGCGCATGACTTTTTCCCAAATGGATTCATACGTACGTGCGTGTGTATGTGCATAACAGACATGGCGTACACCGAACACACACAGACGACGACATTTATACCCGGGTCGTCGCAATACGTTTGTTTGAAGAATCACACGAGGGGTTTTGGCGGCTTGAAATGACTGTCTCTTATCGCCAGCATCAGCTTAATTTACATCTCATTTATCCTCGAATAACATTTGTGCCACTGGAGTAAGGCATGGTTTTCATGTTTAGCACAGTTTCGGGGGTGTTTTCCCATGGCTCGGCGAGTCTAGTTTCAGACTGATGGCTATATTTAGTCAGTATTTATGGATCAGCGTTGAGGGTACATATTCACAGCAGTTATTCATGAGTTTTGATAGAACGTGTATAAATGAAAATTCAACTGGGTGGGTGGCAGTTGGCCTCTAAATGTCCATCAAAAGTGGTTGTCATGTATGAAGGGGCTGTTCATTTCGGAATATATAGCCAGAGTTGCTTTATCATACTTGTAAATTGCCAGGTCTCTGTGTAGATATCAAGGTACAAACATTCAGCAAAGTGTGCGGCCTACATCGAGTAGTAATTACTTGGTAATTATAGAAGGTACTTGAAAGCCCATATAATTGTAAATTTGGTTTGCAATTTGCGTGAAATTTACAAGTCAATGAGTTGACACGAGCGCTATGGGAGAGTTGTGTAGGCACTAATGGAGCCTACTGTTACTTACGATTAGTTCATGTTCTAGAAGTAATCATGTGGTAATTATGGAAACAAATCGTGCTCTGGGTGACATGCTCAGTAACATGTATTCTCTCAACAAATGTCGGAAGAAGCACGTTCACATAATTTACTTTCCATTAGGCCCCGGGTGACATGCTCGTTTATGTATTCTCTAAACAAATAGCTGCAGTCAGAAAATGCACGTTCACATAGTTTTTATTTTATTATGCCCTGAGTACATGCTCGGTAACATGTATTCTCTAAACGAATAACAGCAGGAAGAAAAATACACAGCCATTTCGATTTTATTCCATTGTTTCTCTTATACGCATCTCTGTGTTTAATTCAAACAGGATTATCCATTTTATCATTTTCAATAAGAGGGGAGGTCATCTTGAAACACAGACTCAAATAACCACGACGACGACATAGGTTAAATATTAGAATTGATCTTAAAGTTTGCGTGAGTCATGATGCCTGGAATTTGTCGGTTATGTACATATTTTTTTTATATGACAAACTAAAACTTAACAGCGCGTTATGTTTCCTTGAATGAATAAACATAAATAAATAATTTACATTCACATTTACTTTGAATGATATTTCGACATACATTTACAACTCATACACGAATAAAGAGTATACAATAGAAATAATAAAATCTCAAATATTGATACGATTCGACCAAGTATAAGTACGCCTAGTTTTGAAAAAAAAAAATATGGTGGTAGATCACTATTTCATGTCTTCCAATACTAATGTTATGCGTGGTTGTAGACGAGGACGGGTTCGGTATGATATAGTACTGTATTATATCAACATCATCGTCCATCTGTTTCTTCTTTTCATTCCCTCTCTCCTGATATTCGGACGATGTTGGTGGGTAAAGCGGGGTTTAGCCTGCCTATATTCTCAGCAGAGTTGTAAAATCCCAGCTTGATGGCAAAAGCCCTGACGAACAAATCGCATTATCTGCTTTGATCTCCCCCGATCATGAACAGTAAGCCTATAAGACACAGACCTGGGCCCCGTATAGCCTACAAAAAGAAAAGAGTTGATATCCTTGCCAACTTTACGACGGATTACCATGTTGCTTTATATTGCAACTCACCGTTTCATAAAAATTATCACTGCTATCTATTGCAAGTCCAAGTGTATGTATGATTTCGCGATTAATCGTAAAGGAACGATAGATCGACATTAATACCAATCGCATGTTACGATCGATATCGATCGTAGGTTCTTAATTAATGTATTTATCTTTTTGGGGGGGGGGGGGGGATTACGATCGATCGATATAAAGCGTGCAGTTCGATAGATTAGTCGTACAATTGATATATCGATCGTGCGACCAATCTTGCGACAGACTCTTGTGACACGTGCTTCAGCTCAGGATGGCGTGTTGGGCATGTTGGGGGGCGGGAGATTTTCTAGCTTCTTAGGTCTCTATAGCTCCAGGTAATCACGCGTGGGCAAGAGACATCTCCCAAGGGATGGATTCTCTTAATCCTGGCTGAATCCACTGATCCTCGGCTTTCGAAACACCATTATGGCATAACAGCCCCTCCAGACCATAAATCAGTCTGGTGACTAGGATATAGTCTGTGTTAAACCTTTGTCTACTAACTTCACTGCTGCTCTATGGGATTTGTGTGTATTAAGTACGCAGAAATGCGACAGTAGCCCACATAGAGTTAAACATGAACGATGAAGACACACCAACAGAAGAAATCTCTCTATGTTCATTATTTTTTCTTAGAGATTATCAAAGGTAGCCCGTCCCTTTTGTAGACCTAATTCTGAAAGTTCCCTTGCCGTGTCATCATTTGA
This sequence comes from Arbacia lixula, assembly GCA_963669155.1. NCBI lineage: Eukaryota > Metazoa > Echinodermata > Echinoidea > Arbacioida > Arbaciidae > Arbacia > Arbacia lixula. The sequence continues at coordinate 15,038,504 of OZ022579.1, read as the reverse complement.
GAGAGAGAGAATGGCTATATAACGTTTCCCTGGAATCGACAAAGCGTAATATTCAGTTTTGAGGAAATAATCTTCGATAATTCATCAAGCTTTTTTTCTTCGTACAACGAAAACAGTCAAATCTCAGTGAAAACTAGTTAGATTTTCATTTATTCTACGAAAATTATAGTACCTCTGACCTTAAAATTTCACAGTTGGTACCCCAAAGTTACGTGCTAAATATATGCACATTTTCATGAAGTTTGGAGATGTTTGTAAAAGGGACGGGCCATCTTTAACTCTGTGTGTGCCTGGCAAAATTGCCCCGAGCATGTTCTGTGTATTACCAGTGCTGAATTTATTTCACCAATGACACATTAAAGTTTTTTTCTCCAATCTAATTCCTAAAGCCCCTTCTTCATAAATCCATTAGTGGACAAATCAATGAAATAAGAGAACAGGTAGCAATGGATTATTGTATATTGAAGTGATATGATATCGCGCACTGATACCGGTATAAGCCGTTAGTTGCCTAATACTATCTCACGGTAAACAATGTAATGTCTTAAGTAGATGTGAAATTAGTGACTGTCAACACGTACCATGGTAATCGATCACTAGCTAATGAGTTTACATTTGTTCTTTCCGACTTGCTAATGCCAACCCAACAGATGTTGGCATTGTAACTTTGCTTATTGATTATCAGGTGTGCTTTTTCATTTATGATGATAACCTTTTGATAAATGAGTTTTAAGTTCGACCTTGACATGTATATTAAGATTCCAGGTTGATTCCGAATTATTCTGTGGTTATGTCGTTAATACAAATGTTACCCCAATCTCTCTCTCTCTCTCTGTCTCTCTCTTTGGCAATGCAGGGTTACGATCAGACGAGGGCTGAGGAGAAGCTACCCACCCTGGGCCTGTTGTCAGGGAAACAGGAGACCTCGTCCTCCTCTTCTCCCTCCTCCTCCTCCTCCTCCTCCTCCTCCTCCTCCTCCTCCTCCCCCTCCTCGTCCGTCACCTCCACCACTATCAGCTCCTCCTCCTCTCCCTCCAGCGGTAATCCCAAGTTACATCGCCGTCCAAAGTCCCGTCACCGATCCGCAGGCAAGCCGCATCGTGCTCATCATCGACATGATCGACTCTCTAAGGACGGCAGTGGACGGCCAACTCATCCCAAGCCCGCCAACACATATCCCCCCAACCTGATGACAACAACAACAGCAACAACGCCACCAACATCACCAACAACACCAGCCACGGCAGAAATAACGCGGGAAAATATCTACGAGCGATTCGCGGCGAATGCGACGACGCAAGGCATCGAGCGCGCCGACAACGGAGGCTCGGCAAATATCTCACCACCTCCGACGCCGACGAAGGAGGAGGCGTACATGCCCGAGCTGGATTGCCTGCGGCGAATCAAGTTTAAGCTGAGCTGGAAGTACGACCACGGTGATTCGACGAGGAAGATGGAGAGCACGCCGACCTCGCCGAGTATGGAGGCGGAGACCCTCTCACAGACAGGAGCAGGAGAGGTCGGGGTCACGGGTCACATGACCACCACGTCACGTTTTTCGGCGGCCGGCGGGAAAGCTGATGACGGTCGTGGGAGAGTTGATAGCGTGGATAGCATGGATTTGTACGCAGAGGAGGAGAAGAGAGATAGGGAGGGGGAGGAGGAGGAGGAGGAGGCCGCGAAATCTGGCATCCAGCAACCGGATATGACTAGGTGTTGCGACGAAGTTAAGAGCAAGCCGCGCGTGATAAATGCATCGATTAGCCAGGAGAACGGCTGGGGAATGACGGAGACGGTGACGACAGAGATAGACGAGAAGATGGAGGTCAGCGACGGCCACTCGGAAGCGTGCGTCCTGCCACCGCCATTAGAATACGCTTACCCGACACCGATCACCGCTTCGTACGCAAATCATTCCATGCCTAAGCTTAGCGCGCCGCACTCAATCATCTCAGATTGGAACAACAACAACAACAGCATGGATGCCATCGATCTCAACTACGGCAGGACGGCAGCGTGGCCGATGGCAGCGTGCCGCCCCGATGTCGAGGTTGTGCAGAATGTCGGCGTGAAACCGTACACCATCAAGACCGAGTTCATTGACGAGGGGTTTGTCGATTCAAACAACAACAGCGAATTCGTCACGGACATGAATTTGAATCACTAGAAGTTAAAAATACCCACCACCATCTTAAATGGACTATGATTACCAAAGATTGACTCGTGAACATGAGCGACTCAGAGACGCATTAAGCTTTGACCATGCTAATGTTCATAATTATCTTTATCCTTGAAAAGCAAATTAACAGTCACTGTGGCGATGTGACTATAAATCTCGCGACATTCCATCGGTACCTTAGCCATGAAATACACATTCTGAGAACAGTTGACTGAACAAGAAATGAAAAAAAAAAGAGAAGCTCGTATTGTGATCAAAATAACAAAAGACTCACAGAAAAAATAATACACTTTGTTCGGGCAAACATTTTTGGTCGGAAACGAACTCGGCGTGATAATGCTACAAATACCCCTCCGGAGCCCTCTGATCGGAATACGCCCAATAATTCGTCTGTAATTCATCATGTTCATGGAAAAGTAACAGATAAAGACTCTGTGGCTTTTACTGTTACCGATGTCACTGTTACAAAGACACGTTTAAGTCGCCAAGTTTGGCTATTTTATTCGTCAATATTGTATTTCTCACTACTTGCCAAAACATGAAAGAAAATGGTTGGTAACTACAGTGGTATTTGTTAACTTTGACGAAATGTGTGTTTAAGTTAGAAGAGATCAAAGAGGTATGACGTCGTATAAATAGATGAATCGTCTATATTGGTCAGTGAAATGGTTTTATTTTGAGGTTTGTGAAGATTACATGATTTTGTCGTGTTTATCTGGTCTTCGGGAAAATTGTCTTCTACGAAAGTTTAATGGAAAGTGCCTGAACGCCAAAGAGAAAGGAAAAGTTGAAAAGTTTTAAAGGTGTCAAAAATGTATGTTACGGGTGTCTTTACGGTCTGTATATGCCTAAAGATTTATTTATTTTCGGAAATGTTTGAGTGGGAATGTACAATGGAAAGAACGTGCGAAGAGCATGTGGAGTGTGACGTAACAAAGCAATGATTGACAGCTCTTCTTCGAAAAACTTTTGTATTTAACGATAATTCTCAAACATTTTCTGTATCACTGTGTATATATGACGAACGCCATCAATAATGGGTTATGAATGTTCATTGTCTTCTACTGTTTTATACATCTACTGTGAAACCTGCATCCAATAGTTTATACGAATAAGTTTATATGAGTGCCGTGTATTGTAAGCAGCAGAAAACGCGTTTGAATTAGAAAAGTACTTGAATGGCGATCGATATCTTAGACTGACAAAAGTGTGTAAGAATTGTGTTATGAACATTGTGTTTTAGAACTGCCTCGTGAGCATGTGAATGGCGCACTCTCATGAAGTAGGTTTTTATCCTCTTATCACCATTGACTTGTATATGTGTGGCATGTCAATAGGATGTTCATAATCTGGTAGTGTGAGATTTAAACAACTTGTTGGAGTGATGATATTCACATCTGTATTAGTGAGCAATATAGTTGTTTATGAAGTTTATTCCTTTCCACTTCCGTTCGCGTTCATCTCGTTCTTTCTTTTCTTTTCTTATTAATCGTTCCTTATGTCCACTGTCTCCCTCTTTATTTCTCTCACCTACCCTCTCTCTCTCTCTATCCTTCTCTCTCTCTCTCTCTCTCTCTCTCTCTCTCTCTCTCTCTCTCTCTTTCGCTCTCTCTCTCTCTCTCTCTCTTTCGCTCTCTCTCTCTCTCTCTTTCGCTCTCTCTCTCTCTCTCTCTCTCTCTCTCTCTCTCTCTCTCTTCCCATCCCTTTGTCTTCTTCTGATTCTCTTCGTGATTACATCCGTTCTTTTCACCTTTCTTCTTTCTTTTCTTCTTCTAATTAGTCACGTTATCCGGTTGATGAGATTACATGTAAAGTACCAGAGAAAAAATATAAGCCTCATAGGAGAGAGTTAAGAGTGTGAAATAGTTAGAATAATAAATGGTTGCTAAGATATCGATGATGTATCAGAGTTCCACAAACTTATACCCAATCACTGTGGCCTATTGTGTTGTTTAAAACTCTCTTCATATCAATACATATATATTTTTCTATCGAGTGTCAAAACAAAAACAAAAAAATATGGAAATCTTGAATAATTTTTTTGTTTCGATCAAAATGTTGCCGTGTAATTTTGATGTAATTCTAGTATGTATTCTAAATGTTGATATTATGTATGTGCCGAAGAAATCACACCTATTATAGATTGAAAAAGGCAAATGATAACTGTTTTTGACGTGTACGCCCGGAAAGCGTTACTTAGCAACGAGATCGTGATGTAAACCATTGATGTATGCAAAGTGTATCCAGTCTGTCGCTCATGTTACACCACAATAATTTACCAAGGCTTACTCAACATTTTAACGATTAACCTTGAGCAATGCTCGTTTGCCCTGTGGTACATATTAGAACAATATCAGGGGTGATCCTGTATGAATGATTGACGCAAAATACCCCCTTCCCACCGCTACCCCCCCCCCTCTCTCTCTTTCTCTCTCTCTCCCTCTCTCTCTCTCTATCTCTCTCCCCCCCCCCTCCTCTCTCTCTCTCTCTCTCTCTCTCTCTCTCTCTCACACACACACACACACACACACACTATTTCTTTCCCTTCGTCTCTACTGCCTTCCTCTCGCATTTACCCCTCTCCCTATAGCTCCCTATCTATTCCCCTCTCTAAAACGTCTATATATGTTATATGTCTATTTGTGGGTATGTGGGTATTTTCTGTCTTTCTCCTCTCGAACTCTCCCTCCTATTTGATTTGTGGAAATAGCGCCCCCCCCCCCTACAAAAATACATAAACCTCTTCTCAATTATTGTGCAAACACAATGTACATTAAATATGAAGGTGTTAGTAAATGTGACTTACGTATTAGTCGATATTTAATTGACCGATTTTCTATTATCACATTCAAAAATTGTACGTACAGATCCATCCGCCTACCTTGTACATTAAACATCAGGTTTCTCTGACCAGGAAGACATGCAAGCGACCTACATGTATTAGATGTTGGTATGTCGGGCAATTTTCAAGCAAGCCTTAGGTTTGTCATCCGCAGATCTTGTGATGTATGATAACATTTTGAATATGTTAGTAGACCGGTCTATCGGATGCACGCAAAAGTATGAAGAGGTGTAGCACGTGTTATTTTGTACATATTGGAGACGTTTTGAAGTGCTTTGAGTGAATATTGATGCAGCTGAGGCCATTTTGGATTGAACCCGATTTTTGGAGATGGAAACACAACAGTGACTTGGAAAAGAGGTATATATTTTGTTAAAGAGGAGGGCATTTTGAAAATATATTTGATTGAATGGTGTAAAAAGAAAAGTACTACATGTATGTCGGATTATGATTATCTTTCATGTGAATATGACTATAAATATTTCACTTTGGAATGATGTGTTTGTAGGTAGAAGCTAATTGTTAAAAGGAGGTCGGAGGTATCTCTTTGGTCGTACGGGGCTGTTTGGTGCATGTATGTTAGAATATCCAGCAACGTAATGCGTCTATGCCATCGGTAAACCGTTTTCAAAATGTATTCAAATTAATGAACAGTTTCCTCTTTACTGCCTAGTGACGAGATATAACATTCACCTGTCCAGAGTATGGTTTGAAAGGTTTGAATCTCTAGGTTGTTGCTTTTCGGACAAACCTCGTACTAGCTTAGGCTTTTAGGGCTACCTTGAGTGACGTATTGTTTTCTTTTTAAAGGATGATTAAAATGCGCATCCTTATTCAAAATGGAGTAATGGAGAGAGGAGCAGGTAATGAGGTTTATTGAATTAGTGTGCCTCCTTAGACTCAGAATGTACGGGGTTAGTGAAATTATTACTTTTAGATGAGGACATTAATGCTTTATATGGTAATGAATTTGACTTATGACCAAGTAATTTTAAGCGTTTATTACTGAATACTTAGACTATCAAGACATTTCTCCTCAATAATATCTCTAACTCGCAGCGCGCTTAACATACTTTAAAGGAAAATTTAGCTTTGTATGTCTGAAAAAAAGGAGAGGGTGTGATTAGATTTTGACGACAAAGAGTAGCAGGGCTTGCTACTTACTTCCGTTATGCGATGCAATCAACCAATTCGTGCAGAAAGACATTAGATGTGTTGTTTCTTAAAGAGAATGTATAGTATCATTCAAGGGGAGCTGTAGCACTTCCCTGGCCTCACATTGGCGCGGAATCAAGAATGTGTCTGGGAAGTGGGCTCTATAGTTCGCTGGTTCCATCTCGCGTGTTCACTGTGTGTGTCAGAGCATAGGCCAGCGCACAGTTCATACCCCAATGAATGCTGAATTCACATTCCCTTTAAAAAAAAAAAAAATTACTTTTACGAGACGAGTGTAATGATATGAACCTTCGCTTTAAACAATATGTGCGAATTTGAAATGTTATGTACATTCCACTGTAACCATGATAACTATATCGAAGCAGGTCACTAGACGTAATCAGTAATCTGTGGGTATTTCAAATTGACATAAGTCTGAACATTATATTGATAGCCATGTGATACGTCAAGGCAGTGTAACAACGTGATATCGTACAATAATTCTAGCGTATATGTGAAATGTGTCAACATTGGTTAGGAATGTCTTAATTCTCTAAAAAGGAGAAAAAGGGGACAGTTATTGAATAATTGGAGTATTACGGGTATTGCAATCAATCGAAGTGTTATAACGAGGTAGGAGTGAGGGCTATATCAAAATCTCGTGTATAGGATAATAAAATTGTCTTTCTAGAGAAAATGAAAGTCATCATCTCTTCTTTTATCTGTCTGGAACAGAGATTATTGTGAACAGAATTTCGAAGACATGTCAAATAGTTTGGTATATCTAAGCGAATTAAATTCAAGAGCTTTAATTTTCTGCGTGTTCGAATGGCAATCATTTTTAAGTTGTGTGTGTGTATGTGTGTGTGTGTGTGTGTGTGTGCGTGTGTGTGTGTGTGTGTGTGTGTGTGTGTGTGTGTGTGTGTGTGTGTGTGTGTGTGTGTGTGTGTGTGTGTGTGTGTGTGTGTGGATACTGCTTCTAAGTAGAGTTGTACGAGTAAACCATTTGTGAGCCAGATGGTCTGCCGTTCTCTAGGAATGTGAACAAGAATGTACATGAAGCACACGAAGAGATATGAACTAAAATGTAGAGGGTGAGAGTGGTCGAGGTTAAATGATGGCAGAAAGAGGGGTGGGTGGGGGGGGGGGGGGGGAGGGGGGAGGAAGAGAGATATGAGACAGGCGGAGGGATAAACAGCAAGAATGAGAAAGACTAATGTGTAGGACCCTATGTGTGAAAGTGAAAGACGAAATGAGAAAACAAGGTTGATGAAGATAAGAGCGAGACATAGATATTCATGCATGGAGAGTAAAAAAAAACAGTGTTTGTATGTCTGTCTGTGTGTGCGTGCGTATGTGTGTGTATGTGTGTGCGTGAGTGTGTGTGTGTACGTGAGAGAGAGGGAGAGAGAGAGAGAGAGAGAGAGAGAGAGAGAGAGAGAGAGAGAGCGTTAGTGGTAAAAGAAATGGGGGAGAAATAAAGATACACAATCAAGAATTTTTTTTTTCTCTCTCTCTCACTCTCTACCTGTCTCTCTTGCTCACATATCTCCACTGCACTAAATGTTAATTTGTATAAATTACTGAACAAAACAATACCAACAATTAAGGACAATGCTACAAATAGTCCTTTTCTTCTCACTTCATACGCAACTTTAATTTAGCAGGCGCAGGTACAAAGCACAACGGGGGAACAAAAACTGACAAATCGCCATTTCCATGATTATGAGAGATAACTGTTATGAAGTATAGTACTCAAAGAGGAAGACAGCAAACAGTTGTTCATTATGGTAGAAAGACATACATTCTTTTTGATAATCATAATGACACCAATTGTTACAAGTTGAGCTCTATGGCTGTCGAAAAGTGGATCCACAAACGCAAATCTTACATATTTACAATGTACAATTACGTTACGTGTGCATGTCCTAAATGTGACATACACCGCACCTGCATAAATTTCATAAGCAGAATGTGCAGTCAAGCTTGTAAACCAACTTTAAAAAAAAAAATCCTTAAATATTAGTACCCTTAAATATATGTAGTAAATTATTAAACATTTCAAAAGCAATACTCTTAGGAAAAGCATACAGGATTTCAGTACTTTACAACCAATCTAAGATACCTAAACAGTACATATTGTGACTTGTGCTTTCATGGGATAATCAACGAAATCCAAGTCATGGAATTAGAATGTCACATACCGCTACAAAGCTCACATTAAAAGGGATTTCACTCGTTTCAGTGAATCTGATAATTGCCGATAATAAAATGAAATTCTCCAGAATCTGCTTCAGGGAAGTGCATATAAACGATTTCATATTAAGTATGATGATATGAAACATAATCACTTCCAGTCCCGTCGTTTCTTGGAATTATGAAGGCAGAGGAAAAATATTTTACAAATCCAGACATTAATGAACAAAAGAAATGTAGTGAATCATCATTATTCAATGACAGCATGTTATTACTCACTTTAAAAGCGTTGTACCAACAAAACCTCTGGGCAGTGTGGTACAATGCACACACACACACACATTTTACTGCTATGATAAATTCATCTTTAAAACATGTGAAACGGACTGCAAATCATCTTCTTTCAATCAATATTCCATACTACACGAGCAGCACGTAATACGGTCCCTGTCGATCAAAATATTCGACAAGCGACTTTGTTTTTGTCTATTTCAATCGCCGATCCCAAGGGAGCGCCATAACGCTAAATGTCAGCCTTTCACGGACTTTTAAATGAGAATATCAATACCCAACTCAGAGCATTGACATTTCAAATAACATCCACCACATGCCTATATATAGAGACTTAATTTCATTGTGTCATGTTTTTCAGCCTTCAGACGTATAATAGGGTATTGATCTCTGAATGTAGTAGAATGGAGAGAAAGCGTTTTTTTTTTTTATTAGTATTGATGCGGATATTATTGGCCAGTGGCACTGTGAGATTTTGATGCAGCATATTTTTTTTATTTGAATCTTTTAAAAAGATGATTCTCATAGATACACAAAGTTGAGATTTTTCTCACCGTGCTCAAGATTTTAAGACAGTTTTTTTGATTTGGTGATTCATTTTTGCTGGAGGTATGCAAGTATTTAAATGATGGTTAACAAAGCGGAAGGAGAGTTGTTCCACTCATATGGGAACAAAAGTTATCATAACTAATCCTAATAAAACTGAGATGCCCTCACATTTTGCGAAATCTTTAAAAGAAAATATATAAACATTTGTGAGTAATGTGGTTAGGTATCAGAGCAATTTTACACTATTATGAAGTTTAGAGAAAATAAGAAAATCATATTTAAGCAACACAGTGAGCTTGTCAATACACTAACATGCATGAACACTCAACATATTTGCATTATATGATCTTAGATAGTAAATTTTAAGACATTTCTACTTCTGTGGTGATATCTTTATCAATTTATCAGCTATCCTTGCTCCAGTGACCATCCCTGCCATTGTGATTTACTTGCATCTACTTATATCCCATACTGACCCATACTGATACCCCTCCCCCCCCACACACACACACACACATACACACACTCTCACTCACTTTAATCCACCCCCCCCCCCCCCCCACCCTCTCTCCCACATAACACATGCACACTTACCTAAATGAAGCCAGCGCCTATTCATACATCAATCTCTGCATGGCTACACAAACCTATTTGCCCACATTTCCTCCCCCACATACCTCGCCCACATAGTTTGCGCAGCTGGCTCAGTAACATAGAAAAATATCCTTGCGGAAACAAATAACCATTTATCTCGCTACACGGCTTAATAACGGTATGTAGAACACTAATCAATGCCGTGCTAATAGCCCAATCATATCGGGGACACATGTTTTCAAATTGTCATACCAGTACTAATTCTACCCACGCTTTCCGCCCGTTTCTATGACTGTATGATCCTGTACTTGAGTGGGCTGAATTGTTCACCATATGGTTCTATTAATGTTACATACTGCTGTTCTCCATACGATCCTTTTGCACTGTCCCATATGCTCATTTTAGCGTAGTGTGTAGCGTCTCTCGTCAGAGATTTAAATCATGATTTCATCATAGCTTCATTTAACACATGAACAATAACAGAACCCGGATACTGCTATTAATAAATGTTTAGAAGTAGGTTCTTGAAATGTTAACGTCAGAAATAATGGGCATGTTCCACAAATTGTCATCAGGTGGGAAAACCCATTTCTGATCGAGACTCTGAACTTCCAAAGTTATAAAAAACTCCCTGCGTTGCATAACTGACAGCATCATTGATACCAATTACTTGAGTTCACAAGTAGTTCCGCTATGGAAGACTTCAAATAAAATCGATACTGAAGTACAACAGGCAATTTGTGGAGTGGTAAAATTCCCTATACACATTATTCAACACATGATTAACCGTTTCGTAAGGTCTTGGAAAACCTACACATATTTATACCAATGTAAAAATGGGAAAGAGGGCATTTATATCAAAACGGGGATCCATCCTCATTGAAAGGAAACAGTATAATTTTATCATCAATATTCTCATTCTATTAATTGCTTGGGAGCATACCAGCATGATCAAAGGTTGTTATTCCAAGTTACACATTAAGTATTAATGCATTCTTTCACTTTAAAATGCGGGTCATTCCATTCCCAATATAAACCTGTCACTCACTAGGTATGCAAGCTACTTTCATCACAACAGAAATTCACAAAAAGGGGGAAAACCTTAACACATAATCTATGTGATATTTCATAGTCTTAATAGATAGAAGACCACCATCAACCTAAAAAAAAAAAAAAAAAAACATTATTAATAGTTGCATGGGCAATGTTGCAAACTCCTACTTGACAGAAAGTGCTTGGTGCATTTTCCGGAATCCGGAATCTAATATTGCATCAGCGATAGACGCTAGTCATCATAAAGTTATTGGCAGTTACAAGGGCAATGTTACAGACTCCTACTTGACAGAAAGTACTTGCTGCATCTTCCTGAATCCGCATCCCATGTTGCACCAGTTATAGACGCTTGTCATTATAGAGAGCAGCAATGGACTGCCCACAGGAGTATCTCATCATGAGCCACGCCCATATTTCTGCACCAGCCACACCCACAAGTCAGATCCCTCGTCTATATCTGGCACAAGTGGAATTAACTCTGTTAACGACATTTAAACAGTTTGTAAAAAAAAAAATACACACAAATCCTATAGAACAACCTCTTGTTGGATTTTCATGGAGTTAAATGTTAAAACAATTCACTATTTCAAAAATGCTGCAAGGTGATATAGACATAATATTCAAATTATGCCATTCTCATTTCAGTTGATGTAAGTGGACAAAAACTGTGCCTACACTATGATATGTTATTTATACATATGTATACAGTAGAACATCAATTGTACACAGAAATGTGTACCCCCACAGTGATATCATATTACATTGCAAATACAAGGTAAAGAGATTTAAAATTATATGTACACTATCTCAAAAACTATGCATACAGGATTACAAACAAAATATATATGATACTTATATTTTATGATGCATATAGTTTGATAATATAATCAAATTTATATTCAGAATTATATTTATATTTGTTAACATATCTAGCTGGATTTATCTCCATCTTACCACACACAACACTAATTAATACACCTTTCCAATTCATATTCCTCAAAGTTTAATACACAGCTCATATATGTAACTTCCAAATGGCTCTTGCTCGATACATCAGAAGTATATTTGATCCTACTTGATACGATTTCATTCATATTTGATCTGGAACCAATTTCTGTTCATTAATTCACTTTGATGAAGGGATCCCAGTTATTTGAATCGAATGCAGATTGAGACTTGTTAGCTTGATCTCCTTGAGTATATAGGGTGTAACCATGCCCCCCCCCCCCCCCCTCCCCCCCCCCTCCCCCCCCCCCCCCCCCCCCCCTGCTCCCCTGCTCTTGATCAATTAATCAGTTGCTTGAGTGAGGAGGGCCAACGATTGCTCAAATAACTGTCTTGATTAAAGAGGGCGTAACCTCCCCCCATGATCAATAAGCTTTTAATGCTTTGATGAAGGGGGGGGGGGGGGCTGAGGCTTGCTTACATACCATTCTAAAGAAGAGGGGCTGTACTCCTCTTGTTCAATGATTCAAATGATTTGATGAGGAAGGCCAAAGTTGATTCACATGAGCTTTTAAAAAAGGGAACCCTCCCCCCCCCCCTTAGTCTTGATCATTGAATGAAATGCCTCGGTGAGAGGGGATACTTGCTCACACGATCTCCT